>CM055905.1:27870735-28250879 GCA_029582155.1 Panopea generosa
GTCATTAGTACACTCATCTAGCAGGGGCTGGCCCTTCACAAGTTCCTCAAGTAACTCATTACTGCCATCATCCGTCAGATTAGATACAATACACCGTACAGTATCCTCCCTGGATCTGTCAATATAACATAGCAAACACTACAATACACCGTAAAGTGTCCTCCCTGGATCTGTCAATATAACATAGCAAACACTACAATACACAGTACAGTATCCTCCCTGGATCTGTCAATATAATATAGCAAACACTACAATACACCATACAGTGTCCTCCCTGGATCTGTCAATATAACATAGCAAACACTACAATACACCATACAGTGTCCTCCCTGGATCTGTCAATTTAACATAGCAAACACTACAATACACAGTACAGTATCCTTCCTGGATCTGTCAATATAATATAGCAAACACTACAATACAACGTATAGTATCCTCCCTGGATCTGCCAATATAACATAGCAAACAATACAATTCACCATACAGTGTCCTACCTGGATCTGTCGATATAACATAGCAAACACTTGAATACACCGTACAGTGTCCTCCCTGGATCTGTCAATTTAACATAGCAAACACTACAATACACCGTACAGTATCCTCCCTGGATCTGTCAATATAATATAGCAAACACTACAATACACCGTACAGTGTCCTCCCCAGATCTGTCAATATAACATACCAAACACTACAATACACTGTACAATGTCCTCCCTGGATCTGTCAATATAACATAGCAAACACTACAATACAACGTACAGAATCCTCCCTGGATATGTCAGTATAACATAGCAAACACTACAATACACTGTAGTGTCCTTCCTGGATCTGTCAATATAACATACCGGTAGCAAACACTACAATACACTATATCACGTCTTTCCTAGATCTGTCATTATTGTAATTGACTAGTCTTCCACTGAAGGTGATTAACACCTCTATATTAATCAATAAAGCAATCTTCAAAAAATATATACCGCTTCTCCAACTATGTCAATCAAATATAATACAATACATAAGGTAAATATGGTACAGCATACAATCCATGTCTTCTCCAACTTTGACAATGTAAGAAAGCAACTGTAACACTACAGTACAATGTCTTCTTTAAATCTGACAATGCAAGCAGTGTTGTTTTTTTTACCGCTTTGGGGGCTGAAGTATGACCCCATTCCCCTCCTCAAAACATGTTTTAATTCTTAAAGTTTCTTTATTAAATGGGGTTTAATGCCAATTTAACAGTTTTAATTAAGAACATGAATGTTAACCTGTAAACTGTTTTAAACATATCATTGCGATTGTTTTGCTGTTTTCGTAATTTTGGTCATCATGAGGCTATTTTTACCTATGTAAGGAATCCACCCTCATTCCCCACAAACCAAAAACTTCAAGAAAGCAACTGTTACAATACACCTTACAATATCTTCTATAACTTTGACAATGCAAAAAAGCAAATGTTACAAACACCGTACAATGTCTTCTCTAATTTTAACCATGTAAGAAAACAGACATTTTAATGAGATTGTAGATACCATGCATAAAGTGAGATCAAGTCATCCGATATAATGGACAGTGACAACAGACCTACCGGAGATATTTTCTGACAGGATCACACACTAACTCCAATATCACACCCGCAGGGTCCAAGGCCCTCAGTGCCCTGATAGCAGATATATAGGCAGTCAAAATATCTGCAGTGTTCACACCTGAAATAAACATTATACAAGATATACTGAACGGAACAGCTGACCCACCACCTGCCATATAACATACCTGGCATTTTATGTATTTTCTCAAAAAATATCACTGCAATCTTCTTGAAATTTGAAAACTTGGACTTAAATAAGAAAGAACACTGCTTGTCAAGTCAATACAAGATATATGTATTATACAAACATCTTTTTCTATTTTGCATATCATGTGAGAATGGTCATATACATATATGTAGCCTTGGTTACAAATGACGGATCAGCAGAAAGGAGGCTTGCGCATACAGTTATTATAAATAGTACACTGCAAAATATAGTCTTGATCACATCAATGACAGAACAGTAGTCATATAATAATTATAATGGTGTACCAGAAATATAATAGTCTTGATCACATCAATGACAGAACAGTAGTCATATAATAATTATAATGGTGTACCAGAAATATACTAGTCTTGATCACATCAATGACAGAACAGTAGTCATATAATAATTATAATGGTGAACCAGAAATATAATAGTCTTGATCACATCAATGACAGAACAGTAGTCATATAATAATTAAAATGGTGAACCAGAAATATAATAGTCTTGATCACATCAATGACAGAACAGTAGTCATATAATAATTAAAATGGTGAACTCAGAAATATAGTCCTTGTCACATAAATGACAACAGTAGTCATATAATAATTATAATGGTGAACCAGAAATATAGTCTTGATCACATCAATGACAGACAGTAGTCATATAATAATTAAAATGGTGAACCAGAAATATACTAGTCTTGATCACATCAATGACAGAACAGTAGTCATATAATAATTATAATGGTGAACCAGAAATATACTAGTCTTGATCACATCAATGACAGAACAGTAGTCATATAATAATTAAAATGGTGAACCAGAAATATAATAGTCTTGATCACATCAATGACAGAACAGTAGTCATATAATAATTAAAATGGTGAACTCAGAAATATAGTCCTTGTCACATAAATGACAACAGTAGTCATATAATAATTATAATGGTGAACCAGAAATATAGTCTTGATCACATCAATGACAGACAGTAGTCATATAATAATTAAAATGGTGAACCAGAAATATACTAGTCTTGATCACATCAATGACAGAACAGTAGTCATATAATAATTATAATGGTGAACCAGAAATATACTAGTCTTGATCACATCAATGACAGAACAGTAGTCATATAATAATTAAAATGGTGAACCAGAAATATAATAGTCTTGATCACATCAATGACAGAACAGTAGTCATATAATAATTAAAATGGTGAACTCAGAAATATAGTCCTTGTCACATAAATGACAGAACAGTAGTCATATAATAATTATAATGGTGAACCAGAAATATAGTCTTGATCACATCAATGACAGACAGTAGTCATATAATAATTATAATGGTGAACCAGAAATATAGTCTTGATCACATCAATGACAGACAGTAGTCATATAATAATTATAATGGTGAACCAGAAATATAGTCTTGATCACATCAATGACAGACAGTAGTCATATAATAATTATAATGGTGAACCAGAAATATAGTCTTGGTCACATAAATGACAGAACAAGTCATATAATAATTATAATGGTGAACCAGAAATATAGTCTTGGTCACATAAATGACAGAACAAGTCATATAATAATTATAATGGTGAACCAGAAATATAGTCTTGATCACATCAATGACAGAACAGTAGTCATGATTCTCTAACACATAATAATCATAATGGTGAACTCAGAAATATAGTCTTGGTAACATAAATGCGACAACTCTACTAAGGAGAATGCTGTAAGTGTTTACCTGGATGCAGAAGCCTCGTCTCCAGTGATGACTTCAGTGTGCTCACTAACTGTGACCTCATGTCAGTTTTCTCTAAACATGTCTTTAAATCCAATATGGCTGGTTCAGATTCAGGAAATTCTGTAAATCATATATCAAATATTTATCAACCAGATAACTTCTATAGCCAGACATGTATAAGTTTAAAATTGAAACAACTGAGATAGATTTGTGACAAACTTGATTTACTATCTGTTTATAATATGTCAAGTAAGATAAAGAACTTTTGGAGCTGCAGATGTAAAGAATTGGAGAGTTGTCGTTACTGCCCGTGTTAGTCTTTCGCCATACATTGTGTGGTCTAGTGGTAGAAGTACGCCTCGTATGTGGAAGGTCATGGGTTCGATCCCCGGCCGGGTCATATCAAAGACTTCAAATAATGGCACTAGAAGCTTCCTTACTTGACGCTCAGCATTAGAGAGGAGTTCTAGGTCTGGACGGCCTGGTGTCAGTATAATGTGACTGGGTGGGATATCATATGTGTCTGCGGCATGATACTTCAGCGTGACAGCGCTCAGAATACTGTCTCAAGAAGACACCATCGTGATATGACTGAAAACTTGTTGAAAGCGATGCTAAACACCATACAACAACAACAATACGTTTTTATGACATACAACTTCTACATCATACTGTATATCTGTATATTGATGAATATGACATAAACTTAAATTGAGTGACATTCATCAAGAGACCGAATCCCTCTTTAGTGATAGCCTGCAACCTTAATACACAATGGTAAGTCTAGGTCACTTGTCTAGGTTTTTTCTGATAAGATTACATAATGCTGTACTTTTTTTACCCGTCTTTCTCATAATAAAGAGCTGGGCCGAGTTAGTTCAGCAGGTAGCCCCTCTCACTATTATTACAGGTGTTTTGACTTTGAATTCCCGTCTGGTCACAATTCTGCAATGATTGTTAAACAACATAGCCCCTGGTTGTCATTTGTATCTCAGCATTGACTGAAGTTTGGAAAGTTATCAGTTACTAGATGGGTGTGATCCAGTACTGGTTAACCTTCCAGGATCATAGAAAGAAATGGTCAGGTTAACTGATCCTCTCTTAGTCCTCAGTGGCATAAAAATTACACTAAATTTTCAATCCCACTCATTATAAGGAGAATTAATGCTTCACATCAGATACTCACCTATGATGATATTGAAGAGCTGACTTATCTGTACATTAGCGTAGGTCTCCCACAGAAAGTGCAGTAATCTCCCTTTGAATCCCTCTATAAAGTCTGAAGCTATGTGAGTTCTGTTACCCGGGGAGTAAACCAATGTCAACCATCCCAACACTTTATTCTCCAGCCACTAAAGTAAACATAAAGTCAGATTTAAGCAAGATGCTCAATAACAATTGTGTAGCAATACAGTCTCCTACAAGTTTGTTTTACTAAATATTTGAGTATACATATAGTTAAATGAAGTTAAAGATACTGTGTTATCCTTTACTTTGGCATGACTTTATATATATATATATCTATTACCATAGCAACCAAAATATTGGTACCTGAAAATCAAAACTATGTGCACAATTTCTCAAAATCACCATGTAAACTTTTATGGGTTCACATTTATGTTGTCATGGCAACCAAAATATCAAGGGAAAACAAACATGCATAATCTTATAGTCATGTGGTTCACCATGTGATTAACATGGTCAAATTTACAGAACATGTATTGAATTCCCTCAGATGAGGCCACTCATACAGTGTGGTGACAACTTTGGAGAACATGTTGATATATATCTAGAAGGATTTCGATTGATTTGTAAACAAAAGTTTATAACTTCTCGCTATTGAAAAAAACAAAACTCTGACAGTAATATACCGTAACTCATCATTATGTGTTACATTTACTGTGTTTGACGACATAAATCAATAGAAAAAACAACAACTATCACGTCATTAGGTTTAATTTAACTTCATACTGTGACCAAATAGATTGATAATTATTTTGAACAAGTTTATATTATAAGAGGGCTGATCTAATAATAATGATTGAATGAATATTTAGCGTCATAGTTATGCCATCGAAGGCTAACAGACGTTCAGTTAACTTAACCACTGTTTCCTGGGATCCTGGAAGGTTAACTTAAGCACACCCCTTCTCCGCAAGTAACTGATAACTTTTCCGCAATGTTGTATATCATTCATCAGGGAGACTGTAGACGAGCAGGGATTCAAACTCACAACACCTGAATTGTTAGTCAAGACACATTACCGACTGAGCTAATCAAAATGAATACTTACATTTTCCAAGCTTTCCAGATAGGCGGTTTCAAAGTTTCCCTTACATGTGTTCTCTACATGTTGCTGTATCTGTTCATGAACAAGGGCTGTTACAGCAGTTCCTGACACTTGTTCAAGGACTCCAATTTCATCCCTGATAAAAGACAGAAGTTTAGTTTCAAACTTATTAATTTACATTGATTATACTTGAAGTCTTCCTGAGTATAACCAGTACTAAGTATATGTGGACAAAGCGTCTTGCTCAAGGACACAATAACTAGACGTGGCAGAGGATTGAACCCTGGATCCCAGGTCTGATGCTCTACCACTGGACAGAAGAGAGGTTATTTATGTAACCTAAACATGTGAATTAAAATATTTGCTGAATGATAAAGCAACATGTGGTCATCCAAATATACAATTGTTTATATGATAATATACCACAACAACAGTCAGTGGATTCTAGAAATGTTATGTAAATATATATTTCTCAGACATTAGTATGCCAGGAATACATATATATAACAATAAACATTCAGGAACTAAAACTTAGTTTTAATATGACCCTTGGTCCTAGGTCACCTTAACCTTTGAGTGACCTCTCATTTATACCCATCAATCGACCGACACAAATCATCAAGCCATCCTAGAGTTACTTCACAATAAACAAAGATTGACAGGTGTTCTACTTACAGTTTTGTGTTAATGGCGTGGAACTGAGATATGACATGTTGACATTTACAATCGTCTGAATCTTCCTTACAACCGAGACATTCACTGCTTTCCTCCTCTTCCTCATCTGCAGCAACAAAAAAGGGTTAACTGCTATAAAAATGTCATTTTGAGGTCAGTACAGTCAGTATATGGTTCTTTTAATGGTCTGAAATGGTGGTGCGTTAGCCAAGTTACAGACTCGGCATGAATACCACTTTCTATATACATTGTTTGTAAGGCCTTTTCATATGTTTGATGTCAATTTTAAGTGTGACTTTGCCTTACCGGTATAAACTACAGAGCTGGGTATAATGACAAAGTTGTACTGATTGGACACGAATATATATTCTATATATATCAGGGCTTGAAATTTCTGATAAAAGCTACTCGTCTTCCCTTTTCAACATTTTTAGTTGAATGCTTAAAATCAAAGAAATTTTCAGGTCAATTTCTTAAATCTTACTTGTCCTGACCAAATGTTCACTTGTCATGGCGAGGGGACGAGTGGAATTTTCCAGCCCTGTGTATATCTATATATATCCTTTTTGCATGTTTGGCTTCTGAGTGTGACTTTTACATTTAAGCTAGTTTGCATGTGAGGTATTATCATATCATGGTGGTCATGCACTACGTAGTTACCTAATTATATTCTTGCACTCTAATTAATTATGATTCAATAATACAAATGGTACAATTATAATTTATACTACCTTGTTCCAAGTCACTGTTTAAATGATGGAAAACTTTGAAAGCTCGGGAATAAAATGTTTCCACACATTCTTTAAATTCTTTTGTCACTCGATGGAAGACTATGGCCTTGAACAGTATAATAATCACATCCGTAACTTTCCGAACGCCACAAAATGCCAACATTGAATAATTTCTGTTTATCTCCCTTGGAATGCTCTCCATTGCCAGGAGACACGGAAGGTACTCCTGCGATATCCTGTGAAGAAAATCCACAGCTTGTGATAAACACTCAACATTTCGCTGTGTTTTTTCCATGCCAAGCTCCGTTGCAAGCTCTGTCTGAAAGTAGTTCCAAAATGTTGGTGCCACACGTTGCCGCAAGTCTCTTTGTATTTCTTCAAAGAACCAGTCTTCAAGTAAATTTGTGACACCATTTTGGCAAAGGATGTTAACTGCCGGTAAAAACGTCTGTGACTGACTGGATTGGCTGATCTGTTGTAAAGTGTAAAATATCTTTAATTGAAATAATTCCATCAATAATTTAAGTGAGAATGACAGTTTGCTAGTACATCATGTTTCCAGGGAGATAGCTTTTGTAAATGCTAACACCCCTACCCCATTTTCTTTGTTATCTTTTTTCATAATACATTGTTATACTATACTTTAAACTGTAGAAAAACATAATATATAGACAAGTCCAAGGAATCAACTGTCTCCTCGCCCATAAGGGATATACGTAGCACACTGTAAACTTATTTAGGTGGTGTAATGGTTAGTGTTGACCGCTCATGCCAGACATTGCGGGCTTGTTCACCAGCTCGACCCAATGCCTCTCATAAAACAACACTCAGTACTGATTCCACCCAGAAAGCGGACTCGGGAGAGGTTCATATATAAGCTCTGAGCTTTCATCACAATCAAGCTAAAATAAATAGTATAACTTAATTTATTTTATAGAAAATTTCATGGAATGAAACTGTCTCGCTAATATTGTTTTATCATAAAGTTAATGAAATCTGGCTGTGTATGCTAAGTCAAAGCTGTACAAATATCATCACAATTAATAGAGATACACTTATGTCTAATTACATTTAATGAAGGAGAATGGAAATATGTGCCTAGAAGCAGGGCTGGAAAATCCCACTCGTCCACTCACCATGATGAGTGAACATTTGGTTAGGACAAGTAGGATTTAAGAAACTGACCGTAATAAAATTAATATTCTTTGATTTTAAGCATTCAATAAAAAATGTTGGACAGGGAGGATGAGTAGCTTTTTTCAAGCCCTGTATAAGGTTTCAGTCAAGTTAAGTTAAATATGCTTACAGTTCTTTTTTACCTTATTAAACAGAGGCCAAAATTTACGCTTTATTTTCCAGTTTGCTAAAGCCTTAAAAAAATTCTCAATTGCGCTGTTTTTTCTCAATCTCAAAGGCCTCTTCCCAATTTTCAGAAATAAGGCTCTGGCTTAAAAGGGTCCTCCGTCGCCAAGTCATGTAAGGCCTTGTCTCAAGATCACATACCACTGCTGAGGTTATAGGTTGGAGTAGTCTGAGTACCACTCAACTGCAGAAGGACAGTGGTTCTACTCAGATTCATTCTGAGGTCATAATTATTTGGTATTTGTCCTCAAATTGACTGGTTTTGTATTTATACAGCTTTTAACGTTGTTGATATCTTTGGCATTCACCACATCATGTAACATGAAATGTCATGGATTGATATCTCTTGTTGTCAATTTATTTCCACTGTTGCAAACGAGACTAATTTTGATTTATTAATAGTTTAAGTGATATTGAGTAGTTGGATCTTATCCGCTCTCCAACGTTTTCTCTCATATTTTTTAATTGGAAACTTCTGCCCCTTTCTTTTTTTTTTAAATGTAAGTTGGTTGGTTGAATATTTAGCGTCATTTTTATGCCATCGAGGGCTAACAGATGATCAGTTAACCTAACCACTGTTTCCTGGGATTAACCAGTACTCGAGCACACCCCATCTCCGCAAGTAACTGATAACTTTCCCACTTGAATCAGTGGTGAGAGACGAATGATAATGAGACACAATGTCGTATATCAATCATCACGGAGACTGTTGCCGGGCGGGGGATTCGAACTCACGACCCCTGGATTGATAGTCAGACGCGTAACCGACTGAGCTAATCGGGCCCGGCTTTTAAATGTAAAATATGTATTTGTTTAAATGAGGTCAATCAACTCTAAATATAAATAAATTAATTGAACAATTATTATATTTCAAACATGCGAGATTAATGTTAAAGCCTCATTAAACTTCAGAAATGCACACTTTTTGATAATAACAAAAATGATGTTTATGGTTTATGCAAAATCAATCCTGTAGACCCCTTAGTGACTGTTTTTAAAGATAAAGCCTAAAAAATAAATGTTGTATTAAATGTTTCATGCTGAAAAAAAATTGGGTTGGTAGGTCTATTTTTTTTTTGATGTTGACATGAGATTCATTGTTAATTGCTTTGTACAATGATAAAAGTCTCTTGTTCTTTCATCTGTGCTGCAATGGTGGCCAATTCAGGGTGTCAAGTATGGTTGTTACACTTTCTCGGTATGAATAATTGCCAGTAACAAAGCGTGCTCCACGGTGCTGAACTTTTTCTAGTGCTGAGATGTCCTGTTTGTAGTAGGGGTCCCAGATCGTTTATGAATGATTTGTCGCTTACGTGCAATAAATTAGCTTGTGGGTTCCAGTTCATTAATACACTGAGGGGAATAAAGGGGTTTTTCTTTTCAAGTGGTTATTTAATTTTTAACCACATCACCTACAGTTCTCCTGTTTTCTGCCGAATAAACATGTATTCTATCATCTTAAAAAGTAAAACTGACTTAAATTAAAACTAAAAACGACCATTTCGGAAGTTTAATGAACCTTTAATCAAATTTATAATTTGCATATTTGTTGAACGACAAATAACTAAAGATTTAGCTGGCAGATCTATTCAACGGTGAATTGTACAGTGCTCCAGATAAGCTTTTGGCCAAATGCTTATTTTACTCCCTAAATTAAAATGCAATGCTTAAAATGAAAATTGAAAGAGTATTTTCAGATCAACTTTTATCTAAATGCTTATTTTACTCCCTAAATTAAAACGCAATGCTTAAAACAGAAATTGAAAGAGTATTTTCAAAATTTACCTTTACTTCTGACCAGGCACTGTTAATGTTTGCTTTAATACAGATTTGAGGTTGCCTTCAATTCCATTTATTATCAGCCATGGGAATTTTACTTTCCATGATTCAATGGTATTTCTATTGACCTTGCCTCTCGATTGTTATTTGTTTATTTTTTGTGACTTCGTAATACATGCATCAATAACTCACTTTTGAGAGTATTGTTTTTCTTAAGAACTGGAATAAGTTAGCAGATAATGATTGGGTTTCTGTTGTTTTTTTCCGTCTTCCGACGCCAGAAGCAGACGATGCCATTTATAATAAATACGATAAAGTAATCGGCTAAAGTAATGCAGGTTCGTTTATAGCAGGCCTATTTAAAACACTTGGAAATACTCAACATGTTCCGATGTGCGTCTCAGTGACAATGATCTACGGGAAATAACTTATTGTATATAATTAATGTGGTTTCCCGATCTACCAATAAACATTCAATTTTTATAGGTAAAGGTCAGGGAACCAGACTATGTTTTACATAGCAGTTACTTCCCTTAGATTTGTTTATTTCACGGTGTCTACTTCCGTTGTGAAAACCCCGCTCTTTGGAAATACGATATGCACAAGATCGCTAATGGAATGCTTCAATTCAATTGTTTATGCGTACCGGTACGCACATTTATTATTTTCAATGCTTTTTTTGTCAATTTCAATGCTTATTTACGCAAATACGCACCTTATCTGGAGCACTGATTGTATGATAAATTATTCATTCTACCCAGGGTTTCCCCCAGAGTCCTAATGCATGTTGCATGCGACATCCCTTCAAAAGATTTGGTTGATTAGCGACATGCCTTCCCACCCATTGCGACTACCGTTAGATAATCCCATTACACAAGCCCATTAGTAGTCAAATAAGTGACCCCGTGATCAATTGACCTATTTCACAGACTTGTCAATCACTCGCAAGTGTGTACAGGTAAGCCAATCAGAACGAATCATTTGAAGGTTACTCCACCTCAATATAGAATGCGATGTCCTGTAAAATTTCTTGATCCGAGATTGTTTTTCACAAGATTTAAAAAATGACTACTGACCAAGGTGTCATTATTACCTTTCAATTGATTCATTATCCTCCCAATCAAGTGAAGTCTATGTAGTATGATGCAATCAATCGGAATGAAACACTTAATAAAGTGTATCACGACCATTTCTCAGATCAAGACAACTAGTAAAAGATTGCAGTGTATTGTAAGGACTTTATGCAAGTAAGCAATACAAAGAAATCTTAAAGGGTTTACTCAGCATCTTTTTTAAACAAAGCTAGAATAAAATCCCCACTTAAAATGCTTAATTTTGTACATAAATTGAAGAAAAAATACGAAAAAAAACACCCGGATGTAACATGTTGCCTACCGGATGTTAACAAATTTGAGAAACCCAATCTAAAAAGCGGCGCCTTCAAAAGTTGGATCCTAAAAAAATCAAAGCATTGCTTATAGCGGTCCCATTTATTAGGGGTGTTTAAGACTTAACTACATGTATTAATGTTTCCTTTTATAAAATTTATATTTATTTGGAAATACACTGACACCTAATGAAAATTACAGAATCAAACATTAAAAATGCAAACTCTATATTGTATTAACTTTGAAATATGACAAGTTGTCCATTTATAAACACTCCTTTACTATATTTTTATAAACATATATTTGAAATGCACATTAATGGATAGTTGGATACCCCTGGTTTCTCAGCATCTTTTTTCAACAAATAAAATCCCCATCTAAAATGGTTTAAATTTTTAACATAGATTAAAACGTTTTCGTTAACTGGAAATACCCGGATGTGGTGACGGTCAAAACTGTGGTCCCGTTTATGCAGGATATTTAGGGGATAGGGAAATAATAATTTTTAAGAATAATCTATTTGTGTTTACTTTTATAAAATTGGTATTCATTTGGAAATACACAAATACTATATGAAAAATATAATTTGATTCTTTATTGAATCAAACATTAAAAAGATATAAATTGTAACTTTCAAATATGACTAGTCATCAAGGACTTGTATAGAAAAGGATAGGAAACTTGTATTGGATAGGAAACTTGCATCTCCAGATTAAATGTTGATAAAATAGCACACAAAGGATTAATTATTTGGCTAGATATTGAAGCTTGAATGAAAATGTATCATAATTAACTTGTTATTTTAGCTGCAGTATCGATATTTTGTAATCAAAAGTGTTTCAGCAATTTTAAACACAAATTTCTGGAAATGGTATTGTTTTGATGAGAATATCTCTCTGCAATGCAAGATTTTTGAATTTTGAATGGAAGTTAAGATAACTGAAAATGAGATATTGCAAGATTTTGTGTAAATACAAGATTGTTCACAAAATTTCAATCAGTTGCCTTCCCTTCTCTTTATAATTCCTTGCTAGTCATTCAGTGAAAAAAGTTTAAATTTCTTTGTATTCATTTTATTGCAGCAATATTCTAAATAGTAACACATACTTAAAAATGCATTCATGAGTGTCAAACTTAAAAAAAATTAACACAGGAGGGGATACCCCTCCCGTACCCACCCCTCCCACTTTTAGCAACATGCCTTAAAAAATTACTGGGGGGAACCCTGCTACCGACTTCTTTCACCTGAAAAACATGTCAGGATGGGATAAGTCGAACTATCTGGGGCCGAAATGGTGTTAAACGAACGTCATATTTACGTTCGGCGAACAAATAGAAAATAAGTATTGTGACTGTTTATCATAACAAAGAAGATTGGTAACGGATGTAGCACACGTGCTTACTTTATTTTCCCATGGACTCAGAAAATCCGTTACCGATTCCCATGCCTGGTTGACAAGTTCCATGTTTGCCGCCATGTTGTAATATATGGTTGCATTAAAAATTGAATTAAAGCTTAAACGGAAAATAAAATCTTCTTTTTGCTAGATAAAAATAACATTTTTTTTTTAAACAAAATAAGACACCCACATTAAAATTAGAGATTTATGGTTGTATGAAATAAAAATTTCAATATTTTTTTCTTTCTTATAGTGTTTGTAAGTTCAATATTTTCGTTTTATATATTGATTCTATTAATGTTTTTGTCAACTTTCACTTTGAAGCCTGCAAGTTATTTACAATTGAAAATAATGGTATTTATTTGCTTATCATAGTCATATTATTGATAAATTAAGACGAACTAGTTGCTTTCTTATTGTTTAAATACATGTGTGTAGGGAAATCCCAATATTTTATATGAACCGAATTCAATTTTTATATAAATCATCTATCTGCCTGTGTGACGTGTTGTTTTCTGAACAGTCAGAACGATGTTTGATTGATTGAATATTTAGCGTCATTTTTATGCCATCGAGGGCTTACAGATGATCAGTTAACCTAAATACTTTTTCCTGCGATCCAGAAAGGTTAACCAGTACTCGAGCACACCCCATCTTCGCAAGTAACTGATAACTTTACCACTTTCCTACTTTCTACCTTTTAACTATCCAATCTCTTCTTACTGTCTATTCTTTCAGTATCTTTTTTTGACCTTGCTGCACCTGTCGGGTAATAGTCAAGTGTGACTGTGTTGACGTACAAGTAGATGTAGATGAATCAGGGGTGAGAGAAGAATGATAATGAGACACGATGTCGTATATCAATTATCTCGGAGACTGTTGCCGGGCAGGGATACTTATTAAGAAGGATAAGAAACTCGCATCTCCTGACTAAATGTTGATAAAATAGCACACATGAATTAATTAATTGGCAAATTAATTATTTAAAATTTACAGGCAACTGATTTCTTGTTTGTACATAAAATGTAAGTTGTATGTACTTGTAGAAGTTTCAAAATTTTTAAATGTTTCAATCATGATCTTGAATTAAAGGCTCATTAAACTTCCGAAACGGTCGTTTTTAGTTTTAATTTTACTCTTCCAGATGGAAGAATACATGTTTATTTGATCACTGAGAGACAGTGCAAACGAAAAAATAGTTATAAAGCAAATTATAAGTACACAATTAAGAACGGGTTTTGTTTACAAATTAATGTAATCTTTCTGATAAACACCTTTGGCAGAAAACAGGGAGATATGAAGCATGTTCGGAAACGCGTCGGTCGGTAGCAGTTCAGAGGGAAACTGTAGGGGATGCGGTTAAAATTGAATAACTGCTTGCAGTTAGATATTTTTGAAGGCCATCCCCTTTATTCCCCTCAGTAACGAACCATTTTATTGCATGTAAGAGATGAATAGTTTATGTAAAATTAAAAATAAAATTACTTTTTTAATAACTGTACTAAACAACCACCTTTGGTAACTTCTCAATATTGACTGCGATAAAGTGATTTGTGACCTAATAGCGCGTGCCATAGTATCACGCGTATATGCAAGGGAGGATCATGAGCAAAAGTAACTAGACCAACTAGTATTCTGTACTGATTGTTTTTCAGTGCATATAAATAATACAATGCGTACTACGTTTGATACAGTTTTATTGCAGACATCAATATATATATTTTTTAAAAAGAAAACCCAATAAAGATACATAATATAAGTGAAGCCATAACTTTTCTAATCTTGTTAATGAACATGTTAGCTAATGTTCTTAATCCACAAGCATCACTGCAGTATTCATTTGTGTACTTCCTAACACTGGCGGCAGTACAGTCGGAAAGCAACCGGGTCATTACGGAATTGTAAACAAAAGTTAAAAGTTTGGTCTGTTCGTCTAAGAAATACACATTTTGATCGAAGTTATTTATTTTAACAGTCAATAAGGGGTCTACAGGACTGGTTTTAGCAATACTATCAACACATGTAATATCCTTAACCAGTGCCATCTGCAGTTTCGAAGTATTACTATCATTGTGATAGAAAAATGTGAATCTTACACAATATTTCACACAAAATTAATTCTTTAATTCAAGATTTGGTCTTGAAAAACATGTCAGAATCTCTACATTGTACCTGCAGTAGCATCGAAGATGTAGAACATTTCTTTCTGAAATGCCATCACTATATACAATCACTGACATCGCAAACATCTTGCTATCCAGCCTTCTTTACGTTGATTCTTATAAATCTCTAACAGTAATTATTGATGCCATTCATCTCTATATATGTAATTCAAGACAATGTAAACAAAGAATTTGATGTACAAAACACAATTATCTTTATAATTTTATACCCAACAAATGGATTCGTCCATGCCCCCTGTTTTGCCCCATTGTATGTATGTAAGATTGTATGTTTAATACAACTTCAACAGTCGCTCTTAGGGCTTTAGTGGAACCAGTACTAAGGGGTGGGTAAAAAGCATTGAGACCACAAATAGCCGTAGTGGGGGAATGAACCATCTGTGTTTGTATGAAACCTGTGTTTGTACTAAATTGCTGGTATACTAACCTTTTCAAGCGATCCTTGTTCTGAGAAGTATGTGTTTGGTTATGTCCAACTGGACATCAGCTGTTGTTATGTCAGGCCATTCTCAGTAATTGTTGGTGAGAAGGAATTGAAATCTCAATATTCCGTTCACTAAAATTTCCTTAATATGTGAACTGTAAGGTTCCATACTAGTTTTCTCACTTGATTTTAAAGAACAATGTAATGCTTATCCACAGGCATTTAAGCACAGGGGCAACCCAGTGCTTGAATAGAAGAAATTGTATGATACCAGCGCTTGAAATCTTAGACAATATCTTTCAAAAGCTTATATTCCTTTAAATCTTCAGTTTTCTTAGCATATATTTTCTTATTTTAATGCATAAAATGAAACATACTAAATCTAATGACTTATTTATACCAACTTTACTGTTATATAAATGTAAATCTATTTTAATGAGTGCTCTACACATCTCTTGAAAATATTTTGGAGCAGACCAGGGAGTGTGTGGGCACTTACCCCAGCGCTTGAATTCCAACTTGCAGAGAGTCCTTAATTGTTATGCTTTTTAGTTTGCTTTAATTAAAATCAGTTACAATGGACGGAAGGTTCTGATGTGAACAGCACAAGTTTTATTTTAAAAATGTATGCCCTTTGTTGGACTATAAATGACTAATGGCAACAAGGGGAACAATGCCATAAATTTTATCAAAGGTACCTTTTTTACATTTTAAGGCCTGATTCCATAAACTATATTGTTGTTAAAAAAGTTGTATACATGTAATTGGACTGTTTTGTACTCGTAAAGTAAACTTAAAAATTCATAAGGAGCTTCATTAGATTAGATTGGAAGAAACAGATGTTGAGGATTGGTGAGAGTTGTATGATTGATTATTTCCAACAATTTCAAGTACAATTATAGCTGAGGTAGTGTCGGCCAAGACCAAGTCCATGATTTCTTTCACAAGACCAATTATTTAAATAAATCTACAGATCATCATTGACATTGCTTTTTGCTGTGTTTCAGTCTGTGACAATGCATACAGATCTGGGTGACCTGAAGATAGAACTGTTTTGTGAACAGGTGCCAAGAGCATGTGAGGTTTGTATTTTATTCAGTTAATAATAAAGTTAATAAATATACAGTCAAACCTGTGTAAGTGGTCACCTTTATTAAGCAGCCACTTGTCCTCAGCAGCCACATTTGCTTTTTTCCATTTCTATGATAACAGACCAAATTAACCTGCATTAAGCAACAACTTGTCTTAAAAGGCCACTTTTGCACCTTCGATTGACTGGCTGCTTAAGACAGGTTTGACTGAACATTCATATGACCGATATTACATAATATTCAATTAAAATGCAATTTCATTATACATGTAATTGTTTTACATGTATATTGTAGTGAGATAAATGATGATAAACAATTTTGTTATCTCCATCTTTCTTTGAAATTTATTTGATCTAAGAGGCAATTTTAACTGGCGTGAATGATTCGCGTGCCTTCGTAAAACTTCAGATTCATAAAAAGTGGATAACATTCAAATAAAACAATTTTGAGTCAAGATGTTATGTCGTACATTAAAATCTGTTATTTCAGAACTTTCTGGCACTGTGTGCGAGTGACTATTACAACAATTGTCCCTTCCACAGGAACATTAAGGGATTCATGCTGCAGACTGGGGACCCCACAGGTAACTATGGAAACATTTTGTTCTACTGCATTTATAAATAGAAACAAAATTTATTTTCATTCTAGTATTAAATTTAATCCATCCATGAATAGCAATGTTTCACAAGTAAACAATTCTGAAAATAAAAGGTAGTTGTAATCAGGTCCTATAACTATAATACAGTTACAATCATTTAGTGCTGCAGTCAGTTTCAGTATGTAAATACTTTTTAGTGGGGTCATCCAAGTTATTTATATTAATCAATTGTGAAATACTTTCACAAATCTCGCTTGCTCAATGTCTAGAACTCATCCTGAATAAAACCACTGCTTATCGGTACTAAACATATGCAGATAAACTGTCACTCAGGGACACAACACATGGCTGGGGTAGAGGATTGAACTCACACTCTATATTCTATATTCAGGTGTCTTCCTTGTTTTCTTCAACAAATTTTACAGTCTCTATTAAATGACAACAAATATTAAATGCTTAACCAATTCTAGCACATAAAAAAAAGACAAAAAATGTTGAATGAAATATTGAGGCAAAGAATAATCTCGCTCTTCAAAAGTTGTGAAGGGTCATTAAGTATTACCCCTGTCTGCCCTGTGCATACTTCTGTCCAGTTAGTTTCTGCTGAATAACTTCTGAAAGAGTCTATACATTTATATATTATATTATTATTTGGTGTGTAGCTGTATAATTATAAATACAGGTCAAGTTTGATATTTGTCAATGTCCGTCAAATCTTTTTTTACAGGAGATGGTCCCTTTTCAACATTAATTTTTGGTAAAATCTACTACTAACATATAGCAGTGGCATCCATGTCCTATGGACATGTTTTTAGTTAAAATATTTACGCAAATGTATGGGGCAACTTTCTTCAAATTACTTCTTTTTGTCTTTGTCATGTGTTCAAAATGACCACCAAATGCATCTTTTACATAGAATATAGACATTCCCGGTTTAATGTAGAGAAGTTGCTGGTAATATAAGATTGTCGTCGCTACTATAAGTACTTTTTTCATGTCTCCAAGCTGTAAATGCTTATTCAGTGCAGGTGAAAATGTTTGTTCCATTCATGTTAGATAAATATTAGGGTCATTCAATATATAAGGCAACCTAATACATAAATCATTTATAATGAAAATAAATGTAAATACCGTATTATAATCACTCGGAGTAATGTCCCCTGTGGTGGATGACTGATTTCCATCGCTTTGGCAGATCTTCTATTCCCGTTGCTTGGCAAACATGTTCTTATACACTCACCAGTTCGGCCACGGCAATTTCAATCTCCTCTAGGTCAACAAATGGAATTCCCCTCATATTTTCTTGGGAAAAGGGGCTAATGTCAAGTTCGTCACAATATGATAAGTAGTTTTAGAGATATTTATTAGGTTGAATTATATATTGAATGACCCTCATACACAAAATGACTGCCAAGGTCCAGGAACTTTTGTGTTATATGTTATAGGGCAACAACATCAAACGAATAAACAATAAAAACTCTTTAAAAAAATAAATGATTGATTTAACCTTGATGACATTAAAACAGGCAACACAGCTTATACTTATTCTCACTGGCATGGATGAAAATAAATAGATAAAAAAAGATCATGGGTACCATTATAGAGAATGCGATATTGCATGAAAATTGTTACCTCATTTTCTCATGTTTTCTTTTCATAGGTTTAATCTTATCAAAATTTGACAAGAAGTGACAGGTGAAATCATATATCAAAAGAGCGATTTAGGCTCATTCAGCCCTGTTGTTTCCTCAGATGAGCAATCCTGTATATTTTTGGCATCTTGTCTATTTGTTTAAACATTAGCACGACATGGTCTGTTGACTATAACCAATATAAGTTTTGTATTTCTGTGTACATATAGGTACTGGTAAGGGTGGAACCAGCATATGGGGAAGGAAGTTTGAAGATGAACTCCGGGATGGACTCAAGGTTGGTTTTATCTCTCTGTTACATTGTCATGTATGTACATAAAGTTGTTTATACAAGGTTTATCTGTACTTTAAAACAGACTGGCACATGAGGTCTTGAAGGCTTCATTTTAAAAAATAATTAAAAAATAATTTGGTGTAAGAACCTTCAACCAATACTGCTTTGCTGAAAGAGTTTCAGCAAATAGTTCAGATAAAAGAGTTTTGTCAAAGTAGTCCATGTCTGTATAACAGGACTTCAACAGTCTAGAGAATGAGAGTTCTGCAAATGGTCTATGCTTTTATTTCACCAACATTTTACTTAAATATTTAAAAACTTAACCTAAGTTTTGACTGGTTATTTATCTATTATATAATCAATATCAATGAAGCCATTTGCAGTTTTACTGGCACCAGTCTTAAATCATGATCACCTGGCTGCTTTTCTTAGATTCTTAAGTATTTAAAAACAGGAGCCAGGTAGCGATTCTGCCAGCTGGGTGCATATAGCAGTTTTGTCAAATGATATAGATAGTAGAGTTAAAAAGGACCAATACAGTGGCAGTAAATTGCAAAACAAGACTCAGTTTTATGATCATTTCTTCCAGAAACTGTAAGCTGATCAATTTTATTTTACTGTTAACATGGCTGCCAGCAACTTTCTTACCAACAATGCCCTATATAGAAACAATTTGTATTCTTTTTCTGGAACCTGTAACTGAATATTGTGTACATTCTCCGGAAGAAATAACATACATAGACTGCTATTTTAATGATTTCTGCTTTGGTTATTGTGTCAACTGAAACCAGTCATATTCAGTGGCATAGCTGCCTTTATGTCTGGGCTTGCACATTTTCACGCAAATGTATCATTTATTCATATATTCTGGAAATTCCCCAGGCACACAGGATATGCATCTTAAAATTTTTCTGGCAAAGCATGCAATTACTTCCCCTCCCACCCCCACCCCCTAGAACTAAATTTTTGTTGTGCAGTATTTAATTGTTTTATCATTCCAGCACAATGTACGTGGTGTTGTTTCCATGGCAAATAATGGCCCAGACACGAATGGTTCCCAGTTCTTTATTACATACAGTAAGCAGCCTCATCTGGACATGAAGTACACTGTTGTTGGCAAGTAAGTGGGTTCTGAATCATATCAAATATATTAATATACAGTCAAACCTGTATTAAGCAGCCAGTCAATGGAAGGAGCAAAAGTGGTCTTTTCAGACAGGTCATTGCTGAATATAGGTAAATTTGCACTGAAAGAATAAAAAATGGGATAAAGCAAATGCGGCTGCTTAAGACAAGTGGCTGCTTAATAAAGATGACCACTTATACAGGTTTACAGGTTTGACTGTATATACATGTATATATATATATATGGATATGAATAAAGCAAGTTTACAGGAGTTTATAAATTTTAGTAGAACAGTTATGTGTTTTGTGTAAAATATCTTTGTTTTTTTTACTAAAATCTTCTAGAAGAAAAAAAAGCAATCTTGCACTAGTGTTTAGTGTTTTTTCTGCTGCACATTGGGTTTAATGTAATATGCTGCCCATTAGTCTTAGGAATGGTCACAGCTCTTCCGACTAAGTCCATTACATAATAATGAGATTTAAGCACCTGATTGGTCAGTTGCTTTAGGGAAAATTTGAATAACATCTCAGTTAGGTAAGCGTTCAATAGCTATAAATGGTGGGACAGGCATGCAATTCTCTTTTTTTCAGTCGAATAGTGTTGCGGAAGGGAGGTATATCTGATTTGGGAGAGAATCAGGGACTGGGATGAACTAGCTGCACATTGGGTTTAATGTAGTATTTTGTAATAAAATCACTGAGAACATAGCTCATGACTGCAGTTCACTATTTACCTCTGAATACTTTTAACTGATTTACATACAAATATCTTTGTTGTTAATTTTTACTAAAATCTTCTAGAAGTAAAAGCAATCTTGCAGTAGTATTTAATGTTTTTTCTGCTGCACACTGGGTTTAATGTAATATGCTGTCCATTAGTCCATGGAACGGATACAGCTCGTCCGATTGAGTCCATTACATAGCAGTAAGTTTGAACATGTGATTGGCCAGTTGCTTCAGGAAAAGTTTGAATGACATCTCAGTTTACTAACTTGTATTTTACTTTTACAGAGTGATAGATGGATTTGAGACCCTGGATGAGTTTGAGAAGCAGCCGGTAAATGAGAAGCATCGACCTGAAGCCCCCGCATACATCAGATCAATCAAGATCCACGCAAACCCTCTAGCAGGATGACATCACTCACACAGACAGTTTACTTGGACAGCCACTGTGACCGACTCTGTCTCATGTCCATCAAATAATAAAACACAATAGATGACAAGAACATTAATGATGGTCAAGGTTTCTGCTCTGGCAGTAATAAAGGACAAAAGCATGTTCACTGTGTAGGTGTATATTGCTATCAAACAACGCTATGGCAGGACCACTTATTATAAACTTAATAGTAATCTATTGTCTCGGCAATGCATTACTGTTTGTACTGCAGAGATTAAACTATTAAACTATGTACTGTTATTCATGAAAAAGGAGTAAAATAAGATACTGATCATCACATTCTGATAGAAGATTGGTATAAGTTGTGTTGCATAAACAGGTGGTCCACTTGGTAGGACTGACCAAATACAGTCAAACCTGTCTTAAGCAGCCAGTCAAGGGAAGGAGCAAAATTGGCCTTTTAAGACAGGTTGTTGCTTAATGCTTAATTTGCTATAAAAGCATAGAAATTGGAAATAGCAAATGTGGCTGCTTAAGACAAGTGGCTCCTTAATAGAGGTGGCCGCTTATACAGGTTTGACTGTACATGTGTAGCACTCCTGAGCAATGTACCAGTGAATAATAAACGTTTACAGAATTGACTATGTGGCAGCACCATTTTATCAAGTGTATGAAATTTATTTACCATGTGAGATGTGTGTAATTGTCATATATGAAGAGCAGAACTGAATCCGAAATTTGTTAATTCGAATGTTCTTTTTTTAATCTTTTAAGATATTTTTTGGAACAAAAATTAGTTTATTTGTATTTGTGTCAGTATAGATTTTTGTTAAAGTTCTATTACCAGCTAATATATTGTGATGGCTAATGATCATGCATCAGTGATGCTTCATGCATGTATTCACTATCATTCAGTGGGAAAATTTATGATTGAACTTAGTTATAGCACTTTTCACTGTCATTCAGTGGGAAAATTTATAATTAAATTTAAGAGTTATAGCACTTTTCACTGTCACTCAGAGGGAAAATTTATGATTGAACTTAGAGTTATAGCACTTTTCACTGTTATTCAATGGGAAAGTTTATAAATGAACTTAAGAGTTATAGCACTTTTCACTATCACTGGGTGGGGAAATTTATGATTGAACTTAGAGTTATAGCACTTTTCACTATCACTGGGTGGGGAAATTTATGATTGAACTTAGAGTTATAGCACTTTTCACTGTCATTCAGTGGGGAAATTTATGATTGAACTTAGAGTTATAGCACTTTTCACTGTCACTCAATGGGAAAATTTATGATTGAACTTAGAGTTATAGCACTTTTCACTATCACTGGGTTGGGAAATTTATGATTGAACTTAGAGTTATAGCACTTTTTGCTGTTACTCAGTGGGAAAATTTATTATAGAACTTAGAGTTATAGCACTTTTCACTATCACTTGGTGGGGAAATTTATGATTGAACTTAGAGTTATAGCACCTTTCACTGTCACTCAGTGGGAAAATTTATAATTGAACTTAAGAGTTATAGCACTTTTCACTATCACTGGGTGGGGAAATTTATGATTGAACTTAGAGTTATAGCACTTTTCACTATCACTCAGAGGGAAAATTTATAATTGAACTTAAGAGTTATAGCACTTTTCACTGTCACTCAGTGGGAAAAGTTATGATTGAACTTAGTGTTATAGCACTTTTAGCTGTTACTCAGTTGCAAAATTTATAATTGAACTTAAGAGTTATAGCACTTTTCACTATCACTGGGTGGGGAAATGTATGATTGAACTTAGAGTTTTAGCACTTTTCACTATCACTCAGAGGGAAAATTTATGATTGAACTTAGAGTTATAGCACTTTTCACTATCACTCAGTGGGAAAATTTATGATTGAACTAAGAGTTATAGCACTTTTCGCTGTTACTCAGTGGGAAAATTTATAATTAAACTTAAGAGTTATAGCACTTTTCACTATCACTGGGTGGGGAAATTTATGATTGAACTTAGAGTTATAACACTTTTCACTATCACTGGGTGGGGAAATTTATGATTGAACTTAGAGTTATAGCACTTTTCACTGTCACTCAGAGGGAAAATTTATGATTGAACTTAGAGTTATAGCACTTTTCACTGTCACTGGGTGGGGAAATTTATGATTGAACTTAGAGTTATAGCACTTTTCACTATCACTGGGTGGGGAAATTTATGATTGAACTTAGAGTTATAGCACTTTTCACTGTCACTCAGTGGGAAAATTTATGATTGAACTTAGAGTTCAGTTTTGTAGGGATTATTTAATTCGTTAGCTACTTATTAACTTGTCAACATCCATTCTTTTGGTACTGTAGGTGGGATAGCTCCCTAAACTAAGTAATGAAAAAAATATTTAATTATCCTCATAAAAATAACAGAAATTGTCTCAGTTTGCAAAAAGCAATGTTGAGGTGTTCCAAATAATAATTTCATTTTTTGTTGCATGGTTGAATGTTAAATGTCAACACTGTGATGCAGGAAAGTTATTTCTTCTGATTATATTGTTTAATTTGATGATTTTCTTTGATGGAAGTATTAACAAACTTACCGTATTGTATATTTTCAAATTGTCACTATAGTTTTCTACAATGAAAAAACATGCAATATTTTATGATATTTTAGCATTGATATTGCATGGGACCTTTAGCAGAAGCAACTACCTTCGTCATCTTATGAAAGAATATGCAATAAAAATAAAAATATTAATTTAGTTACATTCCAATGGGTCTTCATCAAGGATAATTACGCGTCTGACTATCAATCCAGGGGTTGTGAGTTTGAATCCCCCGCCCGGCAACAGTCTCTGTCTTGATTGCTATACAACATTGTGTCTCATTATCATTCGTCTCTCACCACTGATTCCAGTGGGAAAGTTATCAGTTTCTTGCGGAGATGGGGTGTGCTCGAGTACTGGTTAATCCCAGGAAACAGTGGTTAGGTTAACTGATTGTCTGTTAGCCCTCGATGGCATAAAATTGATGCTAAATATTCATTCAATCAATTCAATCATCAAGGATAAAATTAGACACTACATCTCATGGGTTGGAATAATTCTGATACAAATGACATTGATGAAAGTTATTTATTGAAAGTTACGCAGAACGTGACATCAACGCAACCTTAAATTGTTAAATGACTAACTATTTCCTGTTAGTATGATATTGAGGAATTAAAGTCTTTCCAAATTAATGTTTATATGAACAATTTATAGAAAATAATAGCATTTAATTATTATTAACAGTACTAAATAATATAATAAACATGAAAGTATACAATAAAAAGGTTGCTGAAGTATTTTCAACGCATGGCATGTTAAATATGACATATTGGTGGCGGAAGATTTCAAAATAAAACTGAGTATAAACAGTATTTCCACAAGTAACTGGTAAACTTTTCCTTATGAAATTTTAAAACCAAGCATTGGTCGACCCCTTAACCTCAATGGTGAGAGGAATGTTATTTTTAGAATTATACAATTGGTGGCCTTGGGGTCAGGGGCAAGTAAAGATTTTCTTGGTCCAATGAGAGGTTAGGTAGTGTATAATCTCGATAAGGGGCCAGGAGAATATACTTCTATAACCACTCAATACCAGAGGAGTGTCCGCTTGCTCTATTGGGCCTCTTTTACATATATTTTACTTGAATACTTGCTAAATGAATAAAAACATATTTTATTAAATCATGAATTTCTTACGATTATTTTATCCAACAAGATTGTATGTACTGTTACTTCTCAGAAAACACCATTTACAACTTGATAAAAATAATTACAGAAATAACTGGATCACAGCAAGGACTTACATAGGATACGAAATTTCCATCTCTCCACTAAATTTTTATAAAATAGCATGTGAAGAATTAATAATTTTACTAATTAAACATTCAAATTTCACAGACAACTGATTTCTTTTAAACACAATGTAATGTGTTTGTAACCTTAAATGTTGTATAATGTTACAAACATGCGAAATGATCTTGAACTAAAACATTGCAGTAAAATTTCAAGTACTCTCTTTGATTTTTTAGTTGCAGTATACAAATTTGTATGAGATTACTCTAGATATTGCATGAATATGCGAGTGTTCATAACATCTCAATCAGTTTCCTTATCTATACACGTCCTTGGTCACAGATATTCATATTTATTCAAATGTTGTAGCTTCATGGTGGATACTACACAAGTGTTAAAATTGTAAATTTTCAAAAAAATTATTCTTGAGAACTGACCATTCAATTTTTATGCTCCTCAAATGATAAGCATGTAGCTGCCAGTTTCTCCGTCAGTTCATTCGTCCATTTCATGGTTCGAAGTTTTGTCCAGAACATAACTGCAAAATTACTGGAGGGTATCCAACGACACATGGACATAATCATAATCGTTTGTATTGTGTCGTGGGTTGCATTTCACAAAAACACGATGAAATAGACTTAAACGTAAAGTAAGAAACTATCATAATATTTGTCATGGGCATTCACTAGCCTGATTAAATAAGACGTTAATGGACAGCTTTTTTAGCTCATCTGAGCAAAGCTCAAGGTGAGCTATTCTGATCGTCTGTTGTTGTCCGTCGTCTGCCGTCCATCTGTGAACTTTTTGTTGTGTGCACTGTTGCACCTGCATTTTTCATTGAATCTTCACTAAACTTATATAGTATATATATATAACCATGATATCTTGGACCAGTTCTTGAACTGGCCAAATCTGATTATTAATGACAGAATTATGGCCCTTGAAACATTAAAAAATGCACTATTTGACCTTGTGTGCACTATTGCACTCAAATTTTTCAATTGATCCTCACCAAGCTTGCACAGCAGTTATATAAGCATAATTTTTTAGACAAGTTGTTAAAATGGCCAAATCGGACTATTAATGTCAGAGTTATGGCCCTTGGAACATTAAAAAATACAATATTTGACCTTGTTTGCAATCTAGCAACCTCATTCTTCATGTGATCCTCGTCAAACTTACACAGTAATTATTATATAAACATAACATCTCAGACAAGTTCTTGAACTGGCTAAATCGGAATATTAATGTCGGAGTAATGGCCCTTGAATAATAAAAAACTGCAATATTTGACCTTGTGTGCACTCTAGCACCAGCATTTTTCATTTGATTCTCACCAAACTTATACGTTTGTTATATAACCATAATAATTTAGGTAAGTTCTTGAACTGGCCAACTCGGTTAATTACTGTCCAAGTAATGACCCTTGAATTGTCAAAAATGCATTATTTGACCTTGTGTTAATTCTAGTACTCACAACTTTAATTTGACTAAATTTATCAAGTAGTTGTATAACCATAATATCTTGGATAAATTATTGAACTGGTCAAATCGGATAACTATCGTCACAGTTATGGCCTTTGAATCATCAAAAAATTGTTTTTTTGGTGTTGTGTACACTCTAGCAGTGTAGTTTTTATTTGATGCTCATTAAACTAATACAGTAGTAATGTTATTATAACAACAAGGACAAGTTTTTGAACTGGCCAATTCGGATAATAAGTGTTGGAGTTACGGCCCTTGAATTGTCAAAAATTGTGTTATTTGACCTTGTGTGCATATAGCATTTGTAGTTTCCATTTAATCTTCGGTATACTTACACAGTAAGTAATTTGAACAATTCTTGAACTGGCCAATCGGATAAATATTGCCAGGGGTATGGCCCTTGAATAGTCAAAAATGTGTATGAACTCTAGTACTCACAGTTTATATTTGGTCTTCATTTTACTTACACAATTGTTATGTAACCATAATATCTTTGGATAATTAATGTCGGGTTTTATGGTCCTTGAATCATCAAAAATTGCATTATGTGAATTTATATACACTAGTACCTGCAAAATTTGGCATTTTCTCCTCTGCTAAAAGTGAGCGACTTAGAGCCAATCTGGCCCTCTTGTTATCATTTGGATATCCGATATGCTGTCCATAACGCCGTCTCTGGTGACGCAAAATAAAAAATCTTTAAAAGGCTCCTTAGGGCAAAATGTCGCACTAGGTTCACATGAATATAACATAGGCTGGGTTAATCTGGATTAATATTTAAAATATCATGAATGCAATCTTTTAAAAGGTCATAAGTGCAAAATGTCGCACTCGGTTCACATGCATTTAACATACCGGTAGGTTGGGTTAATCTGGATTTATTTAATATTTAAAATATCATGAACGATACCTACTTAACGTTTACAACCTATTTTTATTGTAAGTTTTTTTTTGTGAAATGCATCCCTGACCTCTTGCTGTACCTTGATTTCAAAATTGAAGACTGGATAAGTCTGCCCTCATAATCATTAGTTCATTCTTAAAACGATAAAATTGAAAAGAATTTTTTTTGTCAAGTTATGTCCCGTCGAAATTCTATTAACATATATACACTTTCGTAAATATCGTTCAAAATACGTTCCCATTTTTAGTTTCAGTTCCTACTTAAACATCAACCATTATCTCCATCACACCATGCAACTTAACCCCCCTGCCTTCAAAAGTAACCTCTCTAAACTCAACTTGACTTAACATCCCGCCAGCCCTAAGCAAACTCTCTCTTAACTAAATCCCGACCTTTTATCTCCTCTCCCCAAAGTAAACTGTCCCCTCTCAACTAAAAACATGACTTCACAGCTGGTCTCTCCAAAGTAAACTGACTAACTCCTTAGAAACTTATAGCTTGCACCCTTCTTATGGTGGGGACAGCTCCTCCATTTCCCACATGTCCTGGCTATTTACACTATTTCCTCAAAACGCAGTTTATATTACTAATTTTAGTCCCGTTACATTATATTTTGACAGGGTAATTCGTCATAAGTGACCTCTGAAGTATTCCCATTTTGACCAGTACTGAAGGACTGGGATGTTTTGTAACCTCACAATCACGATAAAATATCCCACATAATTATATATTGGGTTTAAATTTTACAATATCAAATTAATAAAATATAATAATTAATAGGTGAAGTGACTGACAATAACACAGCTGCTGTATAATTCGTGGGCCATTTTTAGTAGTTAAAAATCGAATGAGGGGGAGTATACATTGAACTGTCGGAAATTTGTTTGTTACTGTACTAAATGGAACTAAACCAGGCGTTGTTTTGTTTGTCACCATTCCAATTTAAAACAATTGTCTGTCATTGAAGTGGTCAAAGTGTCGGGTATCCTTTAAGCTACTATATTATGACCCTGGTCTCCAGTTATGCATAGTGATATCGCGATGTTGTATTACACATTAGTATGTAGATAAGCCCAGATTGGTGCATACATATACAAACAGGTAACTTCAAACACTGTCGGTGTACAATATCATAACATGCATCATTATATTTGTACGTGAGTAATTATAGCAATATAACAATAGGACGTAACTGAGACTCAGACGCAGGTAAGATTTTGGTGTTCTTTACGTCCGCAGTAGTCGAGGGTATAACCAGCGTATGCGTACTGTTAAATCGTGTTTGTAACGATGTGCTGGCTTTAATTGTGGTACGATAATTTTTGTATTGACATGATAAGTGACTACAGGCACAGGAGCTTGGGGATTGGATAATAACGTTTGATGGGGGTGGGGGTCCTCTGGCGTATATAAGATAAATCATTTAGCGATAGAACGAGACCGGGTTTGTTAAAATTGATGGCCTATTGACTTAGAAATTCTAATTTTGATCGGGGAAGGGGTCAACGTTTGTTTCTTTCCTTGTCTCTTTATATACGCCAGAGGACCCCACCTCCATCAAACGTTATTATCCACTCCCCAAGCTCCTGTGACTACAGGTTGGGTTGCATATTTTGCGTTTTTCAAATCTTAGAAACAACTACTCGTGGACATACAAACATTTTGGTATCAAATGAAAGGGCTTGATTGAAACTTAAGGTGGTAAATTTTAAATATCTATGAATACAGAGTGTATATATAAAATATATACAATACAAATCGCCAGTTATTAATCCAAATTAGAAATATAAAATACAAATGAAGTAATAATGTGCTATACAATAATCAAGAGTTATTACAAATGAAAAATATGGAATACAAATGTAACACTATAAAATAGAAATGTATGGATATTGTCAAACTTTGATAACATTTTAATATTGCAACGTTTGGTCTGCCGTATATAAGCGAGATCTCAATCGATAATAGGAAATTGTGTCCCTACCCCCAAATTTCTTCATTACTTTTTAATTTATTTCATATCTGGATATATTTTTTTGCGGATCTAACACCAGATTGGTTAAACATGTTAACACATACACATAAACATTTATTTACAACTATGATTTAATTTAATATTTAAGAAAAATGACGACTGCAGCAGACGACTTCCACGTGCCAGATATGAATCTGGCTCAGTTTATGATAGAACAGATGCAGAAATACGGCGACAGTGTCGCGTTAGTAAGTATCGCTTTTCTCGGACATTAAAAGTTGCCCTACTTTCTCAGCCAAGTAAATCTCGCTCCGGGCCCGGTTTCTCGAAAATACTTAAGTCTGCTATTTTACTAAAACTCAAATAGTGTGCTCAATTTAAGTATAAAATTGAGCACACTATCGAGTTTAAGTAAAATAACAGACTTAAGTATTTTTGTGAAACCAGGGCCAGAACTTTAAAAAAAAAACATTGCAGAGACACATGATATGAGTCAACACTCATTTGTATTATTGTCATAGTACCATCATTGGAAAACGGAAGTGCTTCCGCGGTGCAGTCGTATAACGGCGGTTATAAATAATCCTTGTTTATTCGTCTTTAAAATGCATTTTCCTTATTTCAATCCTCATTTTTTTATTTGAATGGCATTATGAATGTATTTTGAACATTTTGACAGCATTGTCATGTTTGAATTGTTGATTTAGAAAACAAAATTGATGGTTTGAAATTTCGGTATGAATACATGATTTCGGAAGTCTACTTTTACTTTGTCAACAGTGTACACAATGAGCAGAAAAAAAAATTCTATGACACATGACCCTTTACTTTTCTCATCATATTTTGGTAGTGTAGAGGTTGACAAACAGTAAAATGTAAGTTTCGCTTCTTTCATTTGGATCGATCTATGAATGACAAGTCTTTAAACATTTATCATTTACTATAGAATAATGGTGGGCTTACACCTATACCGCCACCGGGCCAAATCGGCTTAGAACTATCTTACCAATGCCGAGAACCACGCGAGAACTCTGCTCGTACAATTTCCAGTATTATATATGATCCGGCAGCGGATCTAACACATCTCAGTGAGGCGGAGGCACTGAAGATAGATCATATTTGTGACCATGGGGACCCTTCCCAAAGCTTTATCTAGTCAAAGATGACAATCATGTCATAGTGCTCTTGTACGTCTGTGTAACCAACTACATTTTATTTAAGACAGACGCAAACACCAGCAAGTCGTATACGTATTCTGCAGTGATAGACCGAATACAACGTTTGGCAGCTGGTCTACGGGACCTTGGTTTACGCCAAGGAGATGTTTTGTGCATACTCACGCACAATCACATCGATTACCCAATCATCTGGTACGCCGTCAACATGGTTGGTGCTACATTCCAGACAGCGCCCCCTGGGGACACAGACGGTACGGCTTTGTTATTTATATCACAGACCTCTGATAATACACATTTAGAAAGCAAAAAAAACCAAAGAAAACAAGTATGCTATTATTTTTGTTTAAATTTGTTTCGAATGCTTTTGGATATAGCAGTAGAGTTCTGTGTTTATATGTACGGTTCTGGAGTTCAATAGCAAGTGACGTAATTTTGATGTAAAATATCACTTCCTATTGCTCGGTGTTTTCCGTTTATTTCGGCTCCCGTACATATACGTAAACTCTACTTATGACCTTGAGGTTTGCCCACAAATCCTTTTTCTGTAAGTTCCAATCGGACATTAACCGTAATATAGGCCTATGTATTGCATATAATAAAAATCATTGTATTTTTGTATTAATAACAATTTATATATCACTTTATTTGCTGGTATTATTAGTAGTTTTCTTGCAGAAACCGTCGATTTTTTCTAATTGTTGTTTAAAACTTGTACTTTACTGTTATTTTCAGATATAATGTTTACATCCATATGCATTTTATCTAGATTTAATTTTAATAAAAAAAAATGACACTCTTTAATGTTTCAGATGATCTAATTAGGCGTTTCCAAAAATGCAGCACAAAGTTTCTAGTAACAACGTCAGACCAAGTTAAACGTATACAAACTATAGTGCATGGCCTTGTAAGTGACCTTTGTATTAAACCCATACAGCCAATATTTAAGGAATGCTTCTTTATGACAAAGTAATAGATAATTCAAGAGAATTATGATCAATTACGTATAAACAAAATAAAAGTTGACAATGTATTTTACATGCCCCGTCTCTATTTTATTTCCTATTGGAACAACACAATCCCCACATATCACATCCATGGTTATATAAATCGAATGTGAACGTTTTGCTCTCAGCAATGATTCATTTGTTTATTACATGATCCTCCGTGGCCGAGTGGTCTAAAGCTCCGTCTCCAGATCACTTATCTTTCACCGCTAAGGTTGTAGGTTCGAGTCTCGCTCGCTCCAAAAATCTTTATGGGAGAAAGTTTGCCAGTTACTTGAGGAAGGACGATGGTTCTACTCAGATTCAGTCTGAGGTCTTCCTCAACCAATAAAACTGGATATGCCATATATAACCTCAAATGTGCTGAAAATGGCGTTCAACCCCATCAAAAATGTGTATTACACTTTGGTATATCGCCTATAAATTCAAGAGATATGGACGCAGATTTACACAAACGTCTTAAGCTTTTTTGCTATATTCGTTCCACATAGTTAAATGTTTGACGGCATTATTTCTAAAATATATGTTATTCGTATATTTATTTTTTATTTAGCTGGATAAACGATGTTTGAGTTACAATGGCAGTCTATGTTTATTTTCAGAAACTTCGCTCGTTTTCATTTTCTAAACCAAACATACTGAACCAGATAATCGTCATGGCTGGAGAAGCGGAAGGCTGTATTTCTTACGACAGTTTGTTTACAACGGATAGAATAACCACAGCAGCACACGTGGATTCTAAGACAGCAGACTGCATTTTGTTGTCGTCCAGCGGCACGAGTGGCCTGCCGAAATTTGTTCGATTGACGCATCGGAACATCCTGGCCAATCTGCCGCAACTACAGTCAGTAATAGTTTATTAGTAGTATATAATGTATCAGAGCTTTCCGGCTAACATACTGCAACTACAGTAATACAGTTTATTATTAGTATATAATGTATCAGAGCTTTCCGGCTAACATACTGCAACTACAGTAATACAGTTTATTATTAGTATATTATTTATAAAAAGCATCCGGCTAACCTACCCAAACTACAGTAATACAGTTTATTATTATCATATTATTTATAAAAAGCATCCGGCTAACCATTTTTTGTGATTAGATATTTTATTTCATAAAGTTATTCACAACATAAACATAGTCATATAACAAAACATTTTGTTGCATGCTTATACATAGGTTGACTGATGTGTAAACCGTATATAATTATTAGTGGTAAACGTTACAATTGAACTGTATAAACAACTATGTAAATTGAGAAAATGCAAATCAATCTGCACCAAAGTTCATATTGTGAAATTACCAATAAGATATAACCCTATAACCTGGACCACACTGTTTCAGGGAGGTTTTCCAGCTTGGACCTGGTATGTGCGCCATTGTCGCACTTCCGTTGTATCACCACTATGGCATACACACCGTGACGGGCACCTGCTTGTTTAACGGAACCAAGCTGGTTGTTATGGAGAAATATCACTTTGAAGAATTCATTGCACATGTGCAACATCATAAAGTACATGAATAAGTATATCTTTTAATGATATTTTTCTTCTTTTCAATTCAAGTGGAGATTTAACCTATCCAACGTTTCCTGGGATGCTGAAAGGTTAACAAGTACTCGAGCACACTCCATCTCCGCAAGTAATTGACAACTTTCCCACTTGAATCAGCGGTGAGAGATACATCCGCTAATGGATGTTAGAACTGATTTCATCACTGATGCCGTATAAATTACATTTAAATCCGAACTTTTACTGTTTTTACTGCCAGGGTAGTAACTATTTGTAAGAGGAGACTTTCAAATTACAACGCTACACTAGGCTATCTGCTGATGGTGAATTAACACAGATCCATGTGTATAGAGTGCATCTTCCTCAAATTCCAAATTTTTGAAGTTGGAGTTTAAATTTTTTAAAAATGCATATAACAAACACTTTTTGGAAATTATTTTTTGGCCAATCAAATGTATTAATTATCCAGTAGTATGCAAAATGAAAACAAAAACAATGCAGTGACGACTGTGAAATTTTAAAAAGGGTACATTTGTACTTAATTATATAAAACCTGCTTCAGAGCCATCTTGCGGCATTTATATGGCAGTTAGGGCTTTAAACACACGACTCAATATTCAAGGCGTGCTTGTAAGATCAATCTTATTCTGTGTTCGTCAGCCATTCGTTTATTTTCCTCTGATTCTACACTCAGATGCGTAGCTGCCGTTAGGCCGTGTAAGCCTAGGCCTACACATTTTTTAGAAAAATGAATAAAAAACACCAAAAAAAAAACAACAAATCCCGCCAAAAATGCAAATTAAAAGTGGTAGGGGGAAAGACCTAAGGGGTAAAATGAGGTGAAAAGAAATGTTGATTGTGTTTGATAATGCTGTAAAATAAGTTTCTGTGTATTTTTACATGTACAGTTTGGACTGCAGCGTGGTCTAGTTGTAGAGCGTCCGCCTCGCATGCGGAAGGTCCTGGGTTCGATCCCCGCACGGGTCATACCAAAGACTTTAAAAATGGTACTATTCGCTTGACGCTAAGCATTTAGAGGAGAGTTTTAGGTCTGGTCGGCCCGGTGTCAGTATAATGTGACTGGGTAGGGTATCATATCATGTGTCTGTAGCATGATACTACAGTGTGATAGCGCTCAGAATACAGTTTCAAGTAGACATGGTCGCGATATGACTGAAAAAATGTTGAAAGAGCGACGCTAAACACCATACAACAACAACAACATGTACAGTTTGCTCAATCATCATATGACCCATGAGTAATAGCTAATAGCTGTAAATATGTATTGAAAGTCCCCACCTCTAGTTCATATTTAAAAAAAGTATATGTGAGAGTATCCCCCCCCCCCCCCCCAGAACCCCCTTCACTGCCCGTGCCTACTAGCTACGCCCCTGACACTAACATCTACAGGTACAATCATCAAAGTGTGAATCATGTTCTCCTAAAGTTAGAGATTTCGGGTGCTATTAAACATAAAATGTTCACATAAAATATTAAGAGATTGTTAATCGATATAAAATAAACTGATTATATAATAAATACAATATGTATATAATGCTGCAACTTCAACTTCCAGGTAGAAGTACTTACCTTAGTGCCACCCATGGCAATTCGTTTGGTGAAATACGCCAGCAAACACGTGTACGACTTCTCGGGTGTCAGGTGTATAACAAACGCTGCAGCTCCGCTGGGTATTGAGGTAGAGAAACAACTACTGAAACTCTTCAACATAACACACCTGACTCAACGTACGTGCATTTCTTAAAATTGTTTGAAACCACATTCCTATTCTTGAATACTTCCAAAGTTGCGTAAATATATGTTTATAAACTATATTTGTAGGATACTTTATTTCACAGGGAGTTATGTGTACTAGTATGTGCAAACGTATACATGTGTTCTACACTGGAATGTTAATGTTTCAACAGTGTTTAGTTAGATTTTACTAACCAAAGGCCAGTAGAGCTTATATCACGGTAGATTGTCGGTCTTCCATCCGTTAATCATTTTCTTGTAGGTGCGATTGTACACCCCCCCCCCCCCCCCCCAATTATTATTGAATCTAAACACAATAGTTACAAGATCACGGACAAGTTCTTGAACAAGAGTAATTCGACCAACCCCGCGCCACAATGCGTATAAGCATATTAAAGTGAAATTAAAAAAAAAGTGTTCTCAGAAATTTAATCATATTCCGGTTCAGCATATACATTGGGGTCTGGAAGTACATCCTCATACACTCTCTCCTCAGGTTGCCCCCACCCCCTCCAGTAATTGAAACGCTCCTACGCCGATGTTAATAATCCAGATCATATATATTTTACATGTAGCGTTACATGGAGGTCCCTTAAAAGGGTTGGTGAAGTTGGGTCTTTAAGGTCAAATTTGAAGCCGCCATAGGAGTCGATGTTGAACAAATTGTTAGATTATGACTATTGTTTCATGATCAATTCACATAAACAAAGTTATTACACAACATGCGTATAAGTTAAAAAACGTGCCATAGTCGTAAGGACATTCAATATATTTGTACCGTTACTGTTACGCCCATTATTATGCCCCGCCCGGCAACGGTCTCCGTGATATTGATATACGACAGTGGGTGTCATTGTCATTCGTCTCTCACCGCTGATTCAAGTGGGAAAGTTGTCAATTACTTGCGGAGATGTAGTGTGCTCGAGTACTTGTTGACCTTTCAGGATCCCAGAAAACGATGGTTAGGTTAACTGATCGTCTGTTAGCCCTCGATGGCATAAAAATGACGGTAAATATTCAATCAATCAATCAACCATTATTGTGACTGTGGCGGGACACTTCCTCAAAGTGATCTTCAAGTGTTACCATGTTAGCCAATTGTCAGTAATGTGTAATACGTTTACCAAAGGAATTGTATATTGCAATATGAGGGATGGTATTTTCAGTGTATGGCCTAACCGAAACCGGGATGACTACCGGTAACAAGAAGAACGCATATAAACCCGGAAGTAGTGGAGTTGTCCCAAAGGGTGCAGAACTTAAGGTTTGTAGAAATTCTAAAATCTATAGCATATATTTTCTATTACTGAGTTACATCTGCGATTTTCTTAACTTTTATTATATATACATATTTAGGAGGGGCGGTCAGAATGTATGTTACCTTTTCGTAATTCTCGCTTATCACTTGTGGTTACATAATTTTTTTTATTTTTGTTTTTGTCATGTATACGTGTATAGACGTAGATTTAGATGGGGATAATTCGGAAAGAATAATAAAACAGTTCGAAACATTTATAATACGAACATTTTCAAACAAGAGCAAATTAAAGTCTACATACTTTCTGACCGTCCCACGTATATGTCCCATAACCACATTCAGTATTATGTTAAACTCGACACGTAGTATCGTTATATATTGATTGTTTTTACTTATTTAGATTGTAGACCCGGAGACTGGTCGCATCCTGCGAGACAACGAGACTGGCGAGATTCTCGTGAGAGGTCCTCAGATTACTATTGGTTACCTGAACGAACCTGAAATTACAAAAGCGTCTTTTGATTCGGATGAATATTTTAAGACGGGTATGGCTGAAAATAAACAACTATACTATATTAGATATCACGCTTACACGTCCTCGCATATCAGAGGACATTATAGTCGTATTGAATACTTTACTGTACAGGGGCCCACCTCACTTAACATCTCAAACTCATATTTTCCTCACCTCGAATTTTTGAAATGCTATAACTTCGGATGTAAGCCCACCATTGATTGTTTGTTCTTTATTCTAAAGTAAAAAATAAAAGTTTGAAGGCGTGTCATAGAGAGACGTAAATGAAAGAATTGAAACTTACATTTAACTGTTTGTTAAACTCTGCACTACCAAAATATGATGAGACTGAAAGTAGTGGTCATGTGTCATATAAGAGGTTTCTTGTTTTGCTCAGTGTGAAAATAGACTTCCGAAATCATGTATTCATACCTCAAGAAAGATTTTTGAAAAAAATCAACAGTTAGCGACCTGTTTCTGAGGCCAAAATTTACAAGCATGTAATATATAGTCCAATACACTGTCACAATTATTCAACATTTCATGGTAAACTAGATATCTGAGGTTGAAGTTTGTATTTTCAAGCGCAAGTCTAAGAATATTCTCAGGAATGGTTGGTGAATACGATCCCTGGGCTCTTAGTGTAATGCAAATATTTTAATAAGAAAAAAAAATACAACAGCTTTCTAAATGTCCAAGCTCCTCCTCTGTAACTGATAACTTTCCCACTTGAATCAGCGATGAGAGACGAATGATAATGAGAAACAATGTAGTATATAAATCATCACGGAGACTGTTGCCGAGCTGGGATTCGAACTCAAGAGCCCTGGATTGATAGTCAGACGCGTAACCGACTGAGCTAATCGGGCCCGGTTATATTTTGACAACTTTGGTTTAAACATATTTTATTACTTATGTAACAGATAATTAACATCACATTATAAAACATATTTATATATAACATACGCAAACGGATTGAACTAAAAGTTATAACAACATTAAATACAGTTTTTGAAACAAATGAATTATTATTATGATAAAATATTGGAATTTGAATGTTTTCAAAATGGAAATTTTCAAAATTGTTGTTTCTTCAGCTATATTTTCCAGAATTAGCATATACGACATAACGAATTTACACACATTTTATCTAAATGATATTAAACTATAAATGTAGAAGAAAAATGTTGGTGTAATATATATCAGTTAATACAGACAGGACTATGCTATCCTAGTTATAGCGGTATCTTGTGTTCTAATTGTCAGAAAAGGAATTATACTCATATTGTTTGGGTTTATATTTAATCGCTTTATTAATGATAATGTGATGTTACCCATTTTGATAATAACTTTATCTTTGAAGATATTCATAGCATTTTATCCTGATATACTCCCTCTAATTAACACACTGTTATCTACATTAGAAACAGTCTTAAAATCGTAACATTTCGGGCTACCAGGCCAAACGCATTCATGTGTTATCATGACAACTCATAGCTGAATAACAATTTAGAATGAAGAAGAAAAGTCTAGTTAATTATGGATCAACCCCCGTATTTTTGTTCTAGGTGACCTTGGTTACCGCGACACCGAAGGATTCGTGTACATTGTGGACAGACTGAAGGAACTGATCAAATATAAAGGTTTACAGGTACATGTATTTATTTATATCCATGTTGACTAAAAATGCATATTTTTATGATAACTGTGTATAAACGAGAATTACCAATAAAAAATCATCTTCTTTCGTTTTCCATGAAATATATCAACTAATACATTAAAACAGTTAAATGCAATTCGGTTTAATCAAAGTGTGTTCTGCTATTCGACGTCCGATATTGGCCATTTTTTGGATTCCATCTATTTATTAACTTATCTTTTATTAAACTAGAACATTAGGTATTAAATCATTCAATAACTATGCCACGAGCTCTTTATATACTGTAATTCTTGAAAAATTACGTTATTACAGACTTTTGACAATATTGGTACAATTATCAGCTTTCATATTTATCATTTAGGTAGCACCTGCGTATCTAGAAGACTTGCTGATGAAACACCCAGATCTGGCAGACGCGGCTGTGATCGGTGTACCTGACGACGAGGCAGGGGAACTACCGAAAGCCTTTGTTGTGAAACAACCAAACTCATCTGTGACGGAAACTGACGTCATCAATTATGTTGCAGGTAGTGGGACCAACAATGTCGTTTTGACATAAACATAATTCAAATGCCTTGTTTTTCTATAACTCAATATTTTGTTCTGTATATATCTACAGAAGCACCCTAGTGCCAAACAGAAATAAAAAGCGTTTAAGATATAAACATTTTAGGGGATAGTCCCCGTGTACCCATGCAAGAGGGAGGGAAAAAACCCTCACAGGTTGCCCCTCCTTACAATAAGTGACACGTCCCTAGACGACTATGATCTCAATGTACTCTTTGATCTAGCCCGGCCCAATTAGCTTAGTCGGTAGTGCGTCTAAATCAATTAAGGGATCGTGAATTCGAATCTCCGTCTGATCACAACAATTCGTCTCATTGTCTTCATCTCTCATACCTGATTAAGGTGGGATAGTTATCAGTTAATTGTGTGTTTGAGTACTGGCTCATCTTCACCCGGTGATTCCAGGAAATAGTGGTTAGGTTAACTGACCGTATGCTAGCCCTCTTAAATGTTCAAACAAACAGAAGTCTTTGCTCTGTGCCGCTTTACACACGTTTAACTCGAAATTTGTGTTGGCGTTGATTTAATAACAATATCAATTGTATTTATGTGTCCAGTAGATGAGATCATAAGAAACAGTCTTTTAATCGCTTTTTACTCATGTTTGTTTAATTAACCCATTACTTCATATGGACACCTCTGAACACCTCTAATATAGAAGGCTTTTGAAAACAGTGTAGAACCAGTTCTGATTACTCGTTACGAGCAATCAAAACAGGTTCTGCACTGTTTTCTGCTCTATCAGAATAAATGGGTAAAATTATCTTTTCATGGAATTTGACTTTGTGTGGCTTTTGAGTTTGAAAGAGTCCAGTTAAAATGCATACGGAGTAAAGAGTCCAGTTAAAATGCATATGGAGTAAAGTTGAAATGCATATGGATTAAATTTAAAATGCATATGGAGTAAAGTTGAAATGCATATGGAGTAAAGTTGAAATGCATAAGGAGTAAAGTTAAAATGCATATGGAGTAAAGTTAAAATGCATATGGAGTAAAGTTAAAATGCATATGGAGTAAAGTTGAAATGCATATGGAGTAAAGTTGAAATGCATAAGGAGTAAAGAGTTAAAGAGGCCTCACCTATATCGCCGATATTTTTTCGATCTTAGCAGTAAAACAGCCCATTTGTATCAAACAAATGGATATTATGTTCAATAGCTTTTTTTCTGTCTATGTAGTGTAAAATTATTTAAACATTGTATTCCGTTGAGCATTGTTGAATATTTGAAAACGTGAATGATGTTTATTGCAAAATCTGTCAAATTTCGAAAAACTTCATGGACTTCGTCGAGCTGCTGGATCAATGCTTGCAACATTACCATATTCCTTTACTTGGTCAACTTAAATTGAGCTTTGTAACTGATTGTTTTTACAACAAAACTCCTAGAAGAAGCATGTTTGTAGAAATGGGGATTATAACCAGAGTAGACGATTATGAAAATAGAAATCTAGTATTTAGACTAATTTGCAAAATTATCTTCTATGACATTTATGCATTCAGATCACGTTGCGTTACATATGAAACTACGTGGAGGTGTGGAGTTTGTATCACAGATTCCTAAAAGTCCGTCTGGAAAAATTCTACGTCGTCTGCTGCGACAGAAGAAGACAACGGCGAAACTGTAAAAGCATACTAAAACTTTTCACTGGTATACATTTTGCTGCTTAAATCGAAAGTATGCGTCAAATATAGACGAATATGTGCTTTACGATGTTTGTCATATCGATGCAGTAACGATATGTGTCATATCGATACAGTTACGATATATTTCATATCGATACAGTACCGATATTTGTTAAATCGATGCAGTGACAATATTTGTTATATCGACCCAGTGACGATATTTATCATATCGATCCAGTGACGATATTTGTTATATCGGTACAATAACGATATTTGCTATATTGGTATAATCAAGACATTTGTTGTATCGGTATAGTGACGATGTTTGTTATATCGGCACAGTCACGATATTTGCTATATCGATACAAAACGATATTAATATTGCTCTACAGGTATAGTGAAGACATTTGTTATATCGGTAATGTGACGATATTTGTCATATCGGTACAGTGTTGATATATGTTAAATCAGTACAGTGACGATATTTACTATATTGACATATTTATTACATCGTTACGATGACGAAATACCTGCTCATGATTACGTGTATAGAACAAACGCTATTTTGTGACTTCCAGTTTAATAGTTCGTTTAAATATATCATTATATGTATATATACATGTATATTTAATATCTTAATGTTAATGAAATATTAAACAAAAACTATAAATTGTAGTAACTTTGTTTTTTTCCAATAAAGTCACATTACCATTATGTTCCCACGAGATGTTACGAGTAACGAGAAAACGATCACCTTCAGGTGTCAACCCACCATTGATTTTTGTTCTTAATTCTATAGTAAGTAATAAAAGTTTGAAGGCTTGTCATTCATAGAGAGATCCAAATGAAAGAAGTGAAACTTACATTTTACTGTTTGTCAACCTCTGCACTATCAAAATATGATGAGAAAAGTAGGGGTCATGTGTCATATAAGAGATTTTTTTTCTGCTCAGTGTGTACACTGGTGACAAAGTGAAAGTAAACTTCCGAAATCATGTATTCATAACCCAATTTTTGTTTCTGCATTCACAATTCAAACATGACAACGCTATCAAAATACATCAATAATGCCATTCAAATAAAAAAATGAGCATTAAAAAAGGAAAATGCATTTTTAAAGAAGAAGAAATGAGGTTTTTTTTTTACAACCGCCATTATGCGACTACCCCTAGGAAGCACTTCCTTTTTGCAATGGTGGTAATATGCCTTCACGGCTATGTACTGTGGTACTACCTGTCCGCCTTTATTCTTTTGGTTCAATAGTTATGCCCAGTAATGATTTGAGTGCGATTTATATACGATGTAAGACTTTGATGCACAATCGATGTAAAAGTTGTTTATATTGTGTAATGGTACTGTATACTTTATCATATTTATTATAACAGAAAATAAAATGTGAATCCGGGATTAATCAAGACATACATAAATAACAAACAAGATTCTATAAAAAAAACTCTTCTATTCGGAGGGAACTGATAAAATTTCTGCCCGAATTCTCCTTTCTAATATAGATAAATTCATAAGCACAGAAGACAGAAGAAAACTTGATTCTAAATTAACAGATGTCGAGGTAAAGAATTCCATTTTCAAATTCGAATTATCAAAATCACCAGGTGAAGACGGCATAGTGGCCGAATGGTACCAGACGTTCTGATTATTGATAAAAGATGATTTCATGCAGGTAATCGATGAAATTCAGGATGTTTATATGTTATCAGATTCTCAATATAAAGGTGTAATTTCTCCAATATATGAAAATGGAGAAAGAGAAGAAAAAAAGAATTGGCGCCCTTTAACGCTTCTTAACGTTGATAACAAAATCATGGCACAATGTTTTGCTGAACGACTTAAACCATTATTGCCGAACCTCATAAACCCTAATCAAAAAGGTTACGTCTATGGTCGATTCGTAAGCGAGGCTAACAGGCTTATACAAGATTTGATAAATTATACTGACTCCGAACATTATGAAGGAGTAATAGTGGCACATTTGAAAAACAAACATGAAAAACTAAACAACGAGGTAAAATGGGAACGAAAGCTACTTTTAAACAATATTAAATGGGAAAATAGTTCGCTAAATATTAATTTTGCGCTCGCATCGAAAAAAACAAACAATTTCAATGGATATATTTGCATAATGCTATTTTCACAGAACACAGGTTAAACATAATCCACCTGTCACAAAGTTTGTGCAATTTTTGTAATAAAGAAAGGGAAACTCTAGCACATCTCTTCTTTGAATGTGAAATCGTAAAACCATTGTGGGATAATACTGAAAATATAATTTCTTACATAACTGCTATTTTAGATATCAACTTTGAAATCTTAACTCTTTCCGACGTCTCCCTTGGCTTGCATCAGTGTCCTAGGGAACTAAATACAGGAAATGGGGTTATATATATGAGACAAAATGGAAACTGTGGAAATTCAGAAATTTAATACAAAAATACAAAAGATAGAGGACCTGTATTCTAGTATTATATCTTCTTTAAAAGATCAAATAACATACATCGGTCTGAACAAAGAAAATAAATCAGTTATAAGTTACACCCTTTCTTTATAACCAAAGAAAAAGAGGAAATCTATATATCGAATCTTGTATTTCGTTTAAGCAAGATACGACTGAAAACAAATCTGTGAATACTATACAATGTCATGGAAGTTTTCATTGGTTCAACATTTTATTTTATTTTATTATTGTCCATATCTTATGTCTTGCTTTTCGTTTCGGTAAGATATTGAACATTGGCAAATTATAAAGAAATGATGATATGTAAAAGAATAATAATATAATACTGAATTCATACAGAAAGCCTCTTACTATTATGATAATCATTATTTATTAATTATTATTAAAACGTAAAATAAGTTTATATCATTGAATGAATGACTGAACGAACGAACGTATAAAATGAATAATTAAACAATCAGTTGAATGAATGGCTAAAGAACTTGAGGAATTAATAAATAATGCATGATGGATATGATTATTAAGTGATGTTGGGATAAATTCTTTTATTATAACAGCAAGTAACAGCATAGTCTAGTGGTAAAGCATCCACCTCACTTACCGAAGGTCGTTGGTTTGATCCCTGGCCGGGTCACACCAAAGACTTGAAAGCCTACACCGAAAGCCTTCTCGATTGGCGCTTAGAATTTTAAGGAGAGATCAAGGTCTGATCAACCCGGTGTCAGTATAATGTGACTGGGTATCATACCATATGCTTGCGCCATGATATGTCAGTGTGGCAGCGCTTAGAGTACTGTCTCAAGTAGACACCGTCGTGATATACTAGTAAATGAAAAACAACAAAAAGTACTTGTACCGTTGTTTGATAGCGGCACATATTCATTTGGTATTGATATGATGGTGTCACAAGTTTTCGGTCACTTAAGAATCGCTGTTAAATACTTCAATGTTAAACGGATGTTGACACTAAATGGTTTTAAATAACGTTTAAATGACTATAAAATAGTTATTTTCTACCAAAACCATGACAAATGCATGCCCATTTCCTGCACCAGTCACGTTAGATCACGGTGACCCCAATACACTTTCAACAAAATAGCGGCACCTGATTTCGACAAATGACTGGATGACGTAATGTGTCAAACTAAAATGACATGCGGCTGCAGAAGTGCAAATAAATTTTTAGACGTAAGCGATGTATGTGTCCGCTACGTCAACGACACATCTAGACGTGACCGGAAGTCAGCTGGTGGTAGTACCGTCAGAAGGACAGCAACCCAACTGACGTCGGACTACGTCCGATAGTCGGTACGAGGCGACGTAAAGTCAGATACTCAGTATAGAGTTCTAGGGAAGATAACCCGGTTTATATACCACCGCCGCAAGGGACGAGTGATGCTTAATCTACGATAATCGTGACACGGTAGTAGTATCTTAAATACCATATTAGTGAATTATTAGCTCACCTGAGGCGAAGGCTCACAGGTGAGCTTTTGTGATCGTCTGGTGTCCGTCATCTGTCGTTAACTTTTAGCTTCTCCTCTGAAACCACTGGGCCAATTTTGATATAACTTCACAGAAATGTTCCTTGGGTGACCTTCTACCAAGTTTGTTCAAGCCATCTTGATTCGTCAAAAAAACATGGCCGCCAGGGGGCGGGGCAAATTTAATTAGTAAAATTTAACAAATATTCTTGTCAGAAACTACTAGCTCGATTTTGAAATAATTTTATAGAAATGTTCCTTGGAAGACTTTTCATCACGTTTGTACAAACCGTAGTGATTCGTCAAAAACATGGCGGCCAGGGGATTGGGTTAGTTTACTATATAAGCTATAGTAAAAACTTAAAAAATCTTCTTGTCAGAAACCACTAGACCAATTTTGATATAACTTCACAGAAATGTTCCTTGGGTGACCCTCTACTAAGTTTGTTCAGGCAATCTTGATTCGTCAAAAACATGACCGCCAGGGGGCGGGGTAATTATAATAAGTAAAAAATTAAAAAATCTTCTAGTCAGAAACTACTGGCTGGATTTTAAAATAATTTCGAAGAAATGTTCCTTGGAGGACCCTTCACCAAGTTTGTTTAAGCCGTAGTGATTCGTCAAAAAACATGGCGGCCACGTATTGGGGTCAGTTTACTATATAAGCTATAGTAAAAACTTAAAAAATCGACTTGTCAGAAATCACTGGGCCAATTTTGATATAACTTCACAGAAATGTTCCTTGGGTGACCCTCTACTAAGTTTGTTCAGGCCATCTTGATTCGTCAAAAAACATGACCGCCAGGGGGCGGGGCAAGTTTAATAAGTAAAAATTTAAAAAATCTTCTTGTCAGAAACTACTGGCTGGATTTTAAAATAATTTCACAGAAATGTTCCTTGGAGGATCCTTCACCAAGTTTGTTCAAACCTTAGAGATTCGTCAAAAAACATGGCGGCCAGGGGGTTGGGTTAGTTTACTATATAAGCTATAGTAAAAATTTAAAAAATCGACTTGTCAGAAACCGCTGGATCGATTTTGAAATAATTTCGCAGAAATGTTCCTTGGGTGACCCTTTACCAAGTTGTTCAAGCCGTTGAGATATGTTAAAAAACACGACCGCCACAGTGAGGTGACAGTTTACTATATAGGCAGCTATAGTAAAATCTTCTATAGCTTTCTTGTCAGAATCTACTGACCTGATTTCGCTGTTATTTCACTGACATTTACCATGGGTGAACCTCTACCAAGTTTGAACTCTTCTACGCATCTGTTACATTTTCAAAACAAATCAAAATTCTAACTATTCACCCATCTCGTTTTTTCTGGAATTTTGAGTGTACATGTATTATATAATCAACTTAAGTTGGGTGACTCAAGGTCAGTCAGGTGAGCGATATAGGGCCATCTTGTTAAAAATAGTTTTAATATTCATGATATAAGCAGTTTGGATCGCGATATAGATTACGGAACGTGTAGGAGATAGAACTGGGTAAAAATGTGTTAATACCATCAAAGGACTTTTTAAAACCAGCTGTGTTTTTTGTGTTGAGTAATTATCTTTAAATTGTATATATTGTATAATTGTGTATACGTAATTTTATTCATGTAAAATTAAAATTGTAAATTTTACTTTGTGTATGCTTGTATTCTACCCTCGTGAGTTGTATATTACATGCTATTGTATTGTAACATACAGATATTGAAATAAAATATGCATAAACTAATACGAATTTCAATTCCAAAGGCGGCCATCTTTACCATTTGATGAAAATGAAAAACGTAACCTTTGCACAAAAACGTTTATTGACACTGATAATCAGTTACTGAGATGCAAGATAACTAGTTTTGTCTTAAACGCTAACCATGTTCGTCTGACTAAGTAGGTTTTTATCGGTCCAGCCACTTGTCTCCTGTCTAGTGTTCTCGGATTATACTGTTGCCGGTCATGGCTTATATATCATATTGCACAGCGAGTTTTATGAAGATGGTAGCACTGTTGACTTATCAGTGTCTTCATCTCCGTCATCTTGGTTAAACATGGCCTAAGTAATTGTGGATAATTTAGGTCAGCTACCACCATTGCGTTTTCAATAGACTTACATTATAACGTTTGACCTAATTTTCACTATTTCTATCATCCGCGGACCAAAAAGTCCTATATCATATTAAAGTACTGTCCTAGACTAAAATTAAAATATCCCCAAAATGGGGTCAAAAGTACCACTTTTTACCCCCTGAAGTTGGGTACCCCCACTTTCAGCATGAAAAAAAAATCACCAGTTTTACTTTCCATGCAGTTTCCTTGATAAAATGATTTTAGTCAGTCACAGAAACATAATTCTAACTTTTTATTGACACAAACATAATAAACTTATATTTTATTGTGATCATTTGCCAGTTAAACATTTTCATCCAACCAGAAGTAAGCTTACAATAAAAATATATGCCCTGAACATCCCTATACTTTTCCAGCCAATCAGAGAGCTCGTCTCAATGGTGGTAGCTGACCATAAGTACATGTTCCACAATACAATACTGCATGTGAGCTTGTATATATCAAGGCGCGCACGGGGGGATACATTTTGGTTTAAATTAGCATAATCGGTAACAGTTTATGGTAAGGCTTTTTCTTATTTTCTAATCAACAATTATTATGCGTTTGTTCTTATCTCTTTTCTGTTATTGTTCACCAATGTTTTGTTTTCACATTGTATATTATGTTCAGGAATAAAACATGTTTAAAAAAACAATTGCTGCGCTACTATTTACATAGTTGCTATGACAACTGATGGGCTATATATTGTTTGCATATAACCGTATATGGAAACAATAAGACGGGAGAGTCAGTGCTTTATTACTTATGGTAATGTGTCCACATTTGTTTGAAAATATGACATAGTTTTCACAGCTGTAATACTTTATTACGATTCAAGATTTCTTTAATTGTAACTTAGGGAAGTTCGAGGTATTCCTATCGAAATATTTTGACACATGTCGTGCTCTATAATATATAAAGATTTGCACAGCTGGTTTGCCATATACTTTACTTTACTTTGAACAGCTGGTGTGCTATATACTTTACTTTGAACAGCTGGTGTGTCATATACTATTACTATACATTACTTTGAACAGCTGGAGTACTATATACTTTACTTTACTTTGAACAGCTGATGTGCTATATACTTTACTTTACTTTGAACAGCTGGAGTGATATATACTTTACTTTGAACAGCTGGAGTGCTATATACTATACATTACTTTGAACAGCTGGAATGCTATATACTTTACATTACTTTGAACAGCTGGAGTGCTATTTACTTGACATTACTTTGAACATCTGATGTGCTATATATACTGAAAACCAAAAGTTTTGTCAGTAAAAATACATGGGAAATCCCATAGGGTACATTTAAAGCCGGATGTGTGCCTGGATATGGAAATGATATTTTGAAGACGCAGTCTGAAATCGAATTTGGGTTTGTAACAAACAGTATCGGTGATTAAATAAAATATACCAACTTACATTCTGGTGATATCCGCCATCCTATATCGTTCTTTTTCAATGTGAAGGGATGTAATTTATCGACTTAACTTTCAAGAGTGAATGCATGTACAGTGATGCCATGTTATGCATTTTTTTTTACAAGTTTTACATTTTGTGGTGTTTTATCTCATGGTTTACACAATTTCAGTTGTTTAAACTAGACAAATAGTGTTTTTATTCGACAAAATGCTGTTTTTCACAAAGGGGCAATAACTTTCAACCAGACTATAGAATAAATCCAAATTCTATTGATGTTGCTCTTAATTCTTAGGCAAATAAAGTTGAATTAAAACAAAAACGAATTTTTTTTTTGTATTACAAAACCGTCAAAACTTTTGGAACTCAGTATACTTTACATTACTTTGAACAGCTGGTATGCCATATACTTTACTTTGAACAGCTGATGTGCTATATACTTTACATTACTTTGAACAGCTGGTGTGTTATATACTTTACTTTGAACAGATTGTGTGCTTTATACTTTACTTTACTTTGAACATCTGGTGTGCTATATACTATACATTACTTTAAACACTGGTGTGCCATATACTTTACTTTGAACAGCTGTTGTGATATATACTATATATTACTTTGAGCAAATGTTGTGCTATATACTTTACTGTAAACAGCTGCTGTGCTATACACATTGCATAACTTTTAACAGCTGTTGTTCTATTTAATTTACATTAATTATACCGTAAGTCTGCATAAATATCATGCACGAAAAATTAAATACTTGTTTTGATAAGTAAATTGCAATAGTTTTACACCTGTCGTGTCAAACATATCATGGTATAGTTCTAAGTAGTTGGGCTATTAATTATATACATCATTTTTACATACGCCGTGTTGTATAATATAATGTTTGCGATGCTGTTGTGCTAAATATAAACTTGATTCGCACGCCGTGCTGTATATAATATACAGCAGTTTTATATTTAGCGGGCTATATATAATATACGACAGTTTTATAATTAGTGGGCTATATATATAGTATACAACAGTTTTATATTTAGTGGGCTATGTATATAATATACAACAGTTTTATAATTAGTGGGCTATGTATAATATACAACAGTTTTATAATTAGTGGGCTATGTATAATATACAACAGTTTTATAATTAGCGGGCTATATATAATATACAACAGTTTTATAATTAGTGGGCTATGTATAATATACAACAGTTTTATAATTAGTGGGCTATGTATAATATACAACAGTTTTATAATTAGCGGGCTATATATAATATACAACAGTTTTATATTTAGCCGGCTAATATAATATACAACAGTTTTATAATTAGCGGGCTATATATAATATACGACAGTTTTATATTTAGCGGGCTAATATAATATACAACAGTTTTATAATTAGCGGGCTATATATAATATACAACAGTTTTATATTTAGTGGGCTATATATAATATACAACAATTTTATAATTAGTGGGCTAATATAATATACAACAGTTTTATAATTAGCGGGCTATGTATAATATACAACAGTTTTATAATAAGCGGGCTATATATAATATACAACAGTTTTATATTTAGTGGGCTATATATAATATACAACAATTTTATAATTAGTGGGCTAATATAATATACAACAGTTTTATAATAAGCGGGCTATATATAATATACAACAGTTTTATATTTAGTGGGCTATATATAATATACAACAATTTTATAATTAGCGGGCTATATATAATATACAACAGTTTTATAATTAGTGGGCTAATATAATATACAACAGTTTTATATTTAGTGGGCTATGTATAATATACAACAGTTTTATAATTAGCGGGCTATATATAATATACAACAATTTTATATTTAGTGGGCTATATATAATATACAACAATTTTATAATTAGTGGGCTAATATAATATACAACAGTTTTATATTTAGTGGGCTATGTATAATATACAACAGTTTTATAATAAGCGGGCTATATATAATATACAACAGTTTTATATTTAGCGGGCTAATATAATATACAACAGTTTTATAATTAGCGGGCTATATATAATATACAACAGTTTTATATTTAGTGGGCTATATATAATATACAACAGTTTTATAATTAGTGGGCTATGTATAATATACAACAGTTTTATAATTAGCGGGCTATATATAATATACAACAGTTTTATATTTAGCGGGCTAATATAATATACAACCGTTTTATAATTAGCGGGCTATATATAATATACAACAGTTTTATATTTAGTGGGCTATATATAATATACAACAATTTTATAATTAGCGGGCTATATATAATATACAACAGTTTTATATTTAGCGGGCTATACTTAATATACAACAGTTTTATATTTAGTGGGCTATATATAATATACAACAGTTTTATAATTAGTGGGCTATATATAATATACAACAGTTTTATAATTAGCGGGCTATATATAATATACAACAGTTTTATATTTAGTGGGCTATATATAATATACAACAGTTTTATAATTAGTGGGCTATATATAATATACAACAGTTTTATAATTAGCGGGCTATATATAATATACAACTATATATAATATACAACAGTTTTATATTTAGCGGGCTAATATAATATACAACAGTTTTATTATCAGCGGGCTTTATATAATATACAACAGTTTTATATTTAGCGGGCTATGTATAATATACAACAGTTTAACACTTACACAGCTGTATATAATATACAACAGTTTTATATTTAGTAGGCTATGTATAATATACAACAGTTTAACACTTACACAGCTGTATATAATATGGAATTGAATTACACTGGTTTTAATGTTTATAAAAAACAACAGTTTAGCATTGACTGTGCTGCATATACAGGATTATTACGACGTATATAATGTACATTTATTGTGCTCTGTATTGTGCACACTTATTTTACAGCTGTTTTCATGTACGGTATTCTTACGTTTATTATCAATAATCAACATACTTACAATTTTATCATTATGATATGCAATGTATTGTATAATAACATACTAAAGTTTGCATAGCTGTTGCTATTTATTGACGACCACGATTTAAATACACATTAATATTCGCGAGTAGGTTTTTCATTCTGGTAGGAAACACAGCTAATAAATGCAGTACGGCGTTTCGTTGTTTTTTAAAAACCGGCTAGTCCAGCCTAATTATGAAAAGTCACAACGTAACACTATATTATTTAACTTAAATCATTTTGCACTAACAATAAACTATACATTTATATATGTATATAGAATCTGCTACCTCTCGAATCCGAGCTATTTACCTCCGTTGAAACAAGACAGCGGAGTATTGCAAGCAATACATAAGTCCCTTTGCGATTTACAGGTAATAAGTGTTTCGTAGGACTTGTTTCTGTAAATTGTGACGTAAAATGTGCAGTGCCATGAGGAAGATATGTCTGTCGCCATAGCAACCACATTGTTTGTCTACTGAAATAAGTATTAAAGAATCTACATGCTGTCCTTATTTATCGCTATCAACATGCAAAGTTTCACAAGAATTGCTTGGATACATTTTGTTTTATCACAAGATCCAGGTTGTATCTTTAATTTTATTTACTTTGTTGCCATAGCAACCTCAATTTCTGTCCGACTGAAGAAATAAAATGATATGCATAATCTCCTTATTGTCCTCTATTTAAATGAAAAGTTTCGTAAAACTAGCTTTGATGTTTTTTTAGTAATATTAAAGGACGACGGAGAGAGTTTTGCTGCCACAGCAACCACAATAATTGTTCGACTGAAAAAATAAAATGCCCTGCATTATCTCGTTATTGACTCTATCCGCATGCAAAGCTCCACTTACCAATCATGGATACCATTTTAGTTATCGGACGAACGGACGCCGAACGATGGGTAAACCTAACAGTCCCCTCTGGTAAAACCGGTAGGGGACTAAAAAGCAGGGAATTATATGCTTGTCTCACAATTAATAGCAATTGAAAGCTTACTAAACTATGACATAATTCAAATTTTCCCTGACGCGACTGACCAATCAACGTGCTTAATTGTGCTGCTATTTAACTGACCCAATCGGGAAACCTGGGTTTGTTCCACAGACTTATATATTGAACTTTATATTACAATCATATTACACCGTTAGTAAGAGAACTTGTTACTTTTTGCCTGTCACGCCTATAATTTATTAAATCGATTTAATTCCAGATGACGGAACCTGAAGATGATTATTTTGTCCCAGACGTCAATCTAGCGACGTTTATGACAGAACGGATGCGACAATATGGCGACACCACTGCTTTGGCAAGTAACATTGTTGCATTGTCAATCTATAGCAATCTCGCATAAGCAAGTAATATTTACTAAGCCAGTATCATCAATATCATCGTCATCGACTTGGCAGGATACACCATTGACATCACCATCGCTTTAACAAACATCACTTTTATCATCAGTGTCGCTATGGTTAAGTCATTGGCTGGTAGGCAAGTAATGGGATTTCTATCTATTGTAATATAAGCATGTCAGGGTGGGTAAGTGGGTGAGTGGGAGTGGGTGGGTTACACTTGACCCGAAAATGGGTATATATGTGCTCTGTAAACTTCAAAACATAGGCACAAATTCTAAATTGCAGCCTAAAATATGGGGGATAAAAAACTCTACTTTCAAACCAATTATAGGGTCGAACTCTCCATTCAAACAAACTATAAAGGGGTCAAAACTAAAAGTTTGTTTTCACTATGGCATAAGCTCTTGGAGATATCATTTTAGAATAAAAAAAAAGAGGTGCTTACCCTGGAGTTCCTAGACAGGGGGAGGGGATTAAACCGCGGATTGCACAAGGGTCAAAAGTCTTCATTATGTGTCCAGAAATGAGGGTCTAAGCTCTTCATAGCAATATATAGCGACACTCTAATATCACTTTGTAACTTACACGATATCCACTCCCCGTGTCATTACGACGAAGATACCAGTTAACCACGCCTTGTCATTAGTACCCATTGACATGCGATTGGGATTTGTAACACTTTTAGGTCATATGACGTCAACAGGAAGAAGGTAAAAAAATATTAAAATACAAACTGAAAACACCAACATAAATATTTCGAAAGAACCAAGACTCTCACATTGTTTCCATTGCTCGAGTTGTTCCCGCATGAAACATGTTTTCGTTCATGCACTGGAATAGTGAAGACAATACTAGTATGTGCATTAATGTTTTTAACGATTGGACAAATGCATACTTAAGTCAGTACGCCATTGGAAACAGGATGTGCTTCCGTGTGGAAGTCGTATAATGCTGGTTATAAATAAAATTGTTTCTTCTTCTTTAAAAATGAATTTTCCTTCTTTTAATGCTCTTTTTTTTTATTTGAATGGCATTATTGGTGTTGAACATTTTGAAAGCATTTTCATGTTTGAATTATGAAAAAATGGTGTATACATACAAGATTTCGGAAGTCTTCTTTCATCTTTTCAACAATGAACAAAAAAGTGTCTCGGATGAGACATGACCGCTCATTTTCTCATCATATTTTGGTAGTGCTGAGGTTGACGAACCATAAAATGTAAGTTTCACTTCTTTCAATGTGTCTCTATGAATGACAAGCAGATGTCATTTTTATTTACTACAGAATAAAAGAACGAAACAAGCAATGATGGGCTGACACTGTAAGCACAACTTATTTATTTTTTTTGTATGTCATTCCGATAAATATTAAAAGCTAATGACATCATCGAGATAAACCATCGTCACATCACTGGAACGTGACATGATTTACCCCGATGGATTAATTCCATATTTCCTGTGTATGGTTTCAGGTAGATGTAAAAACAAATCATTCGTATACATATGCTGTCGTGATAGACCGGATAAAGCGTCTGGCGGCGGGCCTGCGCGAGCTGGGATTACGTCAGGGCGATGTTCTGTGTATAGTGACTTTCAACCACATAGACTACCCAATCGTCTGGTTTGCTGTTGCTATGCTGGGTGCGGCGCTACAGACGGCGTCTCCTGATTACACGGACGGTAAAATACATCATATCACATTTCCATGTTTACAAACACTCATAAGAATATGCTTCTTACTTTTAGATTTTACACTGCAAACGCGATTGCACGCTCGTACTTAAAATCAATATGAAGATGTCCGAAATGGACTTATGACAAGAACTGGAGTAAAAAAGGAAATATACAGGAATAAATGACACGAGATCACTGCTCTTTAATGAATTATGTTACTTTCTTAAATGATTATCTTTGTAATCCTCACGTACACTCTGACCATCTCTGCAGATCTATCCCCGCCCGGCAACAGTCTCCGTGACGATTGATATACGACATTGTGTCTCATTATCATTCGTCTTTCACCACTAATTAAAGTGGGAAAGTTATCAGATACTTGCGGAGAGGGGTTTGTGCTCGCGTACTGGTTTATCCTAGGAAACAGTGGTTAGGTTAACTGATCGCCTGTTAGCCCTCGGTGGCATAAAAATGACGCTAAAATATTCGATCAATCAATCTGCAGATCTAACCTTTTCATGCTCCAGTACTTACATATAAAATCTACCTCTTCATTTTTTTCCAGAGGACCTCGAACGTCGTTTCAGACAATGCGAAACCAAATTCATCATCACTACAACAGACCAGGCTCAACGCATCGCCCATGCCATATCAGTACGTAAATGAATTCAATCACATCTAAAATATATTTAGTGCTTGACTCAGTCCAGACCGTACTGATGCGCATTCTTTGCCAAAACATTCAAAATCCAAATACTGGTACATTGCGGCTAAACTAACCAAACTGCATCTATACAATATTAAGGACATGCATTTTCATTTAAAATGAATTGATATTTCATTTGTGTGATATGCATGATGTATATTACAGTAAAATAAATCGGGTTTTTTTGTCCATTCAACTGTGACACGTGACCAAACGAGTTTAAAGTCCCCAAATAAGGTTGCCATTTGGTACGACTCTTCACCTATTTTCAAAAATAACCCCAAAACAACCAGCCCCGTTAAACAAGCTGAACGCCTCATTTGGAATACTTTTAAAACTCTTTTTAAATGGACATCTGTTACCTGCAGAATGAAAATGTCCACAAAATGAGAACTATTTTCAGCTATTTGTATCAAATTGTTTCAGTTCCATTTGCTACTACAAACACTATTTAAAATTTCGCTTCGATCTGCCATGTTTTATCTAAAGTCCATTTTGAAAGGTCAACACGTCCTAAAACATTAAATGTAAATGCTAGTTAACTACCCCTTGTGATAGCGTATCTGCATTTAGTCAGAATATGCACGTTCCTTTCTTTATACAAGTACCTGTCAGTTCCTTGATATAAGACACAACACTGTTTGTTACCATTGTGGGTACACTTGTATTAAACTAAGACACATGAAATGTATGCAGTGACCCTCATTTACATTGTAGTGTATATGCTTAGTTTGGTTACTGGTAAATGTATTTAGTGAATGCTTCATATAAACGAAAATACTTCGTCCCAACAACGTACCATTGTGCTCCTTCCAGAAACTCGGACCAAGTTCTAAACCCAGCACCATGCGAAAGATAATAGTTATGGGCGAGGCGGACAATTCCGTGTCATTTGATAGCCTGTTCACGCGTGGAAAACTTATGGAGGCAACGCAGGTTGATACCAAGATAACGACGGCACTTCTGCTATCATCAAGCGGCACGACAGGTTTACCGAAAAACGTTCGATTGACGCATCGTGGTGTTATCGCAAATTTACCTCAGTTACAGTAATGTGGTTTTATAGATATTTTTATAACACGTTTGGTTTAATTCACGTATAACAATAATCATGACTTTATTTTACGAGAAAACTCAGTTAGACTAAGTGTATCTTCTCTGAGGTACCCTACAACAAAATCACAGAAAGAAGGGAGATTTTGTACATCCAGAAATAGCTTTCTTCTCAATTCTGTTGTTATATGTTGCTGTATATCGAATATATGTATATGTTGTATGCTGATAACAAATGCATATTGTTTAAACTAAATAACACTTATATAACAAATACACACCACATTTACTAATTTTCAAAGACATATATTATAATTAGTATTATATTTATATATGACTGGTATGCTATGATCTGCTTTATTGATAGAGATATTAACTGTTAAAAACTGACCGATTGTTTAATAAAATCAGGAATGGCGTCCCAAATTACAGCTCCTGAATATGACAAAGATTTTCTAAATAACTCATAGTTTGGCTTTGGGATATACAACATATTGTTTTAAGTGGATCTTAAGTTTCGGGAATATAAATCATGTATAATATTAAACGAAGATAAGGTGGTGAAATTCCTTTTATTACTTTGTACATTAGTATTGTTTTGGGATATCAAACTCTATCAGAAACTTCCATAATGATGTTATCGTCGTTTTGTTTTTGCAGTTAAATCAATAGTATTTATATTATTTTTTGTTTTATTTAAAGACATGGTAGCATATTAAGTTTTATTAGTTGAGGAAGAACATAGACGCATCTGACCAGAACCACCGTCTTTCCACAGTTAAGAGGGGTAGAGATGTCATATTAATTTAATAATATTATCATGTTTATTATCATGTTTTAAATTACCCACTCTGTACTGCGCTTCCAGGATGCCAAAATGAGTGATGACTTGAATATGGCCATTGTAGCTCATGCATGTCTCAATAAGCGATTATTTGAGAATACGGATAAAATTTGTTGAAACTCTACCGTTATATGAACGAATCAAGGTTCGTTCTGCATAGTCATTTGTTACAATTTCTGTATGTTAATTTGTTGTTGCCGAATGACCTTTGACTTTTCAATCTTGATGGCGTCAAAAACCCTATATGTTGCTACGCCGTAAAACCTCAATTAATTAATTTATTGTGAATACCAAATTGCCGACCTTTCGCTATAAAATCACATGACAATGGTAGTTAGATTATATTCAAGTTTACTTGCATATGTCGTCGTTATTAAGTTTTTGCAGTCTTTATTGCCGCTAAAAGGATCATACGCGAATGGGACTACTTTTTTCCTGCTGTTTCATTCTTTTCGTGTATTTAACATATGCAAGCAACAACAAAGGAAGTCGTAAAACTATCTTTTGTATATTGTTTGATATCAATTTTAAAATTGTCGCATAAAATTAATCAAACGGTACAATACTTTCAATCAAATTAGGTAGGCGTGTGAATATTTACTGGAGCCCGGCTCTAAGTGCTTAAAATATTTCGATATTTCACTTAGACCACACACCATTGGTATCATTGCGTTACAATAAAATTCACTTTATTCACTCAGTTCACATATACATGAAATCATGAGGTTATGCAAAGTGTTAAGGCTCATATAAGATGGTTAGTAACGTATACAGCATATATTTCAAAGATATTTTCAAATTCTTAACCTAGGAAAAGGAACAATATTTGTCAGTTTTTGCGGGAGAGTTCCACAATATATATGGTTACATTCATATACTTGGCCTGTAACATTTGACATTATACGCAAATTAGTTCAATTCATTTACGTCATCTAGTCTTTGGTGTCGTCATTATTCAATCCAGAATGCATAATATTGATATTTCAACATTGCAGAGAAATAAACCAATATACTCCAGGCATGTGTTCCATTGTGCAACTGCCCATGTTTCACCACTATGGTCTGATACCCGCAACAGCTTTGGGTCTGTACAATGGAATCAAGATGGTGGTCATGGAGAAATACGTGTTTGAAGACTATCTCGCGGTTATACAACGACATAAGGTAATCATTCATTCGTGTTTCCCGTCAAGTAGACCAAAAAACGTCCACATGAAGGACGTATGATATATTACTCCGCATTTCTTGGAATAATTGTAGCTATATATTACTCCCAGTTTTCCAGGAATAATACATTTACAAATGATGTTAACGTAGTTTCTCGTCTGGTGTCTTATTGGGTTGACCAGAATTACAAAGTACCGATGGCTGTACAGTTCGTTGTCTAGCGGAAGTTGTAGTTGTTTCCGCGTGGTGTTTAGCGTCGCTTTCAACAATGTGTTAGTTATATCGCGACGGTGTCTACTTGAGACAGTAGTCTAGGCGCTGCCATACTGGAGTATCACGCCGCAGACACATGGTTTGATACCTTACCCAGTCACATTATACTGACACCGGGTAAACCAGGCCTAGAACTATTATCTAAATGCTAACCGCCAAGCGTGGAAGCGTCTAGTACCATTTTTCCAAATATTTGGTATAACCCGGCCGGAAATCGAACGTTCTACTCCTACACAGCTGTGCTATCTAGCGGAAGTGCTAAAGTTGGAGATGATTTATGTGTCTGATTTACTTGTTAATGTTAAGACGTGTATTAGAAGAAGTGCTTGTTACATTATTTTTTATCGTTTAGGTGGATATATTGTCTTTAGTTCCGCCGATTGCTATACGTCTGATAAAATACAACAATATATCTAAGGTGGACTTCTCCAGCGTGAAGTTTGTCCAGAGTGGAGCAGCATCGCTTGGTATAGAAACAGAGCGGCAGCTGCTGCAGCTGTTTGATGTCAAATACATAGCGACAGGTAATAAAGCGGGAAATGTCATACTGATAGGTGATAACGGGGAAATGTCATACTGATAGGTGAAAACGGGAAAATATCATATTGTTAGGTGATAACGGGGAATTGTCATACTAACAGGTGATAACGGGGAAATATCATAATGATAGGTAATAACGGGGGCATGTCATACTGATAGGTGATAACGAGGAAATGTCATACTGATAGGTGAAAACGGGGAATTGTCATACTGATAGGTGATAACGTGGAAATATCATAATGATAGGTGAAAAGGGGGAATTGGCAAACTGATAGGTGATAACGGGGATATATCATAATGATAGGTAATAACGGAGAAATGTCATACTGACAGGTGAAAACGGGGAATTGTCATACTGATAGGTGATAACGGGGAAATATCATAATGATAGGTAATAACGAGGAAATGTTATACTGATACGTGATAACGGGGAATTGTCATATTGATAGGTGAAAACGGGGAAATGTCATATTGATAGATGATAACTGGGAAATGTCATACTGATAGATAATAACGGGAAGATGTAATATAAACAAGCAATAACGGGGAAATGTCCTACTGATTGGTTATAACACGGGGAAATGTCCTACTGATTGGTTATAACTTGGGAATGTAATTACTGACAAAATACACAGGGGAATGTAATATTGACAGATAAAAACGGGGGAATGTAATGTTGACTTGTTTATTACGACTATGCATGAACACAAGGTTATGGTCGCCAACCAAGTTAGCTCAAATAGTTACTTAAGGTTAAGGCGGTCGTGGGTTCGATCCTCCGTCACGACTATGTGTGGTGTCTTATTCAGGTTAGTATATTAGGTCCATTTGTGCCACTTGTCTAGAAACTGACGCCTTCAATTTATTTCTTTATCAGCGACACTTCCATCACAGCGATCAATGTTACCATGTTTAGTCATATCCAATACTACACTGACGGGTCGCTGTGTTTAGTCATATCCAATACGTCGCTGCAATGAAGCTTACAGGTAATGCGGCGATACAGCTGTCGATTGGATTAGGACATCCGAATGGATGTATGACTTCGAATGGGGTTTGGTATGCAAACATCTCATTTAGATTTATCTTGACAGCCCATTTTTCCCAGATGGCCATATAATGGCATCATAACTTATGTATAATACTTTACAGGTTACGGTACGACAGAGGCCGGGGTAACGTCTGGGTGCAAATCTACAAAGTTCAAGGCTGGAAGTTGTGGAGTAACACCTAAAGGTGTAAAACTGAAGGTATATACAAGCTGTTGTTTACTTATCATTGCCTACCAAATTGCTGTCCAGTCCCATTCAGTAATATCATATACAAATGTTAATCTTCGTTGTTTCTGGGGCGTTGGTATAAAACTGTTGTGGATTGGGGTAGATATCAGAACAATGGGAAGATGTTTATATTATATGTGTGAGCTAGTTTTGACACTTTGTTATATAACGTATTGTAAAATAGACCTCTATACTAACTGTCGTTGCTGTACTTCCTGCAGTCCTCTAGAAGTAGTATTTCTAAAGAGTTTTTATGCCATGATCCGGTCGAATATAGGTTTGTTGAACTACTCGTAATATGCCACTTGGGTCAATGTCACTAAATTAGAAATATATTTTCCGCTAATTAACGTTTTTTACGTAATAAAATAAGATATTCGACTACCTAGTATAGAGAAATACTTGAATACGATATGTACACATTGAACATGAAAGAATATGCATGTGCCTTTTGAATTATTGTCTAACGATAAATTGTTTATTTTTGTCTAATAGATTGTTGATCCTGACACCGGAAGTACTCTATCCGCCAATCAGACTGGGGAAATCCGTGTAGGAGGTCCGCAGATTACAACTGGCTACCTTAATGAACCGGAAATGAATAAGGTTGCATTCGATTCGGATGGTTATTTCAAAACAGGTGCTTTTAAATGTATAACACGTACTGACTTTAATATGAACTGAGTGACAACACTGACGGATTTCTCGCTGTCTGATTTAAGGACCCGTTTGAAGTATAGGACACATTTAATAAGTTCACGAAGAGTATTGGAACACACAGTACCTCTTACGACCCCTGGCATCGGCATTGTTTTCGGAGGGAAGTACGGGACCTACTTAAAGAGGCATCACCTATATTGCCAATATTTTTTCGACATAAGCAGTAAAACAGCACATCTTTATCAATCCTCATATATTATGAATATTCTGTTCAATAACTTATATTGTAATCATTCTCTGTAGTGTAAAATTCTTTAAATTTAGTGAACAAATTAAAATTGCGGCCCGCGATAAAGTCACTCATTGGCTGTTGTCGGGTTATGCTAAAACATCGACGAATAAAACGGAAACGGCCTGCGCATTACGTATTTCTCATAGACAAGATAAACTTACAAGGATGTACTCAACCACGTGACCTTCCTCTTTGTGATTTAATAAACTTTTCATTATTTATTGAACAGAACGTTATAGGCGATGCATCTTTAATCATCACTAAAATAAACTGTGTGCAGTTGGTTCTGGATATATAGAAAGGGACATATTGATTCTCGCACTAGCTATTTGTTTGTGGTTTAATAACATTTCCATCCGGTATATTATTGAATTTATATAAATAATAAGAGAAGAACAAAACAGATATTCTATTCCAGACATGTACATACATATCGTCATAATAACATATTTACGACTCTTAACTATATTGTATATCGTTAATCAATACATAATTAATACCGTCATATTTCATTACTATTTGATATATATGGAGATTATTATTTGTGAATAACCAAGACATAAATATACAGACCAGACTACGGCGAGTGCGCCTAGCTACAATGCAAACCATAGATACAATATCAAGGCCTCTGCCAAACCAATAAATTTGGTGTCGACCATGACTTATATACTATAGAATTACATGCAACACATCTGGACAGGGTGGACAAATTTACATACATGAACTGATAGCTTTATATGAGTAGGATCCAGTTAAGGATTCATGACTACTCATATGCTATATAAAGGACAGATTTATAAACTCGTTGGATCATATAGATACAGTGAATTCATATATAAAGTTACACATTAAACATTTAAAATATCATTATTTGATTTTAGAGAACGTTTTATATACTGAGCAAATCCGTTTAATCAATTTCTGTCATTTGAATTTAAGCAATTCAATAAGCAAATGTGTACATGTGTACACACACGAAGCGCCATTATCACATTAGGCAAAACACAAATACTACATTGGTAATGGTTTATGTAACATGTGTTTTTCCATGCAGGAGATCTTGGCTATATGGACGCAGACGGATTCATCCACGTGGTTGATCGGCTTAAAGAACTTATTAAGTACAAGGGACTGCAGGTAAACAACGCTTATGTTGCTCAAGTGTTGCTGTCTATGCAGGACTTGAGATGCGCACGTGGCACAAAAATTATTGTTGACGGTTTCCAAGTTAAACTTTATATTTTGTATAATAGAGAAAACAATATATTTATTATATCAGTATTCATTTAGACGTTTCCTTTTTACACTTTTCTGGGAAAAGCATGTTGCTATACGTTATTTTTTTTTACCTAATTTATTCATTGTTATGTATGTGCAATATAACAATAGAGTGTGTGTTTTTTTAGTTTTGAATTATGCTGTTCTCTTGTCGCCAATTTCTTTGTATTTTTTTGGTAAGCAACCAAAGTCAAAAGATGTTTACTTGTACATGAATTAAATAAATATTATTTGTATTGATAATGGTAGGTAGCACCTGCATATCTAGAAGACTTGCTGATGAAGCGTCCAGATCTGGCAGACGCGGCTGTGATCGGTGTACCTGACGACGAGGCAGGGGAACTACCGAAAGCCTTTGTTGTGAAACAACCAAACTCACCTGTGACGGAAACTGACGTCATCAACTATATAGCAGGTAATTAAAAAGAGTGTATCAGCAAATAACGCTATAAATGTTCTTTAAAAAAGATAATTACTAAAATGAATAAAACGCATCGCATTAATCACTAGTAAATAAAATCCACCAAAACGAGAAAATATCGATATTGAAATTGGAGTGTTTAACTTGAAAGGAAATCCCCATTCTAAAAATAGACAGCATCATTCGGATTCTTTCCAAGATGAAACAAGTTTAAGTGTTAACCTGAATAACAGATCAAATTGAAATCAAAATGAAACCATGCGACTCATTTGATACGACACAAAATATGCGTGTGGCCCAAGAATGGAGAACCCTTTTCATTATATTATTTTGTCATGTTTAAATAGATATTCTTTCGGCAATACGGGGTCAGTGAGGTATATAGGCATGATATATTGAAACAAATATTTTTAACCAATTTTAAAATTTAAAAAAAAAATCTTGATAAATTCCCTTTATATTCAAATATAAAATATATACGCATAATTAATTTAAATCAGTCTATTTTTGTACTCTTTTAATATATCTAATCATCTCTTTTATTGACCATGTTCACATCAATAAATCAGAATCGAACCAGTGAACAGCATATCTTTAAAATAGTTTTGTTGATGTCGAACTCCAAATAACGGAGAAAAAAAACAACAACTACACAAATTTGTCATATACATGTCTGGATACTCCATGTTAAAATACATACTCATTACGTACGTTTTCCTGAATGACATTACTGATTTTAAATTGATAAACTGCAACATTTAAAAGCTATATGTTAAACTTTAAACAGATTATGTAAGTACAATTAGCACACCACCTTGCAAATAGTATTTGATTGTTATATATAACCAATTCTGTTACCTTCACCAGATCACGTGGCGTCGCACATGAAACTACGTGGAGGTGTTGAGTTTGTGGCTCAGATTCCCAAGAATGCTTCTGGTAAAATACTGCGTCGTCTGCTGCGACAACAGCGGAAAAAGGCGAAACTGTAGAAGGCATATTATAAGGATCAATTTGATGATTTTATAGACCTATGTAAATACATCATGGACGTTCCAAAAAAAAACAAAAAAAACTATACTATTGTTAAACTTTAATTGATAAATTAATTGTTATTGATTACTTTAAAACTTTATTTGATAGATTAATTGTTATTGATTACATTTCCAACATGGTTTAAAACACGTTTGTTTTATCAAGTTAGTATAATTATCTGTAACGGTTACATCAGATTTACCATAGTGCTTATATGCAGTGCTCCAGATAAGCACTATTTGGGGTTATCTAAGCACTGAAATTTCTGAATAAAACATTTAGATAAAGGGGTGAAATAACCATCAGTTATTCTCAATTTCAGTGTTGATTAGTTTGTTTTAAATGGCATTTTTACATTCAACATTTTGAAAATAATAATTGCATACTAATTTAATGGGTAAAATATGTATTAGTGTCAGTCACTTAACTTATCAATTATTGTATTTTATTAGTTTGATAATGTAAAAATTAAACCCAATATAATGCTGGTGTGAGATACGCCTATAGGTACATGCATTTAGTCATTAATCTGGGAGGTCCTAAAGTCAAAGTAAAAAGTTCGCGTAAAACAGGAGTAAAAATAGAAATAATTAAAATGTTTTATGGGCATCTGCGCAGGGAATACCTGATAAATAATGACCGGTATATGAATTAAATGTGACTTTTATGTCAATATTTTGATTTAAGTTCTGTAGGAGCGAGAGAAGAAAGTCAGTTTTACTTCGGGAGGTAAGATGGAAAGTCGAGTTTTAGTTTAGGAAGACTGCTAGACACGTGCTGGTTAAGATGGGAGAACATTTTTGGACGCAAATGGGCTAAGATGCATTTTGGTTTTAAACAGGAAAGTTATACTATGATGGGAAACGCGTTTGAACTATGTTCTCCGCAAGTAACTGATAACTTTCCCACTTGAATCAGTGGTGAGAGACGAATGATAATGAGACGCAATGTCGTATATTAATCATCACGGAGACTGTTGCCAGGCGGGGGATTCGAACTCACGAACCCTGGATTGATAGTCAGACGCGTAACCGACTGAGTTAATCGGGCCTGGCGAACTATGTTTAGAAACGTGAATATGTATTGATAGCATTTATTAAAGTTTAAATGACAGTTGTAATAGTAAAAGAAATAAATATATACAGAAAGTCCCGATTGTTTGTGATATTGAAATAAATACTCATTTGAAGAAAAACTTATCTAGAGCACTGAATATGGATGTCAGTATTTTTTTAGAATTCTTAATCGAACTTCTAAACCATTTCTTAACAAGAGGCCCAAGAGGGCGTGAGGACGTTCTACTGACTCATAGTGGCCATAGTACTTTTGAAATTCTTCTATGCAATAGAAACATCGAGTTGGTGTTTTTAAGTTTTGGACTGTTTTTAGTAACGGCGGCCATCTTGAATTTCAGATCAGAGAAAAAAATCTTCTGTATAATCTCCTATGCAACAGAAACATCCATGTGAAGTTTCAGTTTAACTTGCCTAGTGGTTTCAGAATAGATGAAAGAAAAAGAGAATTTTCTGTTTTCCCATAGTATCCCTTTGTAAAATTCTAAGTCCCCTTACAGGGCCCCTATAAATTTTAGCCCCTAAATTTTTCTCTGCAATCAAACCCCTACACAAAGGATTAATTATGAACAAATCTGACATACCGGTTCTTAATAAAACGAGTTTAATAATTCCCAATTTGTACCCTTTTGGTGTCCCTCCTGACCCCTTAAGACATAGGAACCCAGTCATTTTTACAAATCTGAACCTCATCACCTAACAATGCTTTTGTGAATATATAGGCAAAATCATTTCCATTTAAAAAAAAAAAATAAATTGACATGTGTCCCCTAATTGAACCCTCGGGGCTGGATCATTTTTAACCCTAGAGACACCATTTGAACACATCTAACAAAACTATACTTGGTCATCATTACTACATAAGCATTTTGAAAATCTGTTGGGCCGTTCATGAGAAGATTTTTTAAGTTTTGACTATTTTTAGTAACGGCGGCCATCTTGAATTTCAGATCGAAAAAGAAAAGTCTTCTGTATAGTCTCCTATGCAATAGAAACATCCATGTGAAGTTTTAGCTTAATTGGCCTAGTGGTTTCAGAATAGATGAAAGGAAAAGAGAATTTTCTGTTTTCCCATAGTATCCCTATGTAAAATTCTAAGTTCCCTTACAGGGCCACTATAAATTTTAGCCCCTAAATTCTTATCTGCAATCAAACCCCTACACATAGGGATAATTTATGCTAAAATATGAACAATTCTGACATACCAGTTCTTAAGAAAATGATTTTAGTAATTCCCAATTTGTACCCTTTTGGGGCCCCTCTTGACCTATTAAGACATAGGAACCCAGTCCTTTTTACAATCTGAACCTCCTTCACCTAACAATGCTTTTGTGAAGATATAGGCAAAATCATTTCCATTTAAAAAAAAATATATATATATATTATATTGACATGTGTCCCCTAATTGAACCCTCGGGGCGGGGTCATTTTTAACCCTGGGGACACCATTTGACCAAATCTAACAAAACTATAGTTGGTCATCATTACTACATAAACATTTTGAAAATCTGTTTGGCCGTTCATGAGAAGAAGGTTTTTGACTATTTTTAGTAACGGCGGCCATCTTGAATTTCAGATCGAAAAAAAAAATTCTGTATAGTCTCCTATGCAACAGAAACATCCATGTGAAGTTTCAGTTTAATTGGCCTAGTGGTATCAGAGAAAGCGCTGCTAACAGACGACAATTGCATATTAAGCACTTCTTGCCTTTGGCCAGTAGAGCTAAAAATCAGTATTACAAAATGATTCACTGCAGACATATGAGAAAATGTCAATTCCTGGCAAATAAATATTCCAAGAATCAAACGTATTAAATAGAAATATGCCTCCGCTTTGCGTTAGTATTTTTTCCATCACTCCTGTAGAATATGACCGATGTTGGCAAAGATCAATCTTGAACTGTATTTTTAAAGAGAGTTTATCAGGAAATAACACTGAACATTTCTTTAAACATGAACATTTTTTAAAACGGATAAAAGGCATCTCATTAACATTATTATATAAAATCCGAATGGTTTGGTATGTCAAATCTTCCACAATGTGATAAAATCGATATTTAAATCAGAGTGGTAAACTGGAAACGAAATTCCCATTCTAAAAATATAAAACAATTATATACTTCTTGACAACCGTAGCATTGTCATACGGACTCTTTCTAAGATGAAACAATGTTTATTACGTGAAAAACTTATACGAAAATGATTCACTAGACACACTTTATTATATTCATATCATTTAAATATTTGTCGCAGGGTCAGATCATCATGTTTAACAGTTTATATGTTTGCTTAATGTTGTATATGTTTAATGCAATATGTCCCGTGTTGTCTTCCCTATAAATATCGTGTATATTTGTTTCTATAAATATCGTGTATTTGTTTCTCTTCATTAGTTATAATATATCATAATTTATTTTTCATCATTCATTCCATGTATACAGTATTCATGTCATCCATATAGTTATGTTGTCCAACTAGTTATTACTAACAACACTAGTCGGGCCTCAGAGTGTATCTTCCCGCAAAGCCTTTCTCATGCATGCGCACATTAGAATTTCATTGAATTGGCGAGAATCGTTTATGTTTTGTTAGCTCTGGCTATTATATGTTTGCTTAATGTTGTATATGTTTAATGTAATATGTCCGTGTTGTCTTCCCTAACAATATCGTGTATTTGTTTCTCTTAATTGGTTATAAAGTATCATCATTTATTTTTCATCATTCATTCCATGTATACAGTATTCATGTCATCCATATAGTTATGTTGTTTAACAAGTTATTACTAACAACTCTAGTTCAAACTCTATTTATACTCGTTTATCTGTCTATCGCTAGCATCAACTTCAAATGCGACAGACGAGTTATCATTGTTTAGCGATGTCTGCAGCAATCTTGACTTCCTCGTCCAGATTGGCGGCCAGCATGTTGACGGCTTCTGCGTTATGACCCAGGTTCAGCAGGATCTTCATCAGGAGGTTATTCGAGAAGGCTGGACAAAAAAGAAGAAACAAAACATGAAGCTTATACACATAGAAATACAGTTTAAATGTATAGTTGGTATAGTTATTTTACAACATTACACTATACCGTCTTCCGTGGCCTAGTGATTAAGGCGTCTAGCTCGGTAGCGGGAGGTCGAATATTCGAAACCCGGTGGAAGCACTTATTTATTGTACTGATGCGGCCGGTTAATTATATCCAGCAAATAGTTGAATTTAGGGGTACCGCAATTTCAAGTCTAACGCCTGGCAAGGATAGCTTCCAGAAGTAACTGTGTACGACATATATGTGTCTCATAAGCTCATTGCGGCTAGCCATTTTAGCCACTGCTATAAAATTGTCGGGGTCAAAACCTGACATACACAGAGACTTACGCGCATTACGAAAGGCTCATATTTACACCACCACCGAGGAAACATGACCTCTACACTATTCATAACATGCAGTTATTAAATATTTATTATCAACTTTGTTTATAAACATATTAAAATGCTTGAACATTTCGTTGATCTGATCTGGATCTGACATAGTTTGTAATGATATCACCTTTTGTTGTACTTGGATAGTTTGCAGTTGTGGTCTTCCTTGTAGTTGATGACGACTGAACCGTTGGTCTTGTTGTACTTGGATAGTTAACAGGTGTGGTCTTCCTTGTAGTTGATGCATTCTGAACCATTGGTCTTGTTAAACTTATATGATACGCTGAATAAAAGTTAAATAGTGTTTAATTAAATAAAAAATAAAATATAGTTATGCCGTCCCTATGAATATAATAATTATTATGGTGCGTGTTAAGTGTTTTCTTTAGGCAGAACGTGTGTCAGTAAAAGCATATTATTTTATCGGACAGTTACTCAAAACATGAGTTTTGGTTATGGGAATGCATTGTATGGGGTTGCATTTATTAAAAATTGTGTTTCTTTGAAATTTTTTTACTTCCATGCAGTGCCCACCGACCAGACTACATTCCGAATATCAGTTTGCATGACATCGAATCAAAATGCGTAACTTGTGATATTTCAGGTACTGAGTCGACATTTCGTGAGAGTGTTGCATCGGAAATGTCAAGAGAAGCTGGACAGCTTTATTCTCCACCATGATAATGTTCCCTGCCACACGTCTATAACAACACAATCCCACAACATATATTGAATTAAATCAGCTAGACAATCCCCACCCCATACACCTAGAATATGTTGCCTAATGACTTCTTCCTTTATCTCACTTTGAAGCGTGAATTCATTTTCAGAACACTTACGAGTTTAATGTATTCAAGTCCATTCTCCAAGACGACTACCGCAAATGATGTTCAACTGCGTATCACAAGAACAATCACATTGGAGACTATTTTGAGAAATACTGGCATTCTACATAATGCTTTTCCAACGTATTTGAATGATAGACAAGCAATTATAGTATAATAAAAAAAGTAAAATAACGTTGCCCCGCCTACCTACGGCACAGGTTACTAAATTGGTGATAAACTGGCCCTAAAGCGCTCACCTTTGACAGAGGAGACACTGCCAAAGAAGGCATTTTTTGATAATGCAAGACCATACCTTAGACATTCAAATTTCGTCAGTTGAGATATAGATATATAACTAATGTGTAAGTTGGTGAAACTGCACGAGTTCACATAACTTCAAATAACGCAACATTTGACTATTCAATTGCCATAACTTCAACATTATTTTTTTGATTTGGCTAGCTCTAAAACTTGACTAAAATATGATGGTTATATAACTACTTTGTATGATTGGTGAAGATAAAATAACAACTGCGATTACTATAGTGCACACAAGGTCAAATAGATGATTTACGGGCCATGCCTAGGACAAAATGTATTCGATTTAGCCAGTTCAAAACTTTTGTCCGAGATATTTTGATTATGCAACTGTTGTGTTGTACAAGTTTGATTAAGATCAAATAAACCCTGAGAGTGCTAGAAAACACACTACATAAAACATATATGTTTGACGATTGAAAGGCCATAACTCCGACACAAGTTACCACGAACTTGTCCACGATATTATGGTTATATAATTACTGTATAGGTTTGGTGAGGATCAATTAAAATGCGGGTGCTAGAGTACACACATTTTTGACGACTCTGGCATTGGTTGTCCAATTTGACAGTTCATGAACTTATCCGAGATATTATGACTATAGAGGATCAAATGAAAAATGCAGTTGTTTAAGTGCACACAATGTAAAATTATGCTATTTTTTTTTATATTTCAAGGGTCACAACTCCTTATTTAATTATCCGATTTGGCCAGTTCATGACTTTGTCCAAAATAAACTACTGTGTAAATTTGGTGTAGATCAAATTAAAAATGCAGGTTCATTATTGTTGTCGACGACTTTGTTGACCGTTTTTTCTATAACCGTTGAGGTTTTTTGTATTGTTTTCTCGCTGGTATTGTCTCTAGTCTAGTGCTTTTCTTGTAGTTTTGTTATTAACTATATTATTATTAAGTAATCAAACCATAAATAGTTAATGCGATACTCGCGGAATAACTTACCCCTGGTAGAATTGGTAGTGGCATTAACTGAAACAACCTGAAACAAAAGAACAGAGCTCTATTCATGTGTAGTAAATACGTTTGGCAAAAATAACATTTTTATTTCCTGAAATATGAATATATTGAAATGAACTATTCTAAATCGAAACCATGACATATACATGTAAAAGTACAGCAAAAGTGGTGTTATAAAGAAACGAGACGGGAAAGTTATTTTAGAATGTTTCATATCATAGACATGGCTATATTATATTTTATAAACAAATCAAAACAATCGTGTAAAACGTCAATGCAAGGATTTTTTATCTTTAAATCTATTATGTTAATATTGAAAAGTGTTTTTTATTACAAAGAACAGAATATTAATCGATAAATTCAATGCATTTATTTTGACTGAACACCAATGCAAGATCACAATGGAAATTGGCATTTATTATATATTTCGAAAAATATATACATTTAGCATAAAACATATTATTACACGATGCAGTCACTGCATGTAGAAATACCTTAATAACTACAGATAAAACATCCTAATAAATTGTAATTCAAGTATCGTATAAATGATGCAATTGTGAGGAATTATTCCACATAAAAAGACTAACGCTTTCAAAGAAATTATACACTATCAAAGAAATTATCCATAGTTGGTACAAAAACCTAATATGCGAAATTTTGTAATTCAGGTGTTATTATAATAAATTATATTCAGAATTCAGCTCGACAACTCGCTTCAGTAAACTATATTTTTTAAAATGACTTTATTATGTGAACATTAGAAGCATGAACTAAAACAAATAATAGCATGTGACTTACCATCGCAATAAATACCACGAAACAATGAATTGGTAGTAGTCTCGCCATGTTCAAGTCGTCTGTGAAATGTCCAATATAAGGACCTTTTTATATTAAGAATCTGAACACTTTTTTGTTTTACGTTATCTTCATTCAGATGACAACCTGCTGCTTTGGTTGTAAATACTTAAACGAACAAAGACACGTTCATAGTGCTGGATGGCAGGGAAAGGAATTACTGAGGTTAGTCTAAATTGACATAAGGTCATTCATCTAGATTATGCATTCAGCATTGCTTAAAATGTCAGATATTATGGTATTTAATTTCATGGAAACTTTAATATGGATCGATGTTTATATGTGTACGCATGGTGAATTTAATATAAATGTTGTGTGACAAAGAGTACATGTCAATTGCTGATACGGGACTTGGGGTTTTCAGGCTGCAGCTACGAAGCAAAATTTGGAGAAATGTTCAATACTTATTGATGAGCGGACAACACAGACACTATTTGTTATCCAAACTGTTGTCACATATATACTACATAATAACATTCCTTTTAAAACAGTTGTCTGGCGTATCTAAGGGATTGTTCTCCCTTCTCAATGCCAGATTGATGAAATTCTCTCTATATATTCAATCCGACAAGATTAGGTTTGAACTGAAGTTGTTATATTTTAAAACAACACTTTTATTATTTTCGTATACTTATGAATTAATTTAAAAATCAGATGCTTTTGTCAGTGAGTGAAAACATTTTCATTTTATTTTTTTTCAGATGCTTTTGTCAGTGAGTGTGAAAACGTTTTCATTTTACTTTTTTTTTTTTTATAAAATCTCATTTTTTTTGTGTTGTATTGTTTCACGCGTCTCATAAAAAACGCATGTCACAAAGCTTTGAATCAGCAGGACACAGCAGACACATTAAATAACACGACATCAGTTTAATTAAATACAAGCTTCCAAGATACGATAATCCTTCAGCAAATTTACCTAGTATTTAATAATCCTCATCGTTTATCACTTTCTTTACAAAATTAAAAAAAATCACGGTGTTTAGTGACATATTGTCAATAATAACAGTTTGACAATAAACCCAAACGTCAAACACAATACTGATAAATTTGCAGTGTACGTGATGTAGGAACATACTTAAACAATCAGCTTATATAAATACAATATTGCTAAATCCTAAAAGCCGCTTCGTTTAAAAGAAACATTATGAATTCATACGAGGGAGTGTACTAAAATAAATAAACATTTTCATCATGGCCTGGGACGTACGAACGGACGGACGAACTGGGGTAATGCTATTGTATCCTTTATCATTCGTTGAATGTCAGTGACTTATCTATTCAGTAAGAGTCGATCCTTAAAACTGAAAACAAGTTGTTTTACCTGCGTATTATAATCTACGAATAATCAGTATTATTTTAGAATATTGAATAAACATGCATTACAAGCATTTCACTTCGAATCACAAATCACGCTGAGGAGAAGAAAATAGCATACTCGGTTTTACTGTTCAAAGGGCAATGAAATATTCAACAGTCCCAACATTACTGAAGGAGCTCCACGATTCAATGGAATAAATTTATACATTCAAGACAAAGTCACGTTGCCGACGACGAAGGCGAAGTCAGCATTATGCATTGGTGGTAATTTGTCAAACGAGAAGGACTACATTAATGATGTTTCAAATATTGCAATGGACGGTCCTCCGTGGCCGAGTGGTCCAAGTCGCCGTCTCAAGATCAATTGCCTCTAATCGATAAGGGCGAAGGTTGGAGTCCCGCTAGCTCCAAAATCCAAAAACTTCATGAGAAAGTTTGTAAGTAGCTTGCAGAATGACAGTGGTTCTACTCAGTCTGAGGTCTTTCTCAACCAATAAAACTGGATATGCCATATGTAGCCTGATACGTGTTGAAAATAGCGTTAAAGCCAATTCAAAAAATTAAAACAAATCAGTGCAATGGTATTTCAATCGCTAATAAACTTTCATATGCACAATATAAGTTGGTAGATCACATTCCGGATACCGGCATAAAGGAAAAAAATACTTAGTTAACGTACGAATCAATAGAAACACTTTATTATAATATTATTTTAATTTTCTGATCTATATTTAACGCCTTTAAAAATGGAAGTTTGGGTATTATATCGAATATATGACACGAATCATCAACCAAGACAAAACTTTCTTTTTCAATACATTTCAACAATTGCATTACTTCAAAACAAAAATTTAATCAATTAATTACGGTCTACATATATGAACCGAAAAATGGTAGCAGGTCTGGGTTAAACATATATTAAAAAAACATGCGCTTTTAATGATGTAAAGCATATATTTTACCAAATTACGATACTATGCATTTGATTCTTCTGATCGTTATGCAATTATACAGACGAGTAGTCTACCGTGTTGCAGCTTGGTTATTTTTTTTCGGGATTTATCAGGAAGTTAGTTACACACACAAAAACACACTCAATGTTTATTAATTATGGCAACTCCAATTCAAAATTGAGTTTCAATCATTTTACCAATATGCTGTTCTACTTAAACATTGTAATGGCACATTCTAAACTCAGACCTAATATTAATATTATTAACATATATCCGGCTAAAACGCACAGTCCAAAACGAATGTGCATTATTTCAACTGTCTTTGATAATTATATTTTTTGTTATGCCATATGCAACCAAAAGCTATTGATGTTCTATGATTAACACGACGACTTTATAAATCATTATATTGGCTTAATCTGTTTATCGCTAGCCTCAACTTCAAATACGACATACGAGTTATCATTGTTTAGCGATGTCTGCGGCAATCTTGGCTTCCTCGTCCAGATTGGTGGCCAGCATGTTGACGGCTTCTGCATTATGACCCAGGTTCAGCAGGATCTTCATCAGGAGGTTATTCGAGATGGCTGGATAAAAATCGAGAAACGAAAAATGAAGATGATACACAGAAATACAGATTAAATGTATAAATATGAGATGATTGATCTGTTATCCATAATACTTTACATGTTAATCGTAATTTATTATGGTTAGTTTACAACAACTTTACACATATACCGTCTTCCGTGGCCTAATGGTCTCCAAGGCTTCTACCTTGGAAGCAGGAGCATTTTGACTTTTTCTGATGCAGCCAATTGCTCCCCAGCAGATAGTTAAATTATTGGTACCGAATGTCCGACATCCTGACGCCTGGCAATGAAAGCTTTCGGGAAGTAACTGTGTACACGGGCGGCACCATAATAAACAAACACTTTACTTTTTATTTGACATACAGCTGTTTTAGTACCAAATCTGCTGTAAAATTGTCGGGGTCAAAATATGTTTACACTTCAACACTACTTATAACATGCAATTATTAAATGTTTATTTATATGTTTCTGATGATCCACTTTGTTTATATTAAATAAAAATGCTTGGATATATCGTTGAATTGATCTGTATGTGACATAGTTTGTAATGACATCACTTTTTGTTGTACTTGCATAGTTTGCAGTTGTGGCCGTCGTTGATGGCATTGTAGCTGCGTAACCCGACCACTCACACATGCACCTCGGACAGCCGCTACTGCTTATGTCGCTGTAAAACACGTCACAGTAAATAGTTGTATAATTATTTTTATGACTTGCAATATATAGCATAGAACATTTTTTTATATAAACACAAAGAGATAAAATGAATTTTAAAACACTACACGACATGAAATCTAAATAATAAATTCGGAAATCTTACACATTAGTCGGGGAATAACCAATCGGACAGGTCGGACATCCAGCACATGGTAGAGTTCTTGTGGGTGTTGCCGTTGATAGTGCCGCTTTTGTAGTTTCTTTTGTAGTTCCTGTTATATTATAATCTGAAAAAAAGTAAAAAAAAGTGTTTAAATAAATGTAACCAAAAAAAAAGAAAAGAGTTATGCCGTCCCTATAGAAAAAGACCAGTATCATGTTGAATAAGTGTTGCCTTAAAACAGTGTATATTGGGCAGTATATAAAACAATATCATAAAAACTTTATCGCAGTTATTCAAATCTTGCAGTAAAGGTATGTGTATGTATTTTATGGGGATATCTTTATCGGAGTAAATTCCGAGGTGATGCAAGACCATATACAATTGTTATATATATTAGAAGAAACGTTAAAGATTAAATGCAGCGGGTACCAGATCAAAATATATCCGTGTTTAACTTTAATTACCTGTTTGTATGCGTCTATCTGATGCTGAACACCATAAAAGAAGTTTATACTAAGTCGGATAAGTGTACACGCTCTCTGGCATAAGTCGGTTAAACTGGTTTAAGATCAACCTTCTAGCCAGCATTCCGGCATATGGCAAGTATTAAGCACTTTTGACTTTGACAATGATTTTAACATGTAACATAACCACAGACATGTGACTACACAGCCATTATATTTCCATAGCATTACAAATCAATTAAATGGACATCAATTTCATTAATAGCATACATTGTATTCTCAAAAACGCTTTGCTATGGGATTTGACAACGCATACAAATTATTTTTCAAGGTTTTGAAAGCGGAAGCATCAGAAAAATCTATATTTAGCGGTGATTCCAGTTATCGTGTGCGATTATCACGCGTTTATAATTATTACGACGAAAAATCCATAATGGCTGTGTCCATGTTTTTTTTTAATACTATTAAATGATTTTCACAAGTTTTAAAAATCATAGACGATACCGGGAATTTTTTTATCTATACACCAACGATGATCGCACAGAGTATGCCGAACGACTAAATGAACTCCGATTGGTTTAAAGGGAATATATCAGGAAAAAATGCTATAAATGTCTTGAAAAATAAGATTATTTTTAAAATAGATAAAAAGCATCTCATTATCATTAAGACATAGTATCCAAACTGTTTGGTTTGTCAAATCCAACAAAACGTGAAATAATCGATATTCAAACTGGAGTACAAAACTTGAAATGAAATCCCCATTCTAAAAATAGGCATCACTTAAATACCTTCACATTGACATTTGGTCTTTTTCTAAGATGAAATAAGTTTTACTACGTGTAAACCTGTATAACGGATCATACTGAAATCAAAATGTAACCATGTGACTCATTTATACGTCACAAACTATGTTGCGATTTTAAGTCTATTTTAGTCTAACCTAGGCGCGTAGCCCAAGTTAAGAAATCCCTTTTCAATATATTATTTTGGCATATTCAAACAGATATCTGCGCTTACCCGACTTATTTGCATTCGCTGCAGCGGTGCAAATTTAGCATGTCCACATGGTTTAATTATATTAACCTCTCCCTTTCATTCGATCCAAAATGGAAGAACTCGAACTTAAATTGATGGAACTGTTGAAAAACACTGATTTCATCGTGATTTTTCTGTCGTTTTTAATGTTAGTGTTTCGTTTGTTTCAATTTTTGCTAACTATTGCTAATTGTGATTTCATTCATATTGTTGTCGACGACTTTGTTGGCATTTCAAGTCTTTAATCGTTGTTGGTAGTATAGTCGTTATTGATTTTTGCTGCTGCTGTATTTTGTGTATTACATGTAATTACTATTATCAGTGGCGAACCCACGTGACTTAATGGTATGGTTGTTGTAAAATCGGAGGAAAAGTGCCCGGTTCATGTAACATTTTTACAGTGGTGCAGTTTACAATAAATACACCATTGCAAAATTATGAATTTGCCTGGCCACTTGACAGCACCCAATGATTCATTTCTGTACAGAGACAACGTTCGCCTTTGTTACATAAATTTTCATAAAATATAAAGTAATCTGCAAAAATGTAACATAAAGCGGGCATTTTTTCTTCCATTTTAACATCATTCCATACCATTACTTCAGGCGGGTTTGTCAATTGTTACTTTAGCAAATATTAAAAGCTAAAACTTACCTGTATAACCGACAACTATCTCGATGTGACATACCTAAACAATAGAAACAGTCATTTTCATGAGTAAACACAATAAAATAAACATTACAACGATTACGTTTTTGTTCTTAAATACGAAAAAAATGCATACTTTCTGTTAAATTTAGGGAGTGGCCGTATCTAATGTTGAAAAACTTTGTACGCAGACCCTTTTGTCTGTAATCCTATTCGATTTATATACATAAAAAATAATGTGATATGTGCCTATATGGTAATAAAAATATACTATAAAATGAAACTATTGTAAATCAAAACCATTTAATAACAAAAGTAAATCAAAAGAGGACGGTAAATATTTTTCTTCATATCGTATCTAGTTTATCGTAGAATAAAAAATCACTTATCAACTCAAGACCATTATGTAAACACGTCAATGAAATAAAACTATTAATTTGTCGTTTCAATCTGTATGCTTATATTGCAAATGATTAATAGAATAATAGTAAATATTGAACAAATGCATTCAATGTATTTACCTTGGTATGACATCTGAATGTTAATGATTGATTGAAATATCAAATTACATTTATAACAATTTGAAAATCTAGACCAAAAGCATGCAATTTATTTTGTTTTAACAAGATATAATGATACTGCATGCAAAAATACTTAATAAATTTCACTATGGTTATCATTGTATAAAATAAAGTAATAATCTAACCAAGATAACTTGCGATACAAAAAAATGCAAATATATGCATTACTTTTTATATAAAATTCCTGTCATTGTGTTAACAGGTTTAAAAGAAGATATTTATTGAGAGAAAAAAAGATGTAAGCATGTGCCTGTCTTCTTGTGAAGTAAATTTCCTCACGGACATTTTGGACAAACCTTTCAGTTGCCATCAAAGGTAAATGTACTAATGTAACAATGGAACAATAATTATCATATAATACTAAATAAAAATCAGATACTGGGAACATACCACATATTCCATAAACGATATTAGAACTGTCTTGTGTCAGTTTTATTTAAAATCAGTTTCAAAATTGAAAAAAAAAAACAACAAAAAAAAAAACCCATAAACAGTTAAAAGATTTGCACTAACAAAATGTGGAACCATTACAAAAATGTAATTTATTTGACAAAAATCATGTGGACTGTTATTACAATAAATTATATGAGTTTGTATATACATTTGTATATATATTGATATGAGTGTATGTAAATGCCCGTCCTTCTTCGTTTGTTATCTGTGTCTTTTAATGAAAAAAACACTAAAACTTTAAAGAGGTTGTATAACAATAAAATATAAATAACATGTCATTTTGCTCTACCTATACCTTTGTTTTAATTTTTGCTTCACTTAAATAATGAAACAAACAATATTAAATCATCATGAGGGTATGGAAATGCGTTTTTCTTTTTCTGTGTTATATTGGATGAAACAGTTACTTTAAAAATGAAAGGGACACGAGGCAATTTTCATTCTGCTTTAACCAGCATTGTTTCTTGAGAGTGGTTTAACACAGAAACATTATCCCTCTGTGATGTTTATCAAACTCTAAACTTTGCTGGCAATTTGTAAAAGGGACTAAACCGCTTGGAAATTATTAAAAATCATCAATGTTTGCATAAATTATGTGGCAAGTATCAACCAGTCATAAGAACTTTTACTCATATTTTCACGACTTGCTGTTAAGTTTCAGATTTGTTTTTCCATATATGTAAAGATTGAGAAACAACAAACATGACCATATGTAACAATTGCCGATTGTCCTTTAAAAATACACTTAATTTACATAATTGTTGCTTACATCTTTTGATATCTTGATTATTGTCTTGTCATATACTGACAGAAGTCAATAAGATTGTTGAATATAATTTTTCCAAAAAAGAAACCGCTATTTGTCTTACACTTAAAAGAATGACATCCAGATACTAAAAATCCGTCATCAAATATATCTTTTTCGTTTGTTTTGTTGCATGTCATATGTAGATATAATGTGTATATAAGATAAAAATAATATTGTTCTCTCCAACTTGCATGGTGAAAGAAAAAAATGGAAAAAAATATGAAATTCTGAGATTAAAATATCTCTAACAACTATAGATATAGTGTAACAAGAGAAAACAAACCCTGTTTTTCTGAACAGATAAATAATAATATATATATTGTTTTTTAATTCATTACTACTTTAAAATATATTTATTTCATAGTATACGTTACATTGTAAATGGATAGAGGATCCCACCCGACCCTCATACACATATCACGGGTTGATTAAATAGACCAACATTTGGTGGTACGAATTTTAAAAAAGAAATTCCTGACGGAGAAAGGACACTAAACTATTGCAACAATATATATATTATAAAACAAACAACGTAATACGAAATTGTGTAATATTTACAGAGGCCAACTCGATGCCATGCAACAGTAAATATTCATACGGACTTTATTTTGTGAACGTAAGTAGCATGAAATAAAAATATACGATATGACTTACCATCGCAATAAATACCACGAAACAACACTGAATTTGTAGTCTAGCCATGTTGAAGTCGTTAGAGAAATTTCAAGATGTGGTTCCTTTTTATATTGAGAATTTAAGCACACTTTTACGTTTCATGTTATTGTCATATGAATGATCACCTGCCGCGTCTCTCGTCAACAATGACTCGTTCGCAGTGGGTGGCAGGGAATGGAATTATAGAGGTTAGCCCAAGGTGATCATTGATAAAGAGTATGCATTTTGCATTGCCTAAACAGTCAGATATTATGGTAATTAATTTTATCAAAGCTTTGATATGGATCGCCATTTATCTATATACTCATGGTGAATTTTAATATAAATGTTGTGTGACAAAGAGTGCATGCCAGAAAGCCGATACGGGGCATGGGGTTTTCAGGCTGCAGCAGTTAATACGCACTATGTAGGACAATTTGAAAAAAAAAATGTTCAATACTCATTGATGAGCGGACAGCACAGACGTGTATTTGTCATTCAAACTGTTGTCACATATGTACTACTCAATATAACTAATAACTCCTTTTAAACCGTTGCCTATCTTATTTCAGGGGTTATTCTTCTTTATATCTTAATGCCAGATTGATGAAATACACTCTCAAAATTTTACCCGACAAATAAATGTTTGATCTCAAATTGATACACTTAAAAAGATTTATTTTTATTATTTTCCTATAATTATGAATCAATTTGAAGTTCACATGCTTCTGTCAACGATTTTAAAAACGGTCTCTTTTTTGTGTTTAAGCGTCTCATTAAGCAAATTGTATTTCACAATGCTGCCATAGGGATTCATGAAACAGACACATTAAATAACACGACTGCAAACTAAATTAGAGCTATCACTGAAGGTGATGAATACCCCCGAACGCCACCATGACAGAAAATGGTTTACCATTGTATGAAGTTTGATGAAATTCCATCCAGTACTTTAAAAGTAATGCTCCGGACAAGAGAAATATATCAAAGGGCAATCACTCTGTAATTAACAAGAATAGAGTTATGTTTCTTGTACACTGCACTTCCTCTCATTATATTCTACCATTGTATGAAGCTTGATGAAATTCCATCCGTTACTTTTCAAGTTATGCTCCGGACAAGAAAAAATATCAAAGGGCAATAACTCTGTAATTAGCAAGAATAGAGTTATGTTTCTTGTACACTGCACTTCCTCTTATTATATTCTACAATTGTATGACATTTGATGAAATTCCATCCAGTACTTTTCAAGTGATGCTCCGGACAAGGAAAATTGCAACGGACAGACCGACCGACCGACCGACCGACCGACCACAGGGTGACTCCAATATACCCCCTCAAACTCAAACTTCGTTTGTCGGGGGTATAATAAACAAAGAAGGTATGTTTAATTAAATACAGGCTTTCAAGATACGATAATCCTTCAGCAAATTTACTTAGCATTGATAGGCTTCGCTGTTTATCGTTTTTCTTTACAAAATTCAGACACACGGTGTTTAGTGACATAATGTCAATAATTACAGTTTGAAAATAAACTAAACGTCAAACACAATATTGATTAATTTGCAGTGGCGTGCTGTACGACCATAGTTCTTAATCCAACTTAAAGAATCCGCTGATATAAATACAAAAATTGCTAATAAAAAAAAAACCATAAACGGATAAAATCAAATAGTATAAGTAGTAAAACAGGTGAAATACAACGAAGTAATAAACAAATTTATTTTAAGAGCACAAATGCAATACAAAGATTAGGGCAGTGCAGTAAATTGAGACAGAATGTCAACTTTTAAAGAAAGTTAAGATGCCTGAGTTGAAATAATTAGAAATGGCTAACTTTAATGTTGAATAGGAACAAAACAGTTTGAATCACGCTTGGAATATTAAAGTGACTCACGACACTTTTCCCACATCGAAACAGAAATATTATTTGAAGTTGCTTGCTCTGATTAGCTTTTCCGTTCAGTATAATATTTATAACTACTTCATAAACTGTTGATTGGTATATTTTAGACATGTAGAGATTATCAAATACATTTACATACCAGACCACTGTTGCCATTTGCCAGCTTGACCATGGTTAATGAGGGAAAAGGAAATAATGTTTGTGTGGCCTTGCTTTTGTTTTTCTAACATCTTATTTAAATATTAAACCATACACTAATTATTGACTGGCCATTTATTACATCATGTAATCAATATGAAACCATGTTTTACTGGAACGTTTTAAATCATGATCACCAGACTGCTTTTCCTAGATTTAAGTTTTTAAGTATTTAAGCATATGTTGATGAAACAGGTGCGGGGTTTTATTCAACTAATCATTGGTTTACAAAATGCTTCTGTTTATCATAAGAATGTACTTGTATAGACATTGCACTGCAAATCTTTGATAAGTTATCTAATCATTACCCTTTAAGTCTGTGTATTATTATGCTAATATTACATTGAACATATCAATATCATATAATTTAGACATGTGTTAATTTTATGAATTTATTCTTATTTTGTAGTAAAATGTAATTGCAGAAACAAACAATTTAGCGAGCGATGTAGATAATAACATTTCAATTGCATGTAATTGAAAATGAAAATATCTTCAATTGCAAATTACAATTAAAACTTATGACATTCATAATCAGTAACAATTACCTATGTCTAAATACAGTACCTTTCAAATGGTCTTCTTTTCTGAATTGTATTGACAATAAAGGTGACACTTGCCATCTTTCATAATTTTTAGTACAGTTTCTGGTAGTAAGTCATTGGTTGACAGTCAGATTTATGACAATGCCCACGCCCATACGCATCTAAAACCAGTTAAATCAAGTATTGCAATATTGGATGACAATCAGATGACTGATTGATGGAAATGATTACGCCTATACACATCCAAAACCAGTTAAATCGGGTATTGAAATATTGGATGACAGTCAGATGACAGAGATTGATGACAATGATTACGCCTATACACATCCAAAATCAGTTAAATCGGGTATTGCAATATTGGATGACAGTCAGACGACAATGATAATGCCTATACACATCCAAAACCAGTTAAATCGGGTATTATAATATTGGATGACAGTTAAATGTCAGTGATTGATGACGATGATTACGCCTATACACATCCAACACCAGTTAAATCGGGTATTGCAATATTGGATGACGGTCAGATGATAATGATAATGCCTATACACATCCAAAACCAGTTAAATCGGGTATTGCAATATTGGATGGAAGTCAAATGTCAGTGATTGATGACAATGATTACGCATATACACATCCAAAACCAGTTAAATAGGGTATTGCAATATTGGATGACAGTCAGATGACAATGATTATTCCTATATACATCCAAAACCAGTTAAATCGGGTATTATAATATTGGATGACAGTTAAATGTCAGTGATTGATGACGATGATTACGCCTATACACATCCAAAACCAGTTAAATCGGGTATTGCAATATTGGATGACGGTCAGATGATAATGATAATGCCTATACACATCCAAAACCAGTTAAATCGGGTATTGCAATATTGGATGGAAGTCAAATGTCAGTGATTGATGACAATGATTACGCATATACACATCCAAAACCAGTTAAATAGGGTATTGCAATATTGGATGACAGTCAGATGACAATGATTATTCCTATATACATCCAAAACCAGTTAAATCGGGTATTGCAATATTGGATGGAAGTCAAATGTCAGGGATTGATGACATTGATTACGCATATACACATCCAAAACAAGTTAAATCGGGTATTGCAATATTGGATGACAGTCAGATGACAATGATTATGCCTATATACATCCAAAACCAGTTAAATCGGGTATTGCAATATTGGATGGAAGTCAAATGTCAGTGATTGATGACAATGATTACGCATATACACATCCTATTGCAATATTGGATGGAAGTAAAATGTCAGTGATTGATGACAATGATTACGCATATACACATCCAAAACCAGTTAAATCGGGTATTGCAATATTGGATGACAGTCAAATGTCAGGGATTGATGACATTGATTACGCATATACACATCCAAAACAAGTTAAATCGGGTATTGCAATATTGGATGACAGTCAGATGACAATGATTATGCCTTTATACATCCAAAACCAGTTAAATCGGGTATTGCAATATTGGATGGAAGTCAAATGTCAGTGATTGATGACAATGATTACGCATATACACATCCTATTGCAATATTGGATGGAAGTAAAATGTCAGTGATTGATGACAATGATTACGCATATACACATCCAAAACCAGTTAAATCGGGTATTGCAATATTGGATGACAGTCAAATGACAATGATTATGCCTATATACATCCAAAACCAGTTAAATCGGGTATTGCAATATTGGATGGAAGTCAAATGTCAGGGATTGATGACAATGATTACGCATATACACATCCAAAACCAGTTAAATCGGGTATTGCAATATTGGATGGAAGTCAAATGTCAGTGATTGATGACAATGATTACGCATATACACATTCAAAACCAGTTAAATCGGGTATTGCAATATTGGATGACAGTCAAATGACAATGATTATGCCTATATACATCCAAAACCAGTTAAATCGGGTATTGCAATATTGGATGGAAGTCAAATGTCAGTGATTGATGACAATGGTTACGCATATACACATCCAAAACCAGTTAAATCGGGTATTGCAATATTGGATGGAAGTCAAATGTCTGTGATTGATGACAATGATAACGCATATACACATCCAAAACCAGTTAAATCGGGTATTGCAATATTGGATAACAGTCAAATGACAATGATTATGCCTATATACATCCAAAACCAGTTAAATCGGGTATTGCAATATTGGATGGAAGTCAAATGTCAGGGATTGATGACAATGATTACGCATATACACATCCAAAACCAGTTAAATCGGGTATTGCAATATTTGATGTCAGTCAGATGACAATGATTATGCCTATATACATCCCAAACCAGTTAAATCGGGTATTGCAATATTGGATGGAAGTCAAATGTCAGTGATTGATGACAATGATTACGCATATACACATCCAAAACCAGTTAAATCGGGTATTGCAATATTGGATGACAGTCAGATGACAATGATTATGCCTATATACATCCAAAGCCAGTTAAATCGGGTATTGCAATATTGGATGGAAGTCAAATGTCAGTGATTGATGACAATGATTACGCATATACACATCCTATTGCAATATTGGATGGAAGTAAAATGTCAGTGATTGATGACAATGATTACGCATATACACATCCAAAACCAGTTAAATCGGGTATTGCAATATTGGATGACAGTCAAATGACAATGATTATGCCTATATACATCCAAAACCAGTTAAATCGGGTATTGCAATATTGGATGGAAGTCAAATGTCAGGGATTGATGACAATGATTACGCATATACACATCCAAAACCAGTTAAATCGGGTATTGCAATATTGGATGGAAGTCAAATGTCAGTGATTGATGACAATGATTACGCATATACACATTCAAAACCAGTTAAATCGGGTATTGCAATATTGGATGACAGTCAAATGACAATGATTATGCCTATATACATCCAAAACCAGTTAAATCGGGTATTGCAATATTGGATGGAAGTCAAATGTCAGTGATTGATGACAATGGTTACGCATATACACATCCAAAACCAGTTAAATCGGGTATTGCAATATTGGATGGAAGTCAAATGTCTGTGATTGATGACAATGATAACGCATATACACATCCAAAACCAGTTAAATCGGGTATTGCAATATTGGATAACAGTCAAATGACAATGATTATGCCTATATACATCCAAAACCAGTTAAATCGGGTATTGCAATATTGGATGGAAGTCAAATGTCAGGGATTGATGACAATGATTACGCATATACACATCCAAAACCAGTTAAATCGGGTATTGCAATATTTGATGTCAGTCAGATGACAATGATTATGCCTATATACATCCCAAACCAGTTAAATCGGGTATTGCAATATTGGATGGAAGTCAAATGTCAGTGATTGATGACAATGATTACGCATATACACATCCAAAACCAGTTAAATCGGGTATTGCAATATTGGATGACAGTCAGATGACAATGATTATGCCTATATACATCCAAAACCAGTTAAATCGGGTATTGCAATATTGGATGGAAGTCAAATGTCAGTGATTGATGACAATGATTATGCATATACACATCCTATTGCAATATTGGATGGAAGTAAAATGTCAGTGATTGATGACAATGATTACGCATATACACATCCAAAACCAGTTAAATCGGGTATTGCAATATTGGATGACAGTCAAATGACAATGATTATGCCTATATACATCCAAAACCAGTTAAATCGGGTATTGCAATATTGGATGGAAGTCAAATGTCAGGGATTGATGACAATGATTACGCATATACACATCCAAAACCAGTTAAATCGGGTATTGCAATATTGGATGGAAGTCAAATGTCAGTGATTGATGACAATGATTACGCATATACACATTCAAAACCAGTTAAATCGGGTATTGCAATATTGGATGACAGTCAAATGACAATGATTATGCCTATATACATCCAAAACCAGTTAAATCGGGTATTGCAATATTGGATGGAAGTCAAATGTCAGTGATTGATGACAATGGTTACGCATATACACATCCAAAACCAGTTAAATCGGGTATTGCAATATTGGATGGAAGTCAAATGTCTGTGATTGATGACAATGATAACGCATATACACATCCAAAACCAGTTAAATCGGGTATTGCAATATTGGATAACAGTCAAATGACAATGATTATGCCTATATACATCCAAAACCAGTTAAATCGGGTATTGCAATATTGGATGGAAGTCAAATGTCAGGGATTGATGACAATGATTACGCATATACACATCCAAAACCAGTTAAATCGGGTATTGCAATATTTGATGTCAGTCAGATGACAATGATTATGCCTATATACATCCCAAACCAGTTAAATCGGGTATTGCAATATTGGATGGAAGTCAAATGTCAGTGATTGATGACAATGATTACGCATATACACATCCAAAACCAGTTAAATCGGGTATTGCAATATTGGATGACAGTCAGATGACAATGATTATGCCTATATACATCCAAAACCAGTTAAATCGGGTATTGCAATATTGGATGGAAGTCAAATGTCAGTGATTGATGACAATGATTACGCATATACACATCCAAAACCAGTTAAATCGGGTATTGCAATATTGGATGACAGTCAGATGACAATGATTATGCCTATACACATCCAAAACCAGTTAAATCGGGTATTGCAATATTGGATGGAAGTCAAATGTCAGTGATTAATGACAATGATTACGCATATACACATCCAAAACCAGTTAAATCGGGTATTGCAATATTGGATGACAGTCAGATGACAATGATTACGCCTATACACATCCAAAACCAGTTAAATCGGGTATTGCAATATTGGATGGAAGTCAAATGTCAGTGATTGATGACAATGATTACGCATATACACATCAAAAACCAGTTAAATCGGGTATTGCAATATTGGATGACAGTCAGATGACAGAGATTGATGGCAATGATTACGCCTATACACATCCAGAACCAGTTAAATCGGGTATTGCAATATTGGATGAGATTCAGATGTCAGAGATTTATGACAATGATCACGTCTATGCAAATCTAAAACAAGTTAAATCGGATGTTGCAATATTGGATGATTACATTCATTTCTCGTTTTATAAAGTAGCAATATTTTACCACATTACAACTATATTTTAATTTCATTCTAACCTCTACTGATGATCCATGAGCTTAAGGATTAAAGGCTTAATGTCAAACCAACTGTCAATTTCAAAATGATTTCAAATAAACTTTCCCATGGATATTTATGAAAATAGCATACAAGTACTTATTACATTTTAACCTTAGTATAAACACGGTCATGGAACTCTGTACCTTTATACCCTCTCACGGTACTACAATTGTCCGTCGACATGCTAATAATTTTATTCTAGTCAGGACTCTTTTTGCTTTTTGTTGACTACAGAATATTTGAGCTGTTGAAATGTTTTGCTTTCTGGAACCAAGATGGTCAATTACCATTCTACCTGAATCAGTACCAGACAATAATATTCAAAACTTTGCCATTGCTGTTTGCAGCCTCTTCCATATTTAACGATAATTTGTTGTTTTTTAACTTTCGTTTCGATTTTTTCTTGAAACATTTAGCTACACCAGGTGTGTTTACGTATATGTAAGATGCATGTGTTCTGTATATTGTGGTCTTACCCTCACTCATGTTTGACTTAGTTGAGCAGGTCTTCAGCCAGGGAGAATGGTAGGCAGTTTTTTTCTTAAGATGGCCCTAATCTGTGCAACTCTCTCTCTCTGTAATTGAAGCTCCTTGGATTGATTTGGACTGATGAGCATGGGAGCACCTGAAAATGATAACATAAAAAAAATATTTTTAATAAAGTATGTGATGCAAAACAAACTATCCTTCAGTGAGAAGTATGCACACAAACTTAGCTACAACGGAACTGGAGATCTAAGCACTATCAAAATCTCGTGAAAGACAAACTGGCAATGAAAAAAAGGCATGGAAACCATCACTTTATATACGTGCATCACAAAAAAAATATTTGGCACAAGTTCCACTAGGGCGTGAGCCCAAATTCATAGTCCTCCCTTATCCATTTTATTCCAGGCCTACATAAAGAGTTAGAGAAGATAGGAGTCTCTTGCGCAAAAGATGATCTGCAAACCTTATAACCATTATCATAAGTGGCTGGAAGACACCATCAACAATTCTGCAATGTGTCCTATTCAATGCTTGCTCATTTTGGATTGCAATGCATTTTTGCAATGGGTTTCAAGACAGGCATTTGTTCATGTACAAAGGTTTAGAAAACTAACATCATTATCTTGTGGTAACACTAATACTGAACTCTATACAAGAATATCTTGTAACTAGCTGTGATATTGAACTCTACACAAGGTTATCCTGTGACTACGTTAGACATTGAATTTTACACAAAATTATCATGCGACTACCAGAGATATTGAACTTTATACAAGATTATCATGTGACTACCTTATATACTGAACGCTATACAAGATTATTCTGTGACTACCTGTGATATTGAACTTTACACAAGATTATCCTGTGATATTGTACTTAACACAAGAGTTTCCTGTGAGATACTGAACTCTTTACAACCATATCTTGCGACTACCTATGATATTGAACTTGAAACGAGATTATCCTGTGGCTAACTGTGATGTTGAACGTTACACACAAGATTACCCTGTGATGTTCCTTTTGCTGGGCAACATCATTTCATATTTCTTTAAGAGATATTCCTATTGCTGATGAACAAACTCGCTTCATACTACCGTGGATAATCATTCATAACAAACAAGATAGGTAGGAGCTATGGTAAACTGGAACTTTTGATATTAAAAGTTTATTTAGAATTCAATACCAATATAGTTTTGTCAGCGATAGATTCAGGATTTCATTGTTTTGTGTGTGTAAGGGTAATGTTGCCCAATAAAATATGGCGTTGATGGACAGCTTTTTCATTATTTGATGTGCTGTCCATGTGTGTTGGCAAATTTAAGGTATCACAAATATAACCAGGATGGGTAACCATCACATCTCATCCATCACTGGATAGGATTTGTTTGAGGTTAAATGGCTATCATTCAGCTCAAAACGTAGATAAGTGGCATGTACATAAATAAAAATTTCTGCAATAGCAGGGAACAGTAAAGTCAACAAACATGCCAAACCGATTTTAATTTTAAAAACAAACTTTAAAATGACTTAAATACCCGACTGTAACAACTTTGCCTGTGGTCCTTAAACATTTAGTTGCTGTGAAGTGAAATTATTGCATTTAATGGTGATAAGATGAAAGTTACAGCATTATCGACATTTCTCTGACAACAAAAAATTACATGTTGGCCAAATCAAACAATAGATTTCCCATAGCCTGTAGGCAGGACGGCCAGAACATGTTTAGAACTATTTCAATTTGCTTAGGTTTTAACGATGAAAGAGGACAATATTTTGATGAATTAACGATTTGGTATGCTCTCTTCAAGTAATTAACAACCGATATTAAAGACGCTATATTGTTAACATGAGAGGGCTTTCCCAACGTCAAATGTACTTACCAATGAACGTAATGATTAGCTAGCAAATATTGTAGGAGCAAGCTGATTGGTTCGTAACAATTGCTAGTTAACGGACCCAATCGGGAGAGCTGGGTTCGTTCTACAGACTTAAACGTAACGTATAAAATATATGACGTCTTGTAGTTAACTATGTATACTGGACTGGTACGGCTCGATTGTATCTGCCTCGCATTCTGAGTCGCATTTTTCCCTTAAACTCAGATAAAATCGGACAACGGCCATATTCATGACAATGTGTGTTATTTCTTCATAATGAACAGCCAAGTCTCCGCTGCAAAGCCAGTTTTGCATTTCTTATGATGACATTCGTTTGCTATGACGTTGAAGATTATTAATTATTATTCGCTGGAAATCACGGTAATTGTACACGAAAGCGCATGTATGCAGTCTGTTTAACACTCGGGTCGGTATGGATTCGTATCAGGGCCGAAAAATTGGCCTCCGTATTGATCCCGATGCAACAATACCGGTGCGTGATTGTAAACATATTTTGTTATAAACGTTCTATTTTATATTTTTTTTACTATATATCACGGTCAGGGAACTCTGTCACAACGTAGTGTGATTCGCGTCGACAGTTTTATTGTTTTGTAAATTTTGTCACAGTTGCTAGTCGATAGCGGGGATATAATCGCTGATATGTTAATATAATCAAACGTATGAAGTATATTTTTGAATTCCAGGGAATGTAGTATATTATAAGTAAAATACGATAAAATTGAACATCTGATTATGAATATTTCTTCAAGTTTTGAATTTTTAAAATGTCACATGTTTGTGACGACAGGGTAACGGAGGCGTATCGATCCTTATTTTAATGTCACGGATTCAGTGTCGATAGTTTTAACATTGTAGAATAGTTCAACCCTACGCCATTACTGCCATTTACACGTCGAGTCTCGTACAGAGACTGTCCGGCATATAGTTTTAGAGCATTGTCGTTATGTTACGGATTAAGTCGGTGAAAGTTAGAACCGACACACGGAAGCAAAACAATACCTCGGTACTTGCAACACAATAGCAATAGTCAAGTTTCGTGAGACTTCCGCTGGTAGTTTTAAACTCTGCATATAACGAATCATTTTAGGAGAAAATTGTCACTTTTGATACGTATTGACGTTTTGAGTGATGTATTTATTAAGGTCATCGATTGATGCACGTCTTGTTCTCAATTAACTGCCAAGTTTGAGACTCAGATTAAAGTCTTCCGTTATTCCCCATTATTCGTTTTCTTTTATCTAACAAATAAGAAATTTAATTAGGATTTGAACTTGGAACCTTTTCTGGATAAGTTAATAAAACACAACACATATGGTAACGTTATCTTCGTTTTTTTATGAAATAATAAAACAAAATGTACACAAAAACTATCATAATCTGCTGGGGAAAACATGAAAGACAAGTTAGGGTAACGTGAATACCTGCAAGTAAACTTGGGATTCTGGAGATGTGCTTATTTACATATGTCAATATATCGTACATTGGACCCACCCTAACAAAAAAATATATCTTGTATTCATGTATTTTATACGTTTTATATGATCATTTGAAAGGAAAAAAGATGTAGTAATGATATCTTATATATATAGGCTCTACTCGGCAAAAAAAGAAACGTCCCTCTTTTTTATAACTGATGTAGCTCTGTCTGTATTTCATGTTCAATGTACATGTATTTTTTACCCTAGCGATTTTGAGAATGAGATCATATGTACCGTGTACATAGCACTAAGTGCCCAGAACATTCATTTCCACTTTTTTCACGTGCACATGCGGTCGACAGGTTTTGCAGTCCACGTCATACGATTCATGCAATAGAGGCCAATTTGATTTTTTTTTTAGTTTTTCACATATTTCAACATGCAACGGATTTCTGAAAAAGGACGCAATAAAATGATAGTGGGTGGGGTAACGGCCATAGTGGTCGCATTCCAGTTATGGTGCTGTCGCAAATAGAATGAGCGACCAGAGGCACGTTTCCGATATACCTGAACTGTTTACAGTCACAGCGACCTGGTAAACCTGTAGACAAAGACGGGAACCGAACGTTGACGTGCTTACGTCAGTGTCTGTTGCCACGGCTACCTTCGCTACTTCGCAGCATGGCGTTTCAGTACAGAATATTCGTTACCTTTTGCGTCGTAACTCCCAACTAATCAGAGTGCGAGGCACCCATACACTAGAACTGGTCAAATAATGACCCGACGTTACCTCGCTGCCATGCTTTTATGTGTGCGACGTCATCTGAACTGGAGTTAAATGGCAGCCCATGTTCACCAGGCAATACTTGAACCAGGTCAATGTTTTCACATGGCATGGCCGGAAGTTTCCGTTGATCCTTGCAAAAATTGAGAATATCTGGGTCATTAAACCACCAAAATGATAATCTCTGTGATATAGCTTAGGCGTTGCTACGGGGATCGAGGAATATGCCAAATGCATTGGTTTTGCGTTACGTTACGTCGAAACGCCGTAAACTTATTGAATACATACCTGCAAATGGTAGATTGACAAATTCTTACTCAAACTCGATGACCTAAACGTTACATAATGAGTGTCTGATAGTTTGTGACTTTTACCCCCCACTCCCTAAAACACACCCACCGACTTCCATGTGGTATCACTATGAAAATGTTCGTGCTAGCCAGACTAAGCGAAATGACATCAATCCGCAAATAAATGAACGGTTTTGGTATATCCCTCATTTACATTTTCGTCTAAAGACACATGCATAGGTAACACATTATTTGGCTAATAGAAAAATACCACGTAACTTCTAACCGGCTTAGTTGATCTACTTTCTCGTTCCTGGAACGATGTCATCGACAGAGGAAAGAGGTTAACATTTACTGACAGTCATGACATTCAATGTAAAATGAAATATTTTATTTTCGAAAATATGAGCTGTTTATTTGGTGGCTGAGAAAGGACATCTAATCAATGATCCAGATCACAATACAGCGAGGAATCTTCGACAAAAGATATGTCCATTCCTGCCAACAGTGTCGACTAGAATCTGTGACATTTAAATCAACATCGACACAAACCTGTGACACTTGAAGCTTTTTTCAAACGGAATTTCTCACATGGTATAAGTAAAAAGTCAATTAGTTATCACTCTTTTTTTTTAAACAAAATTACTTAAACAACATTTATAAATGATATTTTGCACCGATTAATGTTTTTATTGACAATTTCATCTCTACTTTCGTTTTACATACAAATTTAGCGAGGATGTATTAATTATTATTGCGTTTTATACATTTACTTATTCACAATTGGTTGATTGGAACATTGAACATGCTAATTAATATTTGGTGAAACTCGATCATGTAAAAAGTTTAAAACCTATAGCTGTATCCAGTAAATAATTGACTTTATTCATCAGAATATGCCGTGCTTTCCCGCATCAGATCGACGTGAATCTGTGACAAACTGTCGACGCGAATCACTCTTCGTTGTAAGCCCTAATTCAACAGAAGAAACCCAATTTGATGGACATGTATTGTTTTTTTCAAACTTGTTCATAAGTTGAAATTTATGACTTAATGTGAATATTAATGAAAACAATCATTAAGAATAATCCATGTTCTTCATATATTATAGCAGGTATCATTTCTAAATAGAAACAAAAAAATGGAAAACAGCTCTGACAAAAATGAGAATAGTGAAACATGAGAGGCAGCTGACAGAGGTTTATTCTTTATATTCATATAATACACTTGCATTCATTTGACAGTTTAGGCTATTTCCAAACTTTCTTTATATATTCAAGTAAAATAATAACATATATAATTATATACATATAGTTCCTGGTGTTGAGTACATCTTTATAGTGTAAAGAAGCACACTTTTCTGAATGAAAAGAGATCCAGGTTCAAGTCCTGGTGTAGATCTCAACACTTTCAATCATTGTACAACATAAACACATAATTCTGTCAGACATAACCATTACATGAATACTATTGCTGTACAGTACATATTTCACAGAAACTAAAATAGCCTAATGCTTTTCATCAACTGTCATTAAAACTAAAAAAACCCCAAAACTTTCATTCCTGAAATAAACACACCCCAACTTATAGATCAAAGCAATTTTACTAATTTCATTTCATAAATTCAGATTTGAACTGCGTAATAAAAAGCCTCAAACAGATATCCTTAGTTTGGATTGAACCAAAATCTTCTATCTTAAAGATGGATGTACTTCATTGTACTATAAGGATGCATTTTGGAGCTATATATAAACACCGCACAGTAATTATAATTATTTACATGACTTTACATTAATATTGCTAAATTTATACACATTAACATATTAAAAATGAAACTCTTTACTGGTATTTTTAAGTGTTATATATCACGACTTACCAGTTGTACTACTGTGTAATTTAGATTTTTTGTATGAAGACATAAAATGAAAAAATAATCAGTTCAATTAAACAAGAAAATATCGGTGGAACCGATGGATGCTCCACAAGTGAGTGTTTGCCCTTGTACGGGCTACTTGGTTGAAAAATAGCAAACTGTATAGCAGGAACAATATGTGTCTCTGCACTTCACAGAACTAATTCGCAAATCATTTAACCAAAACAAAATGAAGATATGAGCAGATCCTAGCTAGTTTTACAGAATTGAAACCAGAGGTTGTAAGGAAATAGTGTCATGACGACAATATGCACATCTCCACTTGGTAATGATGCATCCTAGCAAGTTTCATAAAATTCCAACCACAGGTTGTGGAGAAATAGAGCGGAAAAGAATTTGGTCACAGACTGAATCAAAGGGCCATAAATCTGTGAAAAATCATTGAACCGAAACACAAACATAGCAAGTTTCATAAAATTGCAACGTGATGTAGAGAAAAAGCGCGGACAATAATTTGGTCACAGACTCAATCAAAGGGCAATAAGTCCATGAAAAATCATTGAACTGAAACACAGACAATATGCGCATCTGCACTTGGTTATGATACATCCTAGGAAGTTTCATAAAATTCCAACATGTGGTTGTAGAGAAATAGCGCAGACAATAGTTTGGTCAGACAAAATCAAAGGGCCATAACTCCGTGAAGATCATCAAACCGGAACACAAAGACAATATGCGCATTAAAATTTTGCACTTGGTAATGATGCATCCTAGCAAGTTACTCAAAATTCCAACATGGGGATTGTAGAGAATAGCGCAGACAATAATTTGGTCACAGACTCAATCAAAGGGCCATAACTCCGTGAAAAAAACATCAAACGTAACACATAGACAATATATGCATCTGCACTTGGTAATGATGTATCCTAGCATGTGTCACAAAATTCCAACATGGGATTGTAGAGAAATAGTGCGGACAATAATTTGGTCACAAACAGAATGAAAGGGCCATAACTCCGTGAAAAAAATCGAACCGGAACACAAAGACAATATGAGCACTTGGTAATGATGCATCCTAGCAAGTTTCATAAAATTCCAACCACAGGTTGTAGAGAAATAGCCCGGACAAGAATTGGTGACGCATGGACGAAGCGGCGACTATATACTTCCCCCTTTTGGGGGAGCATAATAAACTCGTAAGCATTGTCTGCTCATAGCAAATTTCTGATTTAAAAATCATGGGACTGGGATGTATAAGAGTCCTGTACGGGAACCTTTTTGATTTACAGATGAATGGTATGCGAATTTAAGGTATTGTCTTTTCATAGTAATTAACACTTTGTTTAGTAAGGGTGTGGTAGGGATATTTTCTCCATAAGGGGTTAAGACGATCCCCAAAGAGATTGAATGTGAAATTTCAAAAAGTGCTCTGGCAGTTAAGCGTTCTCGGGCACTCTTGTTTCTATTTTGCATGTAACACCATGGGTTTTCTGTTTTCCAGATATAGTGAAATGTTGAGACAGAATCTTTGCATTTCATATTTATAAAAATGGTGTTCTGTTTATAATAAGCCCATGTAGAATCACTGTCGAGCTCTGCATAGGGGTAGGAATCCTCCGAATGGGTGTCATGTTCATTTAATCATTTTTTGTCATGTTCACTATTGTGGTTAAATTATCAGCCCCTGTGTGGTTCCAGCGAGCCATGAGTAATGGCAAGAATAGGATCACTGTGGCTTATGCATGTCGTAAGAAGCGACAAATTGAGTAATACAATAGAATTTGCTGAAACTCTGCAGGTATCAATGTTCTAGGTTCATTATGGATATTCATTTGTTGATGTATTTTTTTTAATCTGTATGTTAATTTGTTGTATTTGTACACATAGAGTGAACCTGGAATATTCCTTCTTGTTGGCGTCAAATAACCTTCCTGTTGGGGTCAAATAACCTTTGTGTTGGCACGCCGTAAAAAACCTATTCATTCATTCTTTTTATAGAAGGAACCGTGATTGCGATACTTCTACACAAATCCGGAAAATGTACCGGGATTGAGTTTCCAGGTTACAGATGCCGAAATTGATACTTGTTGAACTGGAACAACAGTGTCAATCTCTCACTCCATTAAAGGAACAGCTATCCTGAGAACATGTTACGATGTTAAATATCTTGTTAAAGGAAGTGAAAGCTTTATTTATAGTCTTTATAGTGAAGTTGCTTGAAGGTTAGTTTTTTTTGCATTACAATTTATCCTTTATGTAAGCTCACCTGCACCATTGTTTTACAGATAACACTACATGCAACGTGTTGTTTTATATGGATCTTATGAAATGTGTATAGTAGTTGTATAACCATGTTGCCATTATGTATAATTAAAGTTGGAACTAGCTACTAACTGCAGTTTTTGTCAAATAAAACTTTTATATTAGTTTTTTTTTAACTTTTTAACTTAGACAATTTATATCCTAGTTATTGTCTTGGAAAACAATTAAATTTCTTTTTGCACTCTTCAGAACAGTATTTTATCACTGTATTTCCATCATACTTACACAATAGTATAATACATATCATATATAATAATACACAATATATACAATTGCATAATACCATATGGTTCTTGTATAACGTTTCAAAGTATTGAGTATGACAATAAAAGTTGTCAACATACTATTGTAATGAATAGAAATAGTTTTCATTTTAGATAACCTTTTGTTTTGGACTTTCTTTCTACTAATTTGAAAGGCATAGAGTTAAATCTAAAGTGTGTGCAGTTTATGCAATTGCAATGAAAAGTAGAAATCAGCCGATGTCTGCATGGCACGATAATTATCAGTGTAGCCATAAGGAGCAATCTAGATGATAATATAAGTTGTTGCTAAATATTATTTGGAAAAAAAAATGGAATTCTCTGAGTCTAAAATCACTAACCTCTAGGTACAAAAGTTAAATCCAACCTTGGTACCTTCAGACAGAGGTTGCTTATGATATTCACAATGACATTTGCTCTACTCAAACGTTTATCTGTCGTCATCTGTCATTAATAAAACTGAATTCCATAATTATGTAAAAAAAGAAGAGAGGCAATTATTGTAAACAGATTATTAGATTACCTAACCACTTGTTTCTGGTATCCTAGAAGGTTAACTTGTATTCAAGTACACCCATCCCAGCAAGTAGCTGATGACTTTCAAACTTATATCAGCGTTGAGAGACAAATGAAAATCTTGAAACATTTCAAACATACCAGTACATGTAAAGTTCATGTATTGACTTTTCTTAGCTTCAATTGATGAAGCAAATTAAATCAAACTAGTTATTTTTTGTTCTTATATTCAAATGTGTTGTATGTACGTTAATTACAATCGACGTCAACAGACTTGGTCAATAAGACGTCGTGCTGTCAAGGTCTGAAAAACTTTTGCAGGCATATACATTTTTACAAAAGAGGTTGCCGACAGATGGGTTGAGGCCAATAGAGAGGTTGACAACAAGCAAGATGTGGACAACAACCAAGTTGTTAATGGCAAAAGAAGTGATAATAATGCCGCGGTTACAGAGACTAATGATGTTAACGACAAAGCAACACTAGACAATGACCTTATTGCCGAAGTGCCCAACATTGTATACAACAACAGATGGTATACTTGGAATTCACGCAGCCAATGACCTCCACAGTCGTGTTTATTGAAGATAAAACGAGTTCTATTTGTTATACTGCTGATAAGTTTTTATTTTATAGTCTATTTCTGCTTTCAACTATATATTTAGTCTATATTTGAATAATTAGTTGTACTACTCAAAGCCATGCGCTATTAATTAAAATGATTTTGAATATATGATATCATCCACATATAGGAAACACAGAGATGTACCATGTACCAAAGTCAACCACAAAAAAAGCAAGGCGGGGGAAGGGGTTAGGTGGGGGGGGGGGGGGAAGAGACCAGCTGATCAGGATTCGATTACATGTGAAACAAATACGGTCAGTGACACTATCAAGGGGCAATAATTTGAAGATATCTCTCTAATTGTTTTAGAATGGCGACATAACAAACACTACTTTTTTGCGATGTGTGTTTGTTTTTAAGTCATTGAATCCGAGGCTACCGTATGGTAGTAATTATTTTCCTCCCCAATAACAACTTCTACATGTCGATAATAAGGTGGAGAAATTACGTCACGCGCACCTGCTAAAGGTGATATGTTTACAGTGTCATATTCAACTGCCAATTCAACAGCTGATAAGCGCTTTTTCGTATATATCTGAACAAATACCCAAATTAAGAACGAGACAACACTTAACTGTTGATGTTGCGACACTGTAAACGTATCCTCTCTAGCAGGTGCGCGTGACTTGTACTCCCTCTTGAATCATAGACTTTTTAAAGAAATTCTACAATTATTGAATAAAAAAATATGAAGAACAATTGGAGAGCGTTTCTTAGAAAATCTGTGTTATATGTCAAATGTTTAAAAACACCAAAAAAAAACACACACCAAAAACGTAATACACAGCTAGTCGGTTTATGAGCAACGAAGAGGAATTATAAATACATATACTTGTCAGACAATAATAATCTATAAACAATCAGTGTATTTTTATTAGAGATCTACACAAAAACTCTACCATTCAATGTCGACTACACCTAGCACACTTAGTTTCTTTAAATCACTTCTGGGTGTAGAGTGTGGATGCGAAAAAAAACGACCAGTTTCTGGCAAATATGCTTACAGCAGTGGGGAAGGCTATGATTGTAGAGCCATTCTTGGAAAATTTTAGGACACCACTTCATAGCCATCCAAAACTATTTAAGGACATCACTCAAAGAATATTACTAGCAGACGAGATTTGACATTTCATATGTTACAAAAATGATGAAAAACTTTAAATATGGTGAAATATCAGGTCAAATTGATATTGTGCACGGCACTGGTGATGAACTGTTCAATTACTCCTCACAGTTATGTAACTGGGTATTGCATTTAATGCAACTTAGCGACACATATAAAACTGGGGATGGTGAACAGTTAATCATCAATACAATGTACAGTATTCCATTCTTTAACACATGGAGCCCAAGATCAAAATATATGGTGGAAACATTGATTTTATTTTAACAGCAAATCATACTTTGTCACCCTACCACAATGCATCGCTATTAGACACTGCAACATCAAGGAGAGTACAAATAAAAATGTATCCGTCAGAAATCAAAAAGCTTTAAAAAATTATAAAACAGCTTGGGGTAAACAAAAATGAAAAAGCAATTAAGCGATGTACACTATCTGCTAATAGTTAATGATATTGTTAAGTTAATGATATTGTTTCTCATCATAAAAATTCTCTAAATATGAAGAAAAAGAATGGTCGGCATACAAAATATCTTGCTGAAAAGGATGATACCATTTCGTACGACAGTTTCGACCATTCAGGAAAGAAACAGGTAGCGGTTGTTTTTGGTTTCTAGGCAAATCATATAACAGGGTAAAATGTAAAGACGTGTAATGCCCATAACGTGCAATTCAAAGAGATACACGGAACCATCATTTGTTAATAGTGATGCTTGATGACGATGCTGATTTTTGTTCGGCTAGGTTGCCAAATACTTGAAGTACTATGAAGGGTTTTTCTATTAACAAGATGCCCACTTTGAGTTCAGCTTCGACTCTTCCAAATATTTCTTGAAATGAAGACAACTTTTTTAGTTTTTTTGATAAAATATTTATGTTGTACAGGACAATCATGTTGCAAGAACATATGCACCGATGTGATGTTCTCCTGAGAAGAAGTGGCCAACAATGCTCGCAAATCAAGCGTCTGCTATTCTTAAAAGCATTAAATTACTTCCAAAGGAATGGACAATTGTCAGTATTGATCAAGTTTTGTTTGAAGGAGACAATCTCTACATGAATTCTGTCACTGATGGTGCTCTTACACCGATTGTAACTGTCGATAATCTGACCAGCAAAATCTTCACAATTCAAACATGTGTAACTGGAACTAAATGGAAAACAGATACTACATTATACTCGTTAGAATAGGTAATGGAATTTCTCTTGGTTTCAAAACAATTTGCCAAGAGTGTCTTTACTATTGGTGATACATACCCCTGCTATTAAAGTACAATTCGCACATGTTAAAATACTTTCTACTCTTATGACCGGACAATAATAAAATAAGATAATCCATGCAAGTGTTAGACTAAATGTTTTCGATCCACCGTTCCCACACAATTGCTGATGACCTGTCATTGAGGACAACGCAAAACTAAAGTTGTCAACATCAAAATGGCTGACCAGTATACCTACTCCAGCAGGTATATAGATAAAAATCAGTTTTGTACCAAAGGCAATAGTTCTGATTTCAACAGAATTGAGCAATCCACCACGCATCACGATTCAATAAAAGCTGCTGTAAAATTCATCGTCGCCATGGAAGGCAGGCAGAAAGAAAACGTTCTCCATATCAGTTTCCTACAACACCCTAGTGCAACGAAACAGGCACATACATACTAATAAGCATAGACACAATTATTCATTGCAGGCGTCAAAAACTTCGTGGGCATGTCACTGGTAGAAATTTCAGAACACTTACATTATCAAACGAAACACAATAGCCTGACAAGGGATCATACAGAACAAGCAAAACACTCCTCCAGAGATGCAGAATGGCATTTATAAATATTTCTGGGAAGACAGTACTTAGCGACCTGCAACAAGGCGCTTAACTTTGAGTTCATTGCGACCGATGCGAATGAAGTGACGCCATGGCAGTGACAGCTTTATAAATACCATAATGGAAGACTCGTGGTACAAGAGTAGAACGCTGGAATGCGGGCCCAAAGATCTCAGGTTCAAACTCAGCACCATCCAGCTATCAAGGGGCGGATTTGTGGTGCAGTGGTAGAAAGCCGGACTACTGACCTGAAGTTGCCAGGTTCAAATCCTGTCAGAGATGGATGTTTGTTTTGGGTCATACATAAATCATGACGTTGACATTTACCCTTACAAGTACGCGTAGATATATTTTGAAACCAAAAAAAAATTGAATACGTTTACCTGTACGTGTACTTGTAGCCACATGTACCTGGACACGTACAGGTATCAAATCGAAACCTCTTTATTTTATTACAAAATGGAAGACAATATTGAAATGGTAGTGCGGTTTGGGACAATCTCCCGATTAAATTGAGGGGTGCCGAACGTCTTACAGCCGGACACCTGGAAAAATAGCTTTCGGGATGTAACTGCGTAACAACATAAAAATGTCTTATAAGTCCATTGTGGCTGGTCTTTTCAATACGGGTACTATTATCAACAAATACTTTTATTTTACCGTCCCCATCCACCGGATCTGAGGGCGAACATAATTTGAGTGTATTCGTTTTTTCTTCAAAGTGAGTGGACGAGTAAAAAGACAGGATTTTCGTAAATTTTTTCTCCTATCGGTAGTTTATATTTATTAGAGCTGTTACAACGAAAGATGTAATTCGAGAAAAACCCGGGACTGATTTATGCTGGCCAACCTGGTTTTATGATGCATTCCCTGCGTTCTGTGGGCGTTGTAACATTATGGGATGCTAGTGAGATGTTAGAATTGAAGATACTTCATTTGACATAAATAAATATAGTGAAATATGTATGTATTGAGAAACATTATACGTATAAATAAAGAAATCTTGAATCTATGACAGTTTAATGAGATAGGATGACAGTTTACTTGAGATAAATGATAGCCTAGGGTTATCTTGATGTATTGCTGCCAAGTTAATTGTGGGCTGGACTTTAAAGATCGGTAACTGGTTAACTGATGAATAGAAATGTTAAATGAATTGTCCAATGATAGAATAGCTGTTTATTCATGCAGGGACTGGTTCTAACTTAGAGTGGACAGGGAGTTAAGTTTGAGCCACGGTCAGAGTAAGATGTTAGTTAAGACTAGGTTTAGTTTAAACCAGCAGTAGCGAGTTTAAAAAATGTTAGGTTGTGACTTTGAACTTATGAGAACTTTATAACTATGTGAATAAAATTTACTTATGATATACAAGAGTTGTTGAGTCGATTATGCGACAGCGTTTCAAGAAGATATAATGACGAACTCGCAAAAAAATGTGCATGCCCGAGCCTTGCAGCGTAAAGGCAGCTACACCACTGACTAACAATGTAATTATGTCACGTTTAAACGCATATAAACATATACGTGTCGTTTAAAAACAATACTCGTTACTAATCAAATATCCGTGTACACTACCTTAAGTTTAAAGTGACGTCCTACGAAAGATGTTTGTATAGTTTAATTACGTAATTTAATGCTGTTACGTCATAAGCTATGACGTTGTACAGCTTATGATGTAATTTGAAACTATCCCATCAATGTTTTCGTAAATGTAAATAATAGAGGCTAAAACAAAAATAGTTTTGAAATAATTTTGCGTAATAGATAATACCGGCGACAAGAAAAAAAAAGTGAAATGTAATCTGGGGGGGGGGGTAGTATCGGTACAATGAACAACCACCAGAAATTTAAGCAACTCGATAAATCAGAGAGCAGCGGTGGTGACAATGCGGCACGTGTATCCACTATTTTTATATCACTGCCAACGGATGTTAATTAGTTACTCTACGTAATAGTTGAACTGACCGCAGGAACCGACCGGGGATTCTTAGTTTTTTTGTGTGTTTTTTACTAAAGCCAGTGTTTAACATCATTTGACAACCAATGGAATAGCTTCAATTTTCAAAATTGTGTCACTCTTATTTGTTAAAACAGCCTACAAAATAATTTAATTATTTATTAATTGCGTTCTTAATTAAGTTATCATCACTGCGCACGCATGAATGACATTGCACATACCCCGCCCCTGAATCAATCATGTACAAATTACAAGGCCGCGCGAACTAGGCTTAGAAACGGCCTAAGCAAACATTAATTTCATATGGCAATCATCTCCGATTTCATCGTAGAGTCAGTCAAATGACTGGGCTTAAAATTTATACCAATTAAATTAAGGAAACTTAAACATTTTCTATGTTTTTTTTACTGGGTTAAATACATACATCTTAGATAGTGTACATGTAGCATTGCACAGAGCATTTATATATTTATTAATAAGCACCCTTTATGGAAAACTTTCAAAATTATTTTCTCATAAAGTTCAATTAGATATTTTACATGTAGCATTATAAAGGGGTCCCTAAATGGGTTAAGTTTGAGGCTGCCACAGGACTCACTGCTTTACATACGAGTTATATAGGGATAATTGTAAAATGTTCGTGTAGATGTGATAGCACTCCGAATTTTAACCAAACGTGCTCAGCAGTTATATAACCACAAATCCATCCCACCCCGGAATTTTAGGGGAAACCTTGAATACTTTACATGTAGCCTTGCTTGGATGTACCCTGAGTTTTAGTTGCCCTTAGGGTCAAACTTGGAGACACCAAAAGAGTCGGTGTTTTATATAAAGGGAAAATGTTAAAAACTTTCCTGCTGGACCCGGTTGTTGGAAAGCTGGATAAGTTATCCGTGTGGTTAAAGTTACCAAAGGGTTAAAATAAAAATCTTTGGTTAAATAACCATACTGGGTTAGTATGTTGTTTGAAAGAAAACAAATTCGCGGTTAACTAACAAATCGTGGTTTAGTTTAACTTAAGGTTAAAAACATAAACATATCCTACAATGCATTTTTCCTAACGTTTTCCAGGGCCGTTTGACTATTTTTACTACTTCCGGTATCGATTTTACTATAAATGTCTGCAAGAAAGAGTTCGTTAGCTATATCTGAAATCTGCGAGTGAAAAAGGAAAAGGGCCCGTTATACTCCCCAAGTAAAGTTGCGGTCCTTCAGGAAAAGGTACAGGTGAATCTCTCGTTGATAGAGGGTAGAGGGTAAATATTCTGACTTTATCAAAAAAGCCCCGCATTTGGTGACAGACCATGTCAACGCTGTAGGCGTTGCCTACAGGAGTGCGGATGAAGTTAGAGAAAAATGAAGATCCCTAAAAAAAGATGCTAAGAAACAATTCAACAAATACAATGTTGAGTCCAAGAGAACCGGCGGTGGCCCCTATCCCGAAATGTGACGCATCGGGTCATTGATATGTTTCGAGAAACGGCCTGTTTTGCAGGAGTTCCCGGTGCTTCACATTGCGAACCTCTCATTATAAACTATCCAGGTTTTTAACATAGGGCTATGTATTGTTTTCATTCATGTGGACCGGGGCCAGATCTATAGTATGTTCTATTTTATACGTACTGCCGAATATTTGATCGTATTACAGAGCACACACCGAATACTTTACATATAAATCATGCTTGGACTCCCTGGTATTTTTTTAAACTAACTCTATGAAATTTATATATGATAACTTGCTTACACAGACTTGACTATTGATTCCTTAATAGCGCTTTACCCACGGTTTTATCTCCCTTGCAAGTGACCTACATGCATTGCTGTGTAGCGAAGCCTTCTCACACATTTTCTAAGAAAATTAACGATTTAACGGGTTCAAACATAAAGGTATTTTACGTGAATATTATATGATATGATCGGTAGATAGATAGATATTATGCTTATCAACACCAGGTCTAGAAGAGTAGAAATTGCATAACATTTTGCGAACGGACATATTCTGGTACCCCATCCACCAAAATTCTACATCGTCTTTCATTTCGAATGTTTATAGGCTGAAGTTTCTTCGATTATGCTACATACATGATTCTATGATAACTATAGAACCGTCAATGCTATTTTGATATTACATTTTTATTTGTAATGTAGTACATGTAGATCTGAATTTTACACATTTGTACTGTAAATATTAAAGTTTATAATTATGTGGTATGACCTGAATTGGGAATGTTGCTGTGTTGAGCTATGGTCCATTACTGATTCAGCCCCTGAAATATCCGTCCCCAAATTTGTTTAACCGCTCATCCATATGCATTTTCAGTGGACTCTTCCAACTCAAAGCCATACATAGTGTACTTGCATTAATAGACAGATTCTACCTATTTATTCTGATAGAGCAAAAACCGTGCGGTACCCATTCTGATTGTTCGTCACGAGCAATCGTAACTGGTCCTACGCGGTTTTCAAAAGCCTTCTGTATTAGAGGTGTTCAAATGTGAAGAAAAATGTTAAATAAATATTTGTTATGAAATGGAAATATTTAATAGTTAACGGATAATTTGAAATACACATGAGGTCAATGATGCTTTGTTATTGGAATTATGTAGTTAGAAACAGGTATTATATTGGAAGAAATAAACTTATGATAAATCAATTTAATAATTAAAATTGAATATAATTAATAGTTTATTGTACATTTCTTTCATTCCCTTTTTCTATCAGTATTTCTCAAAACAATAACGTTAAAATGATATGAACAATATTATAAAAAAAAGTACATACATTTATATCAAGTAATCTCAGCCCTTTTCTTCATAGATTTTTTTTATAGCGTCTGCAGATGTTGAAAATTGATCACATAAAATAATACATGGTCTCTTTTGCAATTTTAGGAAAAGGTTTATGTATATCTATTTTGTATTACCCAAAATTACGTTACAATAATCTAGATGGGGTTGAATATAAATTTTATAAAAATAATTCTGTAACTTAATGGAATGTAGGTTTTTATTCTTGATAAAAGCCACAAGTAGGTTGAAATTTTCTTCCTTATGAACATGATATGTTTATCCCACTTAAGATTATTACTTATATGCATTCCAAGAACCTTATCATCAGATGTAAGTGCTAATGAAATATTATACGTTAATGGTATATTTTTATCAATAAGACTAACACGCCGTTGTGGTGTAGTAACAAATACAACTTTAGTTTTTAATGTGTTTATAACTATTCCATTTCTAAACACCATCCACTTAAAATATTTAAAGATGATTGAAAAAATTTTTTTTGTATAACAGCCTTTGATGTATTTATGTCAAATGTTTTTGTATCATCTACGTACATATCTGTATTTGACACAATGCCCTCAAGACTGAGAGGGAGATCGTATATAAATATCAAAAACAAAAAAGGTCCTAATATAGAGCCTTGCAAATGCTTATGAATAAAGAAAATAAAGTAAGTTACCATATATTTTTGAAATTAATATTCTATAAAAGCAGTGACTAAATCGATACGTCACTGATAAAAGTCGTTGGGAATTGGTATTTGATATACATGATGATGGGTTAACTAATGGTTAAGGTGATCAGTCTAAAATATATTTTTAACATTTTGCCTTTTTTTATATAAAAACACCCCTGTACGGACCTTGTATATAACCCCAGGCAACTTTCTCTTATTTTATAGGCTGAAAATATAGTTGAAATACGAATAAACGCGTGCTAAGAATGTTTTACATTTTAGAAAAAATTGGGAAGTGGGTGCTTGCATACTTTTAATATTATTTTATAGTTTCTATAAGAAACATAATTTTAAGAACACCAGAACACTTTTCTTATTCCTAGTTTTATTGACTGTAAATTTAGTGGAGGGTTATTGCTTACGGATGTAGGTAAATTATCCGTCTATGGTAAGTGTATTACTCTTTTTTGTGTGGGGTAATGTTTTTACATTTTTATATTATTTCTAAAAAAAAACAACAAGTCCCTCAAAACATTTCCGTTTTATTTTTTTTCACTTAGCAATATGTAGCTCAATTAAAAAATGTGCGGTTGACCAATCGATACAAATATCGACTATTTCCAAATCTATGAATCGCGGGATAAATACTTATCTTGGGTGTGGTATCAAATAACTACTACATGAGGTAGTACATAAAAACGCCTGTGTGCCGCATAGACATATGTGTGTAAAACCAAGTCACTGTTTGCCGAGCCCCTATCTACTGACTCAAATAATTTTTACTAATTATAAGGCTTTTTTTCACGAAATGTGTCTTTTTACAAAAAAGAAAACGTACAAAAAGATAACTACATACATAGTGCAAAAATACTGGGTCTGAAAAAAGCGAACAAATCATTTTTAAGAGCAAAAAGTAACGAGTCATCAAACTTTTACTGACAAGTACAATAACATAAATGTTAACAGTCTGTGTTTAAATTAAACAAAAACAGACCAACACTGCGTTCTTCGATTTTACAATATAAATGCATCTGTCGCTATCCAACACGGTGGTGTCCCACTTATTTCAAAATAGCGGCTGACACAATATCTGGTGATAATGGGGTCCTGTCCTGTTTGAGATGGATTTACTGACACGATTTACATGCAATAGGTATATTTATAGTGCGGATCGATGTATTTAATGGTTAATTTGAACTTCTCATTCATAATATGGCGATTGTTTGGATATTAAAGTCGTGAAACCTTCCCAACATATTGCCGTTCCGCACGGCATGGGAGACGCAAAATATTTTTTAACAAAAAAGGTTCCCTAAAGACGTGTAATATGTCGCACTAGATAATATGCATACAAAACACCCAGGTTTGAACGGAGGCGAATCGTTTACAAGCGTTCGTGTACACGTTTACAGAACGTGATAACCTTGCTTGCATGTGGCAAAAATCCATACTCACAAATCAGCTCCTTTCTTTAAACGCTTTTCAGGATATGACGTATTTTACTGCATCTTTACTGTTGTTTCATCACCAATTATTTCGAAATTAGATCAACATTAATAAAATGAATTTTGATCGGATTAAGACTTCTCCATTTCGAAATACGTGTATGATAATCATGTTGATATTGTTACGTGCTCGGGTAATGTGACTCGTACAAGATTTAGGTCAATGCCATCGGGTCAACTCTCAGATTGTATGTAAATAAAACTGACTCCACGAATAAATACCTTAAAAGTATGGAACTTAAAATTAAGTACTGACTAGGCAGGTTAAAGTATGACTAAAACATAGATCTAAGTTTTACTCTTTTATTTTCATGTGTAAGATAACAAATTATAACATTTAATACAATTTCAAAGTAGAAATAATCAATACAGATATATATGAGCTTTAAATTATATAGCGTCCAGTTGTCTCATACACTAAATCAATAAATTATCAACTTTGACTGAGTCTGAATATTACTTTAGTTACTTTTACCTTAATAATGATCAAAATACTAAAATTACTGCTTAAAATGGTTAATAGAAAACTTCACTTTAAAACGGTTTCTCAGTTACTTTCTGAATCAAATAAATAAATAATGAACCCTGCTGTATTTATTATTAAAAGCAAAAAAAAAACAAAAAACGGCAAGAACATAAGAAAGTGAAAATCGGAGTTCTCTACTAAAGGTGTGCGCTCCTTATATATACGCGCACCGAACCTAGAGAGAGCACCAACTATACTGTGCACTTGAACGTTAAAAAGCACACATTTTGCATTGTGCGCAAGCAGCGCACGATCGTAAGCAACTTTATTGTGCACTCAAACCGCACGTAACCGATCCATTGAATTTCAAGATTAAAACACTAAATTGAATTAAGTATTATCAAAATTTACTACAAGTCAATAAACAAATAACGATTCAATGTGATTCTTACATTTAAATAACAATCTTCACTGCTATAAACTTTAACTTTCAATAAATATATAAGGATGCTGAAGTTCTAAAGTTTACTAAGCTCGTTAGTCGCTATGACAACAATTCCCATCATGCAATACTAACAACATCCAAAATGGCGGATAAAAGCATGGTTTAACAATAACAGAGAAATGTATACGGATAACACATTTTATCTAGCCATGTAACTAGGTCAACAATGACGCTGTTGAAAGATACAATATTAGGTAAATGATTACTTGACATGAAATTTAAAAAACATTTAATAGCGAAGGTTAATTCTTTGAATAGATGTCCGATCAAAAAACATAAAATAGCGAAGGTTAATTCTTTGAATAGATGTCCGATCAATTATAGACTGTCAAAATACGGGGCATTACAGTTTTCGTCAAATGTGTGCTGATCAACTTCAAAATGTGTCCAAGAGTATGGTCGTATCTTACGTTGAGAGAACTTGTGGTCAGTACCTTTTACCAATAAGCAACCGTACCCTTACCAAACGCCGAAATTTCACTACATATAGTATAGAAACTATACATTGCCTAGCGTATTAGTTATGCAGCGAACAAATAGGCACAGTATTACGAATGTTAGTTTAACTAAACAAAGCAACTTAATGTAAACGTCTCCTTAATAAATATTTTCAAAATGTAGACTGCTTCAGCGCACGGTACCGTCTGCACGGCATTTGTACTGAAGAAAATCGTTGTTATACTTGTTTTAATCTTTTTTTTCTGGTATCGTCGAGTTATTGTAAGTGAAATTCTATTCTGCTTACAATCCTTATCCTTATAAACAGTAGTTTTTTCTAAAAAAAACCAAACCCGTAAGCTCCAAATATTGTCTGCGCCCACGCTAAATGACGTCACTAGCTCCTATTAGCTCGTCCACTTTCGCTGATCATAATGTGTGACGTCATCATGATGAATGTTGAGTTGAGTGAGCTCTTTACCCCATTTCCGCCATTCAATACAATTAACTGTATTAACGTAGGCCTGTTCACAAAGTCCGTTTACGGTCCAAAGACATTGCGATGATCATGGGTATGCATAAAATGGTAGAGCTCTATAAACTATCAAAAAAAATAAGTTTATCATAATTTAAACAGTGGTTGGAAAAGTCTGTTGTGGTCTGAGCTGCGAAAGTTGCACAAACACTGAAAACTAAAAACCAAAAGCTTACAGTAGACATAAAACTGTAAATATGTACATATGGATTGGGTATCTTTATTTTTGTTTTATTTTGATTATGTTTCAAGATCTTCTGACATAAAATGGTAATAAAAGCTATGAAATGCAGTCAGGAAACTGAGCATTTGACAAGTTCTGTGGGAAGCACCGCTGGCGATCATTTTTTATGTACTGTGGGTCCAAGCTTAAATGTAATGGATTAACACACAAACTGAAATGACACAAATGTGACACATGTAGACCCTCTGGTAGTTCTTGCAAGGTGTACAGTAGGGTAGGCCCAGCACCGTTTTTTGTTCTTTATTCTACAGTTAATAAAATGTATGCATGCTTCTAAATCATAGAGAGACACCCAAATGATGTTACTCACAAAGGTTAAAAACTATAACATTAAATAATCTCAATGCGAAACTATTGTAAGAATTCTGCTGCATTGAGCATACTATGACATTTTTCTGGAATTCAACTCCAGTATTTGCTTACATATTGCAGAATATGAAACGATAACACTTGTTGTTTTTTTCGGGGAGTTAAATACATCGTAGCCTTTCTAAATTAAATTACAGATATATGTAATCTAGCAATAGCCTGAGATGATATTACATGTCTCAGATGAGTCTTGTATTTCGTATAGCTACGGCTGCAAAGAGAGGTGTTGTTTTCTCGTCTTGGTACATTATAACGCTCCTTAAATGTTATATATCGTCTCTGAGGTATGTCGTCGGTCTCTGCGGAGATCAACCCACTTCATAATATGATTCACGCAGGCTTAACCATTTATTTAACCAAATTACATTTCGCAGCGCTTGTTTCAGCATGCTTTCATATATGTCCATGCAGGCCAAACACTTTATTTCTTAGCCAGATTGCATTTTGCTTTGCAGAGCTTCGAGTTCATAGTTTTTACTTTCCTATAGGTATACGCAGGCCAAACAATTTATTTCTCTACCAAATTGCATTTTGCAGAGCTTGTGGTGCGTGCTTCCCTATATATGTCCATGCAGGCTAAACAATTTATTTATCCACCAGATTGCACTTTGCAGAGCTTGTTGTGCATGTTTTTCTTTTAATACCATTTGTCAACAGCAGACCCATATCTTTGGTCTGTAAATTGATTGTTTGCGCTAGTTAACGCAAAATGACGTATACGGACTCCATGGCAGTATTAATAAGGTTTAGAACTTTAAAGATCACATGAATGGCATTTCTTTCGGCAATATATTATATTATACTGATTGAGCAATTAATATTAGTCAAATTTATGAAATAGATATATAGATGGAATCGTGAATATATAGATCTATGTCAGAATACATAAAGAAACAAAATGTTATGAAAGATGCACTTTTTGTAATTTATACAGACACATTTTTTTACGCTAACGAATGATTTGAATAAATATGTAACACTAACCGTCTCTTCTTCATATGTTAATGGATAAGCTCTGTTGGGTTTACTGAAACCGTTCTTTTTCAAGAGGCACCACTTAGCCAGGAGCACTTCGTGGCTTGACTTGAATGCTCGTGATTTTTTTTCGAAAACTTAGTCGATGATGTTTTTTTCGGCATGAAAACTGTCCCTTTTTAACGTATCTGGCTCATACTCTCCCACTCTTCTTGTGAACATGAAGATAAAATGATGTAAGGTACATACCATTGCGTTTGTTATCTTTAATTATTTGTCCGCCTGTCAAGTTTAAAAATTCCTCTGACATATACTGTCTTAAATCAAGTAAAAAAGCGACGGTGTGTGACCCTATACAGAAATAGTCGACCTCCTCAAAGGCGGCGGACTCTGATAACACCAAGAGCACTCCTGCACGTGTGGCTAGAAACATCTATATAGGTACAATTATGAGCAAGGCATTCAGGCACGATCTCTCTCTGCACTGTTGCTTGACTTTTGTCTGCAGCTCTGATATTTGCGAGTGTTTTTCACAACGCTCAAAGAAGCTCATGCGCAGCATGCGAATCCTGTGAGAATCCTGAAAAATAATAGTAACACAGTATTGGATGAATGGTGACTTGGTCATACGACCAATAGAAACCATGTGCCTAATATTGCTTATTTCTTCTTTTCGTATCTTAATCATTTGTTTCTTCACCAACATCATTTCAGTACTAAATTCTTTCCCATGATTTCCCCCTCATTTTTTCATCTATCGCTTCTCAGCTTTGATCTGTTTTACTATACACTTTCATTGGACACGTTCTGACCACAAATGGAGTCAAAAGTCAATAACACCGGGTTTTGATGCGGTCATAGAACGGATCGAAACCTTTGCCTGTTTTTCATCTGCTAACTTTGACCACAAATGGAGTCAGTCTTTTATAAACGAGGAGTATACATAAATAGTTAATAGCAATTTTAAAAGTAATGCTAGTTTCTATATATTTCAATGCAAACATTTTCTTTCTATTTTGGTTATATGCATTCGTAAAATTGGCGACGCATATTAATATCTGCTATGCATTTTATTTTAACATATTTAATTAAGTATTGATCTTTCACTCAGTTTTGTTCATGTACCTTTTGTGTTTTTAAGATCCATCTTAAGTTTTAAATGTACGAATAACTTCCATTGGATGTAATGTAGCATGAAATGCATTCCAATATGCAGACTGAATAGTATTAGCTGTCATACATGGCGTTTTCGGCAAAATCCTTGCGAATGCATATTTCCCATGGTGAAAGTTTTTCTTTAAGTTTCGTGTTTGCTGATACTAAGTTTTCATTGTTGCATACTTCAACCTTTCAACCATTGATCATAAAATGTTTATAGGTCAAGGGGAACTGTAACAATATCACGTGTTTCTTGTTACTGAAAATGGATTATGACAAAACACAAACTTATGAATTTGTTTATATTTATTGAAATTATATTGGCTTTGGCTTCAAAATATGTGAGTAAGAACTGTGCAGTCATCAGCATTTAAAAATAGTATATTTGTCACTAAAAACCCTGGATGTTAACAAAGATTTTAATCAGTTTCCTTCGAAATGTCCACACACAGTTATCACTAAATGGTGCTGTGACCCCGAAATACTGCCAGTACGTCCTCTGCTGAAGCCTCAACGATTGGAACAGGTCAATTCTGGATGCCGGAAAAACGCATTCTAGAAGAATTATTGACAAATATATATAAAAACAAAACATCTGCTTCTAAAAGACATGCATATAACAATCAAAAGGGGGTAAGAGAGGGTGGGTGTTTTGCAATACATAGAAATGAAATGGGTTACTTATGATTTTCTGCTGCGATATAACCGCTGTTATAATCACTTTACCGTAACAATGACACAAATACATGTTTACAGGTATTAAGAAGCGGGTTCCTCCTTCAATAACCAGATACAGTTTTAATCCTATTATTTTTAAGAGGTACTCTTTTTTATTTATGTCTGTATGGTTATTTCCTGGAGCTATGTTATGTTAAAACTAATTTAGTTTCAATGCTTTGTTCTGAAATTTATTTAAAAGACATACATACCTACCTACTCAAACAACTTGTCAGTTGATTATGTTTTGGACCCATTATACGGAATGTGTAAAGATTTTTGTTTACATTCTTTCTTACTCTTGTCTTGGTTGAATCTGACAATTATCTTCTCCTTAAATAACATATTAATTTATTTTACATAAAAATGTTTATGAAATAATACACATGTTTTTGTAATATTTGAAACATACTTTCATACTTTATACATTGTATTTATGTTTTATTTCAATTAAAGTACTAATATATGCACTTGACTTATGTACCGTTCTAACTTAGATGACCTTAGTGATCAGCATGACTCTTATGTACTGCTATGTTGATTTCTTCAATCTAACTGACTCGCTGTCACAACACATGTTCAGTAAGATCAGTTAATTGTTTCCAATTTGAGTGCAATAGAAACCATGTGATGAAAAGGCTGAATATACTATTTCTTATGCCGTGCCATAACGATAGAGAATACAGGGCACTAGACAACTTTTGGGGACAGGTACCCATCCCCTCTGGAAGGGGAATTTTTCGTCGTTTTAAGACTAATAGGGTAATTTTTAGCCATATAAATATTACTACTTTTCACACTTATTAATACTGTTTTCAATCATTTCCAACAGATGTAGCTACATAATAATTTTCTGACAAATACAACAAATGATTATGCAAGTTGTTCTACTATATTTTTTTTTTTTTCTTTCATTAATTAAAACATCTCAGTGACACATCCTTATATGTCAATTTTTCTAGCCTTTGAAGTAAAATGGCCTTCTCAAGTTGTGTGTTACTTATTGATGTTGCCCCTTCATGTACAATCCTCATAATACTATCAAGAAATCTTCTGGGTTCCCGAAGTGAGTGATGTAGAAAGGTAGCTCTCTGCAGCTTTTAAGTGTTTCTCAGACTTGTCATGGGTTGTGAGACGTCTTGTTGGATGAGTGCCTAATTGGATTCCACGTGAAATATATGCAGTTGTCTCATCAGTTATAGTACTACTGTACAGAAATTCACAATATTTGCAGCAGTAACCTTCCTTAGAGGCACTATAATACAACCACTTGAAAGAGAGTTCATATCTAGTTGTGTCAAACAACCTATTATCAGGAACTAATACATGACGTTTCTTATCAACATGGACAATGTCCGATTCGCCAACATAATCAGAACTGGACACAGCTTCAGACCGCGAGGCTTTACGTTTTTGGGAATCGGAACATTGCAGGTCAGAGGATTTTAAGGCTCTAGCGAGCTTGTAGTGGGATGGATCCCCGGGTTTTCTAAATTTTGTTTTGCTTGCAAACTTTTCTGTTTGAATAAGATGTCTATTTTTTTACAATTATCTGCTGTTTTCGATGTTATTTTTCGCCGGTAATGTATTTGATTATGTGACATTTTTTCACCTGCTAAGGGCAATATCCGAATGAATCCATACCGACTTTTTACGAGAAAATTCATTGAACAGTCAATCAAGGGAGAAGACTCGTGAATGTTTTATTGGATTCGTACTCAAAACTATTCGTTCTTATGTCCGGCCGACGAGTAACTTCGTGATTTTCCTTCAAATTTTTTTTTGTTTGCGAGGGGATTTTTTTTCTTTGAAAGGGGAAAAAAACATTATTTTAGGAGGGGAATGGGGCCGATATTCGCCCCCAAAATCGGCCAAATGAGTGCCCTGGAATATATCTATGAAGACAAGACAGTCAACGGTTTTGGATAGTTTTTTTTTTTATCTACTTACAAGTTCCTGGCCATCAATGACTGAGACCGCGGCGTGGTCTAGTGGTAGAGCGTCCGCCTTGCATGCGGAAGGTCATGGGTTCAATCCCCGGCCGGGTCATACCGAAGACATTAAAAATAGTACTAGAAGCTTGACGCTCAGCAATTAGAGGAGAGTTCTAGGTCTGGTCGGACCGGTGTACATATAATGTGACTGGGTGTCTTGTCATGTACCATGTGTCTGCGGCATGATACTCCAGTGTGACAGCGCCGCTTAGAATACTGTCTCAAGTAGACACCGTTGCGATATGACTGAAAAAATGTTGAAAGCGACTATAAAACACCATACAACTACAAACATCAATGACTGTTAATTAAACAATTACATGTAACACTGGAAAAAGACCCGTAATTCTAGAATCAAACCTTGGTAGTTTGTTTGGAAGGATCGTAGGCTATCAGATGTTTCGGTCGGAGCAAGAACAAATAACAGTTTACTGTGGTAAATTAATATTTATTTGTAAATGTATCTTGAAATTGGATGTAGAATGCAGTCTTCCGTTTACAAAACTGTTTTCAGGATCAACAGAATGTCTACTAGCTATGCATGTATGCATCCAATGTATTACCTCTCCTTGTTAAAGGCGTTTCTTCGAGTAAGTTCTAGAGCGGAGATTTTTTTTAAATTTTGCACACAAGTACTTTGAAATAAGACAAGTTTAAAACACTAAAAAAAATATAGGTCACCATGCTTGTTTTTTTGCTATGACTATTTTTAAACAACACCGTTTTACCTTTTTTAAAGAAAAAACAGCAAATGGGTGTAAGTTATAAATCTTGTTTAATTTACTAACAAAGTGATATATTTCAACAAAATAAGTGTTGTCACTCATGTAACAAAAGATAAAGTATCTAAAACAGAAAAAGTCATGATGCTATTTTGAGTTTCACATTTCATACATTGATTTTCATAAATTTCTACGATTATAGAATTGGCCGTTAACGATGTATTTTTACACTAATTTAAAAATTACACTTATTTAAAAATAAAAAAAGTTCTAACTCGGAGAATTTTTTCATTCTTTCTACAAAGAGGCACCATAACAAACTATATCAGAAAATAAAATAAAAAATATAGGTCACCTTGCTTTTTACTGAGTTAAAGTGCTAAATGTTACCTCCCTTTTCATAAAATGGCCGTAAACGATGCATTTTGACACTAATTCAATAATAAAAAAAGTTTTAATGCAGAGAATTGTTTCATTCTTTCTACAAAGAGGCACTATAACAAACTATGTCAGAAAATAAAATAAAAAATATATGATGCCTTACTTGTTACTAAGTTACATTGCTAAATGTTACCTCCCTTTTTCATAAAATGGCAGCAAACGATGCATTTTTACACTAATTCAATAATAAAAAAAGTTGTAATGCGGAGAATTGTTTCACTTTTTCTACAAAGAGGCACTATAACAAACTATATCAGAAAATAAAATAAAAAATAGATGTCCCCATGCTTGTTACTAAGTTACAGAGCTAAATGTTACCTCCCTTTTTCATAAAATGGCCATAAACGATGCATTTTGACACTAATTCAATAATAAAAAATGTTCTAATACAGAGAATTGTTTCATTCTTTCTACAAAGAGGCACTATAACAAACTATGTCAGAAAATAAAATAAAAAATATATGATGCCTTACTTGTTACTAAGTTACATTGCTAAATGTTACCTCCTTTTTTCATAAAATGGCCGCAAACGACGCATTTTTACACTAATTCAATAATAAAAAAAATTGTAACGCGGAGAATTGTTTCATTCTTTCTACAAAGAGGCACTATTACAAACTATATCAGAAAATAAAATAAAAAATAGATGTCCCCATGCTTGTTACTAAGTTACAGAGCTAAATGTTACCTCCCTTTTCATAAAATGGCTGTAAACGAGGCATTCTGACACTAATTCAATAAAAAAAAAAGTTCTAATGGGGAGAATTGTTTCATTCTTTCTACAAAGAGGCACTATTACAAATAATATCAGAAAATAAGATAAAAACATACATGTCATCTTGCTTGTTACTAAGTTACATTGCTAAATGTTACCTCCCCTTTTCATAAAATGGCCACAAAACTGTGACAATGAATTTTTACACTAATTCAATAATGATCTTTCATTACAATTTTTATGTTACAAGTATTTTCCAGTCATTTTAATAACTGAGTAAATGTGGTTAATCCTTTCGGAGATAACTGACTACACTTTCAATAATACGTTTCATGTTTGTAACTCTAGGTTTCCCATTTTGCAGTTTCTCCTTAAAAAGTTGAGACAATCCTTCCATACCATTGCGCGTTATAGCCAAATTAAGGTGCTGTAGGCAGAGCCCACTACTTGCAATTTTTTTAACCATGACACTGGATATAACTTTGTCGTTTAGGAAACAGTCCATTGTAGAAATATTATAGTCACAATCTTTGTTATGTTTGTAAACACTTATAGAGTAAGTTGTCAGTTTACTATGGGTGAGTAATATATCATAAGTTATACTGGAATGTTGAACCAATAATTGGAGACTTTGAACATCTGCCAACGCGTCATGTACAGCATAACTTGTGTTAAGGAATGTTGACACTAAGTACTCTTGTTTGTAACTTTCAAATTCTGGATGCAGGGTTTTATATAAAGGTAATGTATCAATAGACCCCATCACTATTTCCTGAAAAGCATTTAGGAGTTTACAAATTTCAAAAGCTCTGATTAATCTTGGTAAATCAAATTTCCAAAAATTATGGCCAATCAGAATGCACTTTCCTATGCTCTGTAACCAAGCCAAAAACAACTGAAGGGCACACTGTAAACTTTCACTTCTGACTATTTGACTTTTGTGAAACATTTTACCACCTTGCACTGTGAACCCTGTAATGTCTGACGCAGTAGAAGAAATAGGCTGAGATGGCATAATATATTGATTAAAATGTTCATTGCCACATACATCAGCCAACTGAGTAATATCACAACTTTTGTGAAGAGATGTTGTCTCAATATCACAGTAAACCTTTTGATGCGCTTCATCACCAGCAACCTTTTGGGGTGGTGGTATTATTACAGGGGTTGGTATTTCTGTTACGTCACAAATATGACTGGCAGCCACACCCGACATGTAAGAGATGCCTTCTCTAAGCTCATTCTGAGAAATAATATTTTTGTTTTTAAGTTTCTTTTCAAGTTTCCTTTTCTTGAATGTTCTTGTATTTTCAAACTGTAATCTCTTCACCCGTGTATTGTCCTTTTTCTTTGCCAATTTAGCATAAAATTTTCCAGGAGAAATTCCAGTTTCTACATTTACACGGTTAACATGAATGTCCAGCATTTTTTTGGGCCACCGCACAATTTAGTCTATTTTTTAAACTATTGGAAGCAGAATAGTGGCATCTCTTGGGGGCTTTTGAGGCTATCATGTTATTTAAAGATTCTACATCCTTAGTAGACGCTGCAGGAGCAATCTTATCAACATTTGATACAAGTCTTTCAAACACATGGTCCAAGTCTTTCCGCAGTTCTGCACCAATGAGGTCTTTACCATATGGTGTTGAACTATGCTTGTACTATGGTAACCACACCAACTGTCACAGGAATCATGTTCGCCAAATGAATGCGGAACAATTTGATTGATAGCTTTTGCAAGTCCATCAGGATTCCCCTTATTCTGTATTACAGAATAACTGAAACATTTCTGAAACCACTGTATAACCTTGGTTGTTAAACACTTATGTTTCTTCTGCAAACTATACAGACTGTTACCGAGATGTTTTTTAGTGTGATTGACATCTGACCATTTAGCTATTGGATGAGCTACTACCTTATTTATCTTAGCCATAGTGGTTGCATCATCGTCCATTATCATTACACCAACTTGAACATTTTTTTATTCTATTTCCTGCACTAAGCTACTTCCAACATCAGGCTCCATAGCCTTTGAGCTCCCATACCAATTTCTAGAACACTTATGAACTGGTGGTGTTTGTTTTTTGTTTTCATAATGTGTACATTTTCTGCAGTCTTTTGATCGGACATCATATGCGACAATTTTTCCAGTACTATTGCCTAACATGGTACCAACACCTGATTTACTGTCGTAGCATCGTCCTGAACCACGCTTTTGCTAGCCCATATCATATTTGAATTGGCCCGATATTGGTGTACTAGTACTTGGCTGACTTTCATCATTGAAAATTCAGGAAAGTTTATTTTAGATAAGGAAATAAATGGCAATGTACATTAACAAAACAAACCGCTGCGTGGTCTAGTGGTAGAGCGTCCGCCTCGCATGCAGAAGGTCTTGGGTTCGATCCCAAGTCCGATCATACCAAAGACTCTGAAAAAGGTACTAGAATCTGCCTCACTTGATGCTCAGCATTTAGATGAAAGTTCTAGGTCTGGCCGGCCCGGTGTCAGTATAATGTGACTGGGTGGGGAATCATACAATGTGTCTGTGGCATGATACTCCAGTGTGACAGCGCTCAGAATACAGTCTCAGGTAGACACCATTGCGGTATGACTGAAAAATTGTTGAAAGCAACGCTATACACCATACAACAACAACATTAACTCAACAGTACAAAATAGTTATAGTTGAACAATCCAAAGGCCATAACCCAGCAGCAGCTTTTGTTATGATTATGTTCAAAATATTGACCAAATTCTTTGGGTGCAAAGTCAAATCACGGCTTACCCACAGTATTTGTGACGATTCATATATAACAAATGTATCATTGTCATTCATCTCTCTACACTGATACCAGCGGAGCGGTAGTGCAGTGGATAGTGTTCGTTACATCATATTCGATCACCATGCTTTATCATTAAACATATATACTATGCATTTCTAGATTTAGTGTAAAATGTCTATTTTTTATGACCAGATGGTGACAGACAAAGCCCCATGACATAATCTCTATCAGCCGCTAGCCAGTAGCTAAAAAATTATATATTTCAATCATTGTTAGATGACTTGTCCCATCAGTGCACTGATATGAAAACAAACAACATAAAATATAGTACACTTCATGCCAGACCAGAGAACCAAACAAGTAGTTACGGGTTTGATCCCCCTCAAATTCTCAGTCATAACGACATGTATATCATGGTGAAATAAGCTGAAAATTATAATACATTACAAATTACCATTGGCCTCTTTTGATCACTGCCACTTCTTCATTCAGTGCTTCCGTACATGTTGTCCGTGTTATGACACTGATTGGCCCGGATACTTCAATTTCACGTCTCTTCAAAGTGGACGAAGCAAGAACAGGAATTTCAAGTACTGACATGAGACTCTCAATCTGTCTGTGACCTGAGCCACTGTGAAGCATTCCTGTAATCGGTTGAACAGTCTCTTATATTCATGATACATGTAATAAACTGAATACAGATTGATTTTTTTAAACCATATACTCATGTTATCCGCTGTCACATTTCTGAAGGGTATTACAGAAGTATTGTCTATCCATCCATAAAGTTTCGTGTCTGTTCCATTTATTCTAATCCCTCAGGAAAATTTGGTACAAATATTCACCTTGTTGAGCTGAGATATTACTGACCGTATGGCTTTGTTAAATATGGGGTCAAGGGTATATCTATATATCAAGGGAGCCAGACTCGATTAGCTCAGTGGGTAACGCATCTGACTACCAATTCAGGGGTCGTGAGATCGAATTCCTGCCTGGTAACAGTGTCCGTGATAACTGATATACGACATTGTGTCTCATTATCATTCGTCTCTCACCACTGATTCAAATGGGAATATTATAATCAGTAATTGCGGAGATGGGGTGTGCTCGAGTTTTAGTTAACCTTTCAGGATCCCAAGAAACAGTGGTTAGGTTAACTGATCGTCTGTTAGCCCTCGATGGCATAACAATGGCATTAAATATTCAATCAATCAATCATATATTAATGTCAATATCTTTATTGGGCATATTTTGCTACTGTGACACTTTTTTGTTTAATCATATAACGCAATCAATGTTTGCAAAAAAAAGAAAAGAAAAGAACTATTGATTATTTTACTATTTTGTTAAAAATGTCCATATTCCATGATGTAATTGCTTGATACAAAGAGGAAGTATAAAGAAAATATATACTATATAATAAAATTACTCTATTATTAATATTGTTATTATTAATAGTAGTAGTAAGTAGTAGTATCCCTGCCAAGCTACATTCTCCATGATGACTGCGACATGAAATTGTGCGTCCATTTCTCACCATTGATTCAACGGGGAAAGTTGTTTTTTTACTTGCAAAGATGGGTGTGCTCGAGTACTGGTAAGCCTTCGTTTATTAACTTTTAAGAAAATATTTTTTAAAAATCAATTAAGGCTACTAAAATCATTTCACCAAACTGGAACACAGAAAGTGAAGACAAAGCGTAAAGAAAGCTGTGGTTACATGAAGCTTGTCTATATAGGTTAGTTTGGTACTGGTTTCCATTATTAAATTTTCAAACAATATTCAAATAAAAGTCAAATTTGACTACTCAAATCATTTCACCAAACTGGAATACAGAAAGCAAAGACAAAGCATAAAGATATCTGTGGTAACATGAAGCTAGTCTACATTAGTTAGTTTTATCAAGGCATATAGGTCAGTTCCAGCACCAATCAATTATCAGCAAAATTCAAACTAATAAAGCAGTATTTGATCATGGAGTGATTTATTTGCTGACATAAACTTGTCAACAGCTCATATTGATCTACATTTTTGCTACATAAGAGTGCTGGAAATGTCCCATTATGAATATGACTTTACATGCTTGACAATGTGACTATACTTCTACATAGTTCTATAATGGCAACCATTCACCAATATACTTACAATTCAGATTGAGCCCTGGATGAATTATAAAAAAATAAAATTAGACTAAAATCATTTAGTAAAATACAATTTCTTAATATAGTTTCATAAATTTTAAATATATAGTTGAAGTGTTTGTAAGTGCATTTTCACTCTCACACAATTTTATATTTTATATTTTTTGTTTATAGTTTCATCGATAATTATATTTGCAGCCGAAATCCCAGGGAAACTTTCATTGTTTCAGACAAAGATGACTTTGGTCTGATGACTTATATTCACTCAGTTGGAACTTGACTGAGCCCCTGACTAATGATCATAGATTTCAAGTTCCAACTCATTTCGTTATTTATTTACAGGATTTTATATCAATACAGCAAATTTCTAATGATAATGTTTATGTGATGCATGGAAAAAAAATATTGATAAAGCATTTACCTAATGCTGCTTTTGTGTTGATGTCAAATACTTTTGGACCTTTCCGGCTTACTCGGTGCATCTTGTTAGTTTCAACTTTTCTCACACTTCCACAGGTACAGTTAATATATAATAATAACCATAGCCATGCCTAGTTTCTTACACAATATCTTTTAATCGAAGTGCTTCACCACAACTGTTGCATTCCATCTGGTCAGCTAAATGACCAAGTTCTACAATCCTCCTTCTTTGTCGCCATCCCGGTATGAATGTTGTTTCAGTCACACTGTCATTAGCACTTTGAGACACATCATCCATATCCGAAAATGTACTGTCCGGAATAGTATCCCTACGGCCGATTGCGATATTTCCGTCCGTTGTTTCGCTGTGTACGGGCGTTTCTGGTGGTTGAAGACGAAAGAACCTGTACTCATCCATGCTTTTAGATCGTTTCTTTGACAAAAACTTACCCCCCCCCCCCCCTTAGATTTGTTGATGGATGACATCTTGAAAAAGCGAAGAAAATATGCGATGCAAAATATATTTGGAAGATATCCGAATGACTCGTATCTAAATGAACCCAACGGAGAAATTAAAACTCAAAACTAAAAGAAACAGAAAGGAAATATGCGCGTAGCGATGCGCAGTAACAACCCGCAGAATCGTCTTTAATATACAAATGTACCTGTACAAGGATATGGTGTTCTATACCAAATACACACATTGCATGTTTGACTTTGATTGACCCTAAAGTTCCATTTCAAATTCTTCGCATAGATAAGGTTGTGTTTTCTATGACGTTCCCATATACGCGTGCTACTATCGCAGCGCTTTACGTTACAAATCACTTTATCGCAGTCGATATTGATAGGCTACCAAGAGTGGTGTGTTTAGAACAGTTATTGAAAAAGTAATTTTAATTTTATATGAACGATTCGTCGCTTACTTGCAATAAATTAGCTCGTGGGTTCCAGTTCATTAATACACTGGGGGGAATAAAGGGAATGTTCTTAAAAACTATCTAGTTTACATCGATTGAGTTTTACCTAAAACACGGATCATGATTCCACTCACTCGGAACACCTTGGCTATTACTACGTAATAACCTCGGAAATAATACGGGGGCCGCCATATTGCTGTGACCCGGCCTTTCTGCCGAGTACCAGACTAACACATTGCCGGACTACATTAAAAATGGAGACCATCAACATGTAATATACATAACGTATCAATTAAACTGAAGATATTCTGCAACGCTTCAAGCTGCTCTTTTTTCAAAGAATGTTTAATTTCCATTATGTCCAAAGAATACTGAATGCACGTCGAAAAGTCAGCCATTTTTGTTTACGATAATAACGGGAAGTAACTTGCCGGGGCAAATTACCAATTGGTGTATTCCTACAATTATTAACGAGGTTATTATCCGAGCATCCCGGAGATCGCCGAGTAGTTACGAACGGATTCCACTTGACGTGCGCTGTTTTCTTCCGGTTGTGACGTCAGTAAAATCAGCGCGTGGGCGAAATTCGTGAGAATTATTGTATAGGTCTCACTGAACAATTACCTCCCTTGCATGACGGTAGCAAGATTATTACGCCCAAGAAATTAGAGCTGTGTAAAGCGGTTGGGTAATTTTTTTTTTAAAAATGCATAAAATGTCGTATTTCGTTGTGCATATGGGAACATTGGAACATTTTCATGATTTCTGCAAAGTTTGGGTGACCCTGGGAACTGTTTGATGATGCTATAACAGTTTAAAGATGCGTAGTGATACACTGCAACAAATGGGCAGAATTGTTAAAAATGAAGGGGTGCCATCAAACCATTGAAATTGTAAAAAAGCAACCTGGTCAACCCCATGTTTTTTTTCTGCATATTTGGACCAACAGAGGACTATCTATGGGAATAAGGCACTTTTAGAACCATTGGTAATGTATCTAGTGTTCCAGAAGTGCATGTCTCTATATGTAGAACAGTACAAAATTAATTGGTGTGTGAGACGTATAACGATTTCAGGAATATCACGATTTAAGGTGTTTTTCATTCATTATATTTGTTTTGGAAGAATTACTTGATAAAATATTGTATTTTATATAAACGATCTACCTTAGGTATATTAAAACTGCCAAAACTAAGCTCCAATTCAAAAATTAAGACTGGTAGATACAATTATATTGATCGCAATAATAGTATAAAGCATATAGCACAAAACAGAATATGAGTACCATTCCTTATTATACATACAACTCGAAATTCGAAACAACTGAGAGCACGTAGCCCACGTTAAATACAGTAATGATATGCTTTACGGTGCAGGAGTGTAATAAACCCAAAACATATTTTTTTTATTAATCTAGTGTAATATCACTTCAGTTCATCGCTCGATGCTCTCCGTAGAACTCGACTCTCGTACGTAAATTGGCGAAGTCCTTTTTGACTTGCCTTGATATATAAATTAACATGGGTGTGTTATGGTTAAAACACGTTATTTTAGACGTTACATCATACGATGATTCGCGGAAACTAATATGTCCGATCTGTTCTCGTTCCTTACAGAGGGTATCTGTTGAATTAATAGTAAATATAAACTTTTCCTCAATTATGTGATAAAACGAATCTTACGTTCGTACTAATTTATTATTGGGATTTATTAAACTCGTTTGGGAAAATGATATAATGCTCGGCAGAAACTCGTGTAATAAATTCAATAATAAATAAGCACTCGTGTAAGATTGATTATTGAGTTGATGTCTAATACTAATGAGAACAAGAAAGTTCAAAAAATGCTTGAAGGAAACTACAGCTGTAAGAAATAATACCTTCGGTATAAAAAAATGTTTCGTAATTTCGTTGTTATTATTATTATTTAATTATTCAAACCGATTTCCATCAAGTGCATGTAAATGCGGCCTCTGCCTTATTTCTATGAACACCATTTGCAAAAAAAAGCAGATATTTTTTAGCTCGCCGGGACGAAGTCCAAGGAGAGCTATTTCCATGACACCGGCGTCTTCGTCGGCATCGTCTGTAGACACCCAGGTTTAACTTTTGCGTTTCAGTTATCTATGTAACCACTCATTGGATGTCAATGAAACTTTGCATGTGTGTTAACCATCATCAATGGAACACAGAGAAAAAAACCATAACTCTTGATTACATTTTGGACATAAGACACCAAGGTTAAACTTTGCGTTTAAGTTTGATATCTATGCAACCACTCATTGGTTGTGAATGAAACTTCACGTGTGTTCAACATCATCAATGGAACACACAGAGACAAGAACCATAACTCTGAATTGTATTTTGTCACAATTATGACCCTTTTTGGACTTAGACACCAAAATTAAACTTTGCGTTTAAGTTTAAGATATCTATGCAACCACTCATTGGTTGTGAATGAAACTTCACGTGTGTTCACCATCATCAATGGACGCACAGAGACGAGAACAATAACTTTGGATTGCTTTTTGGCACAGTTATGGCTCTTTTTGGACTTAGACACCAAGGTTAAACTTTGAGATTACTTGCGTTTAAGATATCTACGCAACCACTGATTGGTTGTGAATGAAACTTCACGTGTGTTCACCATCATCAATGGACGCACAGAGACAAGAACCATAACTTTGGATTGCTTTTTGGCACAGTTATGGCTCTTTTTGGACTTAAGACACCCAGGTTAAACTTTGAGGTTACTTGCGTTTAAGATATCTATGCAACCACTCATTGGATGTGAATGAACCTTCACATGTGTGTTCACCATCATCAATGGAACACACACAGACAAGAACCATAACTCTGGGTTGTATTTTGGCACAGTTATGGCCCTTTTTCAACTTAATTTTTCAGGTTAAATTTTTTTATCAGGAAATATATCTATGCAACCACTCATTGGATATGAATGAAACTTTGTATGTGTGTTAACCATCATCATTGAAACACACAGAGACAAAAAAACATAACTCTGGGTTGCATTTTGGCAGAGTTATGGCCCTTTTTTTACTGAATTTTTCAGGTTTAAGTTTTTTATCATGTAAGATATCTATGCAACCACTCATTGGATATGAATGAAACTTCCCACGTGTGTTCACCATCATCATTGAAACACACAGAGACAAGAACCATAACTCTGGGTTGCATTTTGGCAGAGTTATGACCCTTTAAGACTTAATTTTTTCGTTAAACTTTTGCGTTTAGATGCGTTTAAGTTTTGGTGTTTACCTCCAATCTCAATATTTGCATTGGTGGTGAGTTTTATCCTATTGGCGAGCTTTGTTGTCTTCTGACAACTTTTGTTGCTTATTACTTATAAACTTGCAATATTGATTGCTATGTCTATACACCGCATTGTTTATTATTTGATGACTGACTGATAACGTTAAAAGTTAGCAATTTCAATTTGAAGCTATTGATCATAGGTTACAACGTTCAACTCTATTCGCCCGTGTGGTTCCAGCTAAGAATAGAATCACTTCCGATCTCTGCAGTGGAGTAAAAGTCCTCTTAATGGGTGTCATGTTCACTACTGTGATTAAATTACCAACCCATGTGCGGTTCCAGGGAACCATATGCATGATGGCAAAAATAGGATCAATGTGGCTCATGTATGATGTAGGAATACAATTTAAGTTTCCGAAACTCTGCAGGTATCAAGATTCTAGGTTCATTCTGCATATTCATTGTTGATGTATTTTTTGTTTTGTTTTTGTGGATGAAGAGTGAACCTGGAATCTTCCTATCAGTAGACTGGACCCGATTAGATCGCGTCCATCAATCCAGATGTCGTGAGTTCGAATCCCCGCATGGCCGCAGTCTCCGTAATGGTTGGTTTGCGACTGTGCGTCTCACCGCTGATTCAAGTGGAAAAGTTATCAGTTACTTGTGGAGATTGGGTGCGCTTGAGTACAGATTAACTGATCGTTTATTAGTCATCCATTGCATCAAAATGACGCTCAACAATCAATCAATTCTTTCAGTTGGCATCGAATAATTATAATGTGTCGGTACGCTGAAAAAACCTATTCATTCATTCAACACGATTCAACCAATAATTTAAAATTCATGTTAAAAAATTCAAGCCTCGTGTAAAATCCTTTTATCAGGAATCGCAGCACTAGAGCTCATTATATTGTTACTGTATCGGTATTTCTCCTCAGTGACAGCGAGGTGATTTTCCGTATATCTGTCATCGAGGATCGATATCCGGCCGATCAGACTCGATGTGATGTTTGTTCCGAACTTAAAACTAGATATCAAAGGGCAACAATGTCGAGACCGCCAGTACAGACCTGTGATAAAACATGTTCTCATTATAGTGAACATTTATGACAGGTTACAAAATATTTATCGGACACCAAGTGTCCTATTTCTGACACTGAACTTCTAATAGTGAGCTTGGTTTTCGAGATACGAATCTTGGTAGTCCGATTATGATGAATATTTTGCAATGTTATTTCAAAATCTGTTGAGTGGTTTACAAGGATAATTCGTACCATCTTTAAGATCAAGGACCGGTCTGCAACTCCGCAGTGGATGACATCACTGAGTAGCGTTTTGCTAATATTAGAATAGTAGTAGACAGACAACTTTCGAACAGATCAAATGTCGAAATAAAAGCAATATCATTCGGATAAAATACTGTAGTGCATGCAATACGGCTCTTATTCTAAAGGAGAATACATAAAATTTATAATACCGGCTACACAGTTTTATGGTTACATGATAAAAGGCGAACAATGTCAAAACACTGGTTATAATGGCCGTATCATCATTCGAGTCTTTTTTAAAGAATAGTGGAATCCTTTCCAAAGGAACCAGTTGATGCCGTCTGCGTAGGTTGTGTGTTTTCCGACATGGTATTGACCATTTAAACAGGCGCTGTGGCAGTTCGAGTACCACCATCCACCTTTGTACATCTCTGCGCATGATCCTGGGTAGAGGTCATTGTCACGATCTTTTGTTGAAAACTTATGACCGTTATGAGAAGAAAACGAATCTCCTGAAATTTGTAATCACATTTTTATAAATAAATAACTATTTTTAATATATATCAAATGGTAATGAAATATAACGATAATGATGTACGTAATAACGATATAGTTTACGCGATATTATGAGTTGTAAATATACTATGACGATGTATTTATGTTCAAGTCTGAAATAAAATATATGTTCTGTTATTATCATTCTTGTATGCACTATCACAATTACACTATTGACATATGATGTAAAGATGAAGATATACAAGTAAAATGTAACCAAGTAGATGGAGTCTGGAACGCTCATCCAACCGGAACTACTGAGGTAATGACTATAATTTTTATTTTAATATTAAAATTTAAATTATGGTGTAGTTACCTGCGTTGCCCCTGTATCCGCCAACTGTGAGTTTGAACTCGTCTTCTCTGCCAGCTATGTTGAAGAGTTGATATTCAGCGTACCTGCTCTCCCCATCAAAATCTTCCATGTCAAAACGCAACACGTACCAGGCCTGCTGCGTAATCATATGTGTGAATTCATTCCCTTTAAATAGATAAAACACGCCGAATAAAGTATGTGTTATCCCAGCAATTTATAAATTTTTATTTTATTCTGAAAGATGTTAATATACATGTTTTGCGAAAAATATACTAATAATTGTTTACTTAATAATTTTCTGAATAAAAGAACAGTCACGTATTCACCAAGACGACGTGCTTCAACTTAATGACGAACCCGTCTGACGTTCTGGACGTAAATTCATCAATATTTTAAGTCTGAGATTTAGACTCTGACTAAAATTGTCAAATATTTAATATTCAAATAACATCTATGAAACAAGAAAATTACTTTATTTAATTGCAGAAACGAACAGTTTTAATGGTAAGTTAACAGAAAATCTTACAGTATTACATATATTACCCATAATTGTATGTTTGCAGGGTTTTACAAAATGTAAGATTTTGAGACCGATTCTCACTCAAATTATTGATGAATTTAGGCCCAGGTGTCGCACACAGATGATTTTCAAACAAAAAAAATGATCTCGCTTCAGGTAACATTTTTTTTTTTAATAAATAACTCTTAATATTCAACATTTGTTTATAAAACAAATATCAGATAGAAAATTAATGATTCCCACGGCAATGAAAGTGTTTCAGACCTATTCAGCATTTTAGCTCACGAACAAAGCAGATCTCAATTTGAGCTATTCTGATTGCCCGTTAGGTTGCTCTATGACCCTCTTAAACCAAACTTACGTATTAAGTAGCTTTTAACGAACACGTTTCTTAACTGATCAAATCGGACCAATAATGTCAGTTTTGCAGACATTGAATTTTTTTTTAAAAAATGGCACTATTTGACGTGTATGCACTCTGTCATCCGCATGTTGTCATATTCCACAATATATCGAACACGTTCTTGAATTTGCTAAAACGAACAATGATTATCTTGAGTTTTGGCCCTTGAAATGTTAAAAATTGTGTTCATTTAGCATATGAAGTTTTCGTTGGATCTTCACGAACAGTATGCAATAGTTTTGCAACCATACTAGTTTAGACATATGGAGTCAGCTGTGGTCGAGGCTGTTGTATGTGTTCCATTATTTTACTTTTATGATACCGATACTGATATTCTTTTATATGGTGTTTTGCATTTGTAACAATAGCAAATGAGATAATTCGAAGCGTTAAAAGTAATATGGAGTCATTTTTTACTTAAGTATATAAGTATCAAGGGACTTTACTGGTCTGGTCTTGCCGCTTTGTTTTTGATTTAGTTTAGAAAGTAATCCTTTAACACCTTAAATACCCTTTATATATGACATGTGGGTGTGTTGAGGGTTTTATTTTTTATTCTTTCTTTCCGGTTAGTGTGTTATACGAGTGACTCACAGTCGTAAGTAATCGTACGAGTTTTTGTACGGAAAACTATTGATGTCTTTCTTACGAATACTCTAGTAATACAATTATGTTCGTACCAGGGGAGAATTATCTAAACCCAAACCATATGTCTGCATTATTTGATAAGTGTGCGTCTTCACTTGATACGGTTTTATTTGTGATTGCTTACAATTTCCCCCATCACAGTTTCGCCCTTGCGTAACATTTATAAAAACGTTATGTCTTATGCGTTTATAAAAAAATCAACATCATTTTCCACTATCTCGTATAAACAAAATGAGTATTGAGCCTGCTGAATAATGCCTTGTTAATTATATAGAGGATTTTACGTGAGTGCTTATTTATTATTGAATTTATTAAACGAGTTGGAAAAACCTAATTTATTTTATATTATGCGAGGATCTGCCAAGCGGTATATAATTTATTGCATACGAGTTTAATACATTCAATAATAGATGAGCACGTATGTAAGATTCGATTTATCACATGCCTGAAACTATTAAATTTACCATTTATTTAACAGATCACTCTAAAAGGAACGATAAACAAGAGTTGTCAGAAGACAGCAAAGCTCGCCGATGGGATAAAATTTACCACCCATGGAAAAATTGAGATTGGAGGCAAACATTAAAACTTAAACGCAACTAAACGCAAAAGTTTAACCTCGGTGGCTACAGACGAAATTAAGTCCAAACGGGCCATAACTTTGCCAAAATGCAACCCCGAGTTATGGTTCTTGTCTCTGTTTGTTCCATTGATGGTGAACACACATGCGAAGTTCCATTCATATCAGATAAGTGGTTGCATAGATATCTTGCCTGATAAAAAACTTTAACCTGAAAAATTAAGTCGAAAAAGGGCCATAACTCTGCAAAATTGCAATCCAGAGTTATTATTCTTGTCTGTGTGTGTGCCATTGATGATGGTAAACACATGCGAAGTTTCCTTCATATCCAATGAGTGGTTGCATAGATATCTTAAACTTAAACGCAACTTAATGCAAAAGTTTAACCTGGGTGTCCCAAGTCCAAAAAGGGCCATAACTCTGCAAAAATGCAATCCAGAGTTAAAGTTTTTGTCTCTATGTGTTCCATTGATGATGATGAACACAATGCGAAGTTTCATTCATATCCAATGAGTGGTTGCATAGATATCTTAAACTTAAACTCTACTAAACGCAAAAGTTTAACCCGGGTGTCTAAGTTCAAAAAGGGCCATAACTGTGTCAAAATGCAATCCAGAGTTATGGTTCTTGTCTATGTGTGTTCCATTGATGATGTTGAACACACATGCGAAGTTTCATTCACATCCAATGAGTGGTTGCATAGATATCTTAAACTTAAACGCAAAATTTAACCTGGGTGTCTACAGACGACGACGCCGGGGTCATGGCAATAGCTGTCCTTGGACTATTAGTTTACGTGAGTCATCATATGACGTAACCTCTCAAATAAACGTATTTAACCATGGCAAATCGACGTCATTGTTATATTCTGGCAAGTTGGAAAGTACTTCTGCTATTTACGTACGAGTGCCGAGTTATACGGAACTTCCCGAGAGACGAATCGGAAGTGATATTACACTAGGTCAATTTCATAAAGATGTCATGGGTTTATAACATTCCTGCACTGTGAAGTATATGATTAAATGTTTAATTAACAACAAACCCGTACATTATGTAAAGTATTTATCTACAGATTTGATTCTCCGAGTCAACTCCTGCCATTTTCAATCAATTTGTTTGAATAAGGGAATATCAATAGGTCATAAGGGCATTTTAAGTGGACTTGAAAAAAAAAGAGCATTTTACTGTTGAATTGCATGTAGATTAATCACTGTATGTAAAACAACATTTTACCTAGCCAGAACTCGCCAGACAAATTCCCAAAACCAAACTGATACGACCGCCAGTCCGCCATAAAGTCCAGAGATCCGTCTAATCGTTGCTGTAATACCTGCAAGAACTACGTCACTTGTTTAATTAAAAAAAAAATGTTAACCGTTTCTTAAATATTGAACTTTAGATTAATGTCTTAATAAGATTAATAAGATTGATTACACTACATTCATGTTAACAGCGATTATATGTTCATACGTGTAAACAGTGATTAACATATTACACATGCGTGTAAACAGTGATTATTTGTTTAAATGTGTAAACAGTGATTATTTGTTTATATGTGTAAACAATGATTATGTGTTTATTTGTGTAAACAGTGATTATTTGTTTATGTGGGACAACAGTGATTATTTAATTGTACTGTTAACAGTGATTATATGTTTATTTGTGTAAATATTGATTATTTGTTAATACTGTAAACAGTGATAATTTGTTTATATGTGTAAACAGTGTTTATTTGTGTAAACTGATTATTTGTTTATACTGCGAACAGTGATTATATGTTCATAGGTGAAAACAGTGATTATTTGTTTATACTGTAAACAGTGATTGTGTTTATTTGTTTAAATGTGTAAACAGTGATTATTTGTTTATATGTGTAAACAATGATTACGTGTTTATTTGTGTAAACAGTGATTATTTGTTTATGTGGGACAACAGTGATTATTTAATTGTACTGTTAACAGTGATTATATGTTTATTTGTGTAAATATTGATTATTTGTTAATACTGTAAACAGTGATAATTTGTTTATATGTGTAAACAGTGTTTATTTGTGTAAACTGATTATTTGTTTATACTGCGAACAGTGATTATATGTTCATAGGTGAAAACAGTGATTATTTGTTTATACTGTAAACAGTGATTGTGTTTATTTGTTTAAATGTGTAAACAGTGATTATTTGTTTATATGTGTAAACAATGATTACGTGTTTATTTGTGTAAACAGTGATTATTTGTTTATGTGGGATAACAGTGATTATTTAATTGTACTGTTAACAGTGATTATATGTTTATTTGTGTAAATAGTGATTATTTGTTAATACTGTAAACAGTGATAATTTGTTTATATGAGTAAAGAGTGATTATTTATTTATACTGTTAACAGTGATTATTTGTTTATGTGTGTAAACAGTGATTATTTATTTATACTGTAAACAGTGATTATTTGTTTGTATGTGTAAACAGTGATAATGTGTTTATATTGCAAACAGTGATTATAATGCTCATACATGTAAACAGTGATAATTTGTTTATATGAGTAAAGAGTGATTATTTATTTATAATGTTAACAGTGATTATTTGTTTATATGTGTAAACAGTGATTATTTATTTATACTGTAAACAGTGATTATTTGTTTGTATGTGTAAACAGTGATAATGTGTTTATATTGCAAACAGTGATTATAATGTTCATACATGTAAACAGTGATAATTTGTTTATATGAGTAAAGAGTGATTATTATTTATTTATACTGTAAACAGTGATTATTTGTTTGTGTAAACAGTGATAATGTGTTTATATTGCAAACAGTGATTATAATGTTCATACATGTAAACATTGATTAATTGTTTATATGTGTAACAGTGATTATTTGTTAATACTGTAAACAGTGATTATTTGTTAATACTGTAAACAGTGATTTTATGTTCACATATGTAAACATTAAGTTGATGCTTGACTTTGCCCCTTGAAAAAATAAATTAGGTGCTTTTAAAAAGTGCTCAATGGTTAGGTTACTGTGTTTTAAAGGAATTGGCAATGAGAGCATGAAGATGTTAGTTTAATTTTGTACGACGGAATAGGCTTGTTGAATAGTATAATACCGAATGAGCACAATGACCGTAGGAATTGCAAAAACAACATAAAGGATAAATTGCAGATTGTAATACATTTTGCGGGTTTCACTTTACAAAAACACCGAATTTTAAATTTAAAAAACTGTTTCAATTCGTCATATGTTAATTAAAGCACTATGCGACCTCCTATTTTCGAGCGCCATGTTTTTTGTCACGTGATCATGATATTTCAATGATAGCGCTCACAGTCAACTTCTTAGTTACCATTATATAGTGTTAAGCCACTCATGACTGTTCAGACTACGTTGCTGACACTACATCTTACCGTCCAGCCTCCCCCGTCTGTATCCAGGTCACAATACACAGGAAATCCTCGTCTCATGCTGCCCGGGTATATCGTATATACTCCACTCACTGTGTCTTTGTTTTCTTGTACATCAAAACAATCCAGTGGTCGGCGTATTTTAGAGTTTTGTGTACCTGTAATAATAATCATGCGACCTAAACAAAAATGTATACAAGTAATTATAGGATTAATACACATTTTCGGTAACGTTTCCATTTAGAACAGAGCTTAACTATTTTAAGGTCATCTGGGATTTTATAGGCAGCACTGACATTCATATTGATAAAATATATTCCTCTAAAATTCACATAACCAGCTTGTTAAACAACGAACGGCACTGTATTCAGTAGGTGCCGTAGATTCCCACCCTTGATTACACAACGCGACTTTCCTGACTTGCTTGTTGTGAATTGGGACCAAACTGACTCTCAACTGGTTCCTGGGGGTGACTTGACATTGAAGGAACGTGGTTCCTATCAAGTGACCATCAGTGGCTTAGACGAGAAAACAAATCCCCGTTCTCCTCACCAGAACAACGACAGGATCGGTACTACTGCCACAACTGATTACGCTGGAAAGGTGCCTACCAAAGGAAGTGGATCACTACTACCGCCACAACTGATCTACGCTGGAAAGGTGCCTACCAAAGGAAGTGGATCACTACTACCGCCACAACTATTCTACGCTGGAAAGGTGCCTACCAAAGGAAGTGGATCACTACTACCGCCACAACTGATCTACGCTGGAAAGGTGCCTACCAAAGGAAGTGGATCACTACTACCGCCACAACTATTCTACGCTGGAAAGGTGCCTACCAAAGGAAGTGGATCACTACTACCGCCACAACTGATCTACGCTGGAAAGGTGCATATCAAAGGGAGTGGATCGCTACAACCGCCACAACTGAACTACGCTGGAAAGGTGTCTACCAAAGGGAGTGGATCGCTAATACCGCCACAACAGATCTATGCCGGAAAGGTGTCTACCAAAGGGAGTGGATCGCTACTACGGCCATAACTGATCTATGCCGGAAAGGTATCTACCAAAGGGAGTGGATCGCTACTACCGCCACAACAAATCTACGCCGGAAAGGTGCCTACAAAAGTGGATGGATCGCTACTACCGCCACAACTGATCTACGCTGGAAAGGTGCCTATCAAAGGGAGTGGATCACTACTACCGCCACAACTGATCTACGCCGGAAAGGTGCCTACCAAAGGGAGTGGATCGCTACCACCGCCACAACTGATCTACGCCTGAAAGGTGTCTACCAAAGGGAGTGGATCGCTACCACCACCACAACAGATCTACGCCGGAAAGGTGCCTACAAAAGGGTGTGGATCGCTACTACCCCCACAACTGATCTATGCTGGAAAGGTCGCTACCAAAGGGAGTGGATCGCTAATACCGCCACAACCGATCTACGCCTGAAAGATGACTACCAAAGGGAGTGGATCGCTACTACGGCCACAACAGATCTACACCGGAAAGATGCCTACCAAAGGGAGTGGATTGCTACTACCGCCTCAACAGATCTATGCAGGAAAGGTGCCTACCAAAGGGAGTGCATTGCTACTACCGCCACAACAGATCTAAGCTGGAAAGATGCCTACCAAAGGGAGTGGATTGCTACTACCGCCTCAACAGATCTACGCAGGAAAGGTGCCTACCAAAGGGAGTGGATGGCTACTACCGCCACAACTGATCTACGCCGGAAAGGTGCCTACCAAAGGGAGTGGATCGCTACTACCGCCACAACTGATCTACGCCTGAAAGGTGTCTACCAAAGGGAGTGGATCGCTACCACCACCACAACAGATCTACGCCGGAAAGGTGCCTACAAAAGGGTGTGGATCGCTACTACCCCCACAACTGATCTATGCTGGAAAGGTCGCTACCAAAGGGAGTGGATCGCTAATACCGCCACAACCGATCTACGCCTGAAAGATGACTACCAAAGGGAGTGGATCGCTACTACGGCCACAACAGATCTACACCGGAAAGATGCCTACCAAAGGGAGTGGATTGCTACTACCGCCTCAACAGATCTACGCAGGAAAGGTGCCTACCAAAGGGAGTGGATTGCTACTACCGCCACAACAGATCTAAGCTGGAAAGGTGCCTACCAAAGGGAGTGGATCACTACTACCGCCACATCAGATCTACGCCGGAAAGGTGCCTACCAAAGGGAGTGGATCGCTGCTACCGTCACAACAGATCTACGCTGGAAAGGTGCCTACCAAAGGGAGTGGATTGCTACTATTGCCACAACGGATATCCCTCAGAAAGGTGTCTACCAAAGGGAGTGGATCGCTACTACCGCCACAACAGATCTACGCCGGAAAGGTGCCTACCAAAGGGAGTGGATCGCTACTACCGCCACAAATGATCTACGCCGTAAAAGGTGCCTACCAAAGGGAGTGGATCGCTTCTACTGCCACAACAGATCCACGCTGGAAAGGTGTCTACCAAAGGGGGTTGATCGCTACTACCGCCACAACTGATCTACGCCGGAAAGGTGTCTACCAAAGGGAGTGAATCGTTACTACTGCCACAACTGATCTACGCCGGAAAGGTGTCTACCAAAGGGAGTGGATCGTTACTACTGCCACAACTGAACTATGTTGGAAAGGTGCCTACCAAAGGGAGTGTGGATCGCTACTACCGCCACAACTGATATACGCCGGAAAGGTGCCTACCAAAGGGAGTGGATTGCTGCTACCGTCACAACAGATCTACGCTGGAAAGGTGCCTACCAAAGGGAGTGGATTGCTACTATTGCCACAACTGATATCCCTCGGAAAGGTGTCTACCAAAGGGAGTGGATCGCTACTACCGCCACAACAGATCTACGCCGGAAATGTGCCTACCAAAGGGAGTGGATCGCTACTACCGCCACAAATGATCTACGCCGTAAAAGGTGCCTACCAAAGGGAGTGGATCGCTTCTACTGCCACAACAGATCCACGCTGGAAAGTTGTCTACCAAAGGGAGCAGTTCGCTACTACCGCCACAACTGATCTATGCCTGAAAGGTGCTTAAAGGGAGTGAATTGCTACTACCGCCACAACTAATTTACGTTGGAAAGGTGCCTCCCAAAGGGAGTGGATCGCTTCTACCGCCACAACTGATCTACGCTGGAAAAACTGACAAGTGCCTACCAAACAGAGTTGATTTCCCAGCCGATTTGAATGTAATGTAGAGAGTCGTATTGGGGTACAGAAGAAACTATACATAGTCCTTACAATATATAGATTAGCTCATACGTGTAACATGTCTAACTATATATATTAAACATTTCAATCAATAATACAATTAGCATTTAAACTCTCCCATCAATAAAGTTATAGATGACATTGCGTAAACTTGTCAACCATGTTCGTGATTTTAATACACAACCATGCATTTGCATTGCATAGTTATTTTTAAATAATATTTGTTATTTTTTGTTGATGTAATTGTAAAACATGATTATATACTGACGTGTTATAACTTTAATTTATTTAAATATCCGCGTGAATCATGTTGTTACCTTTGTGCAGCTTAATATTAATATTTAAGTAGATATTAAATTAAATTATTAAATTTCTTCAATTCGTCATACCATAACTGTATCGATCTATCAGCAGTCACAAGTAATATTCAAGTTGGCAAAATGTTTAACAGTTACTGTATGTCCAATAACTGTCCGTTTTTAAGTGAATAATAAACCCATTCACATAAAAAAAATAATCCATCGGTTATTTTGAGAGGAAGAACAAATAAAGTTGTGTGTAGTTATTTGATTTTATTTGAATTTGCTTATGGAAACTTAACTACTATGTAAATAAACGTGCAGGTAAAATATCCATTTCAAATAACACAACCAACACTATCGTAAAAAAATAGCAAAAATACAACTTATATTTCAGTGAACAAATGCAAATCATTGATAAACTACATGATTAAAATGCTGTATATGAATAGATAGATGCATCCACTCAAGACATTTTTGAATATAGATTATAACTGGAAATAAAATGTGTGGTAATATCTATGAACTGTTCGGTTGAAAGCATGTAGCAAAATAATGCTTTAATAGTATAAATAATATTGCTTATGAATTTAAATTATTGACTATTACATTTATTTGACGTGGTATTGATGAGGTTTAACGCCATTTGCAACATATTCCAGGTTATATGTGGCATATCAAGTTTTGTTGGTACGGAAGACCTCAGAATTAGTTTAAACATAAGTTATAACAACTTAAACAAAATGCGCTTTAAGTCTTCATGGGTAGGACCAATACAAAGCATATGCGCGGGAAAAAAAATGCCGTGCTCAAGGACACCACACATATCAGTGGGGGAGGATCAAACCCAGAATCATCAGATCATGGGTTAAATGCTTTACCACTGGACCATGCGCTCCACAAATAAATTTGAGTTAAACCACCGTCCTGCAAACTTTATCACGGGCTCGTACTCGCGATCTAAGCGATGAGAGGTAAGTCTTAATAAAAAGAGAATAAACGGTACCTGTGTCGCCGTAACTTTCCTTTTCGTTTGTTGTTCTATCAGTGGTCCTCTGCATACCCTTGATCTCCTCGGATAATTTCTGCACAGGGTACCATACTGATGCTGCTATAGCTATGGACACACCCACCAGTCCAAGACAAACTACGATATTGCCTGATCTGGACCCTTGGTCGTGCAATTGACCTTTATTGCCGTCTTTACCGTGTGGTACCATATTTGCTTTATCCGACTTTGAAACACACGTTACAACTATATGTTCCTTCATTAACACGACTTTACACTGTTATTTGTATACACCTGTACCCAAGGTTGTGTCTACGCTATCGATCGAGTTGGCACACCCATGTGATTTACACGATCTCGTTAAAAGTACAGTCACATTTATGCCGCTGTCGCGTGAGTGTCGTCTCGTAATCAAGGTGCCGGTTTACTTACTGGATAAACCCTTCCAGTTATTTACACAAGTCTTTGTACCATTTTGTTGTTAAATAAACAAAAGTCGATACATATAATTAGTATATTCTTGTATAATCATATATGTAAACATGAAGGTAAAACACTAGTCCGGATGTTAGGCCATTATAAATTAATTGCCAGATTATTGGGGAGTGCGGAAGGATTTTTTTTATGAAAATAAAAACGGTCGGGGCAGCATGGAAATTAAGGGGCGAGCGGGTATGATTATTTAGCATAAATTATTATGGCTTTATTGAGTTTTATGTGCAGCTCCTGTACCATTGAATGAAAAATGGAACTTTTACGAGTAAAAGTTTCATTGGTGTTGGGATCCATTAAAATTTATATTTAGTTGAGTGGAATTCTGCCTGTATGTTATTTTTGGAGATCAAACCTGCGACCTCTGGCATGAGAAGACAACTTCATGCACTGCACCGTGCTTGAAATTTGTTTAAACATATTTATCTATTGAAATTCATATACATACAAAAATCAGTTTAAGTATAAATATAGATAAGAACGTAAGATAAACCTTATACAGTTATCCATATAAGAAATTGCTTAAAGTTAGTATATCAGTATCAGTAAAATTATAGAATTGACAAATCATTTTATCCCAAATATATCATATATTGATTCATACATTGTATATACACTTATATACCTATATAAAGATACTGAGTCCTTTTCATACAGATATGTGTGTGAACAGGCAAACATAACATATCGAAATGAGAATTTCTAACTTTGTCTACGCGCTCTGGATAAACTAAAATACTAGATATTCCGCTTAAATTAGCAATTAAACGCGATTTAATTTTGATTGCGCTTTGATCCGCCACATTTGTTGCATACTGTTAATTTGTGTTTATCTCAGAAAGAGTTTGATGGTTAGTCAGATGGTCAGATGTGGTGAAAGTCATCAAACAGTGTGTATGTGACATTTATAATTACAACTGGGGTTACATTTCATTTCTATCACCCAGATTTAATTGTCATTTGTTTTACACTTGAAATAACAAATCATTTATATTTTTCATAAATGATAACGAGATGCTTTGCATTCATTTTAAAAATGACTTTTAAAGGTATTTATTACGACTGTTTCTGATATACTGCCTAATTATTTAACCCATACTTGCACACCAAAAATCCGATTACAGATTAGGCGGATACAGCAGAATTTACCTCTGTTGGAAAATAATGCAATGTAAAAATTGTAAATAAACCGTTATCAATGACAAGTTTCACAATGTGAACTATATTTGCAGCACATATCGAACCTAATACAAACTTAAACTTACAATTTCGTTTTATCACATAACATGGTATCCGACCATGACGAGTTGAAGGAAGCCACACGCCAGTTAAAACATTTGAGCGATACCTGATACGCATAGATAATTACACGCCACTTTTCAATGTTATCGGGAATCGCTTTGTGAGAAATTAAATAGAGGTTGCACGTTGTCGCCTGGATGTGTATGGGGAGTAGATTGAGATGAATATTGGAATGTTTATCAGTTAATAACAAAGTGTTCGTGTATAAAAGCGACGCTATTCGCGGATAGATCATACATAGCATAAGGAACAGCTAGGGAAATTTAACATACAATTAAAATATTGCAACGTCGTACTTTTTATCTATGAAATTGATGCTTCCTTTATTTTAGTTATTTGTTATATTTTGATTAATCTATGAAAATATTGCGAATCAGTTGTCAATTGATCTGATCAAAGACGATAATTGGTATTTTAAGATATTTTTTAAATATGCGGAATTGTGCTCTCTTTTTTTTCTTCAGCTATTTAATTAAAAACTTGGTTTATTGCAGTTTTTAGTACAAAGATTAGCAATATTCTCCATAGCTTTATCATGTTGAACAACGGTGCTTTGTATTGGTATGCATATTTTATCTTTAAAATGTCTTATAATTCTTTTAGAATGGCTATGTACAAGTGTAAACTTTCATGTATATGTTTTTATAGGATATGTACATAGATGAGACGAAAATAAAGATAAAACTACAAGCGTTTTGTGTTATTTAAGTGTAATTTAAACCGAAGTTTTTATACACAACCTATTTGAATTACTGTATGTTTTTTCGTCGTATACCCGGTTTTCACGCATTTTGTAAACATCCGGTTATTTTGAGATCACAAGAATCGATGACGTCAGTCCCGACTGATGTTTCTCCCAAAAGATAAACAAACCCCAACGCAGATATGTAGAAAGTACATATACAGGTATTGTTTATACAAATAAGATATATATGAAAAAATTACATGTTATATTAACACTTTTTACCTACCTTGAAAATTTGTCCACAAAATCACCATTTAAGAAAAAAGCGTCTGCACCCACTATCTGTTAGAATTGAAATCACGTGACAGTAACGTGAACTTAAATGGCAGATCTAAAAAAATCACTGTTTAAGGTATATTTTATTTTGTAATTTTACAATTTATTTTTGCAGGCCACAAGAGGAAAGAATATTCCCCAAGAGCAATGAATTCAGCTTTTATGCACGAAAAGATACTGGTTTATTAGTAAGGAATGTAACAGCTTAATTTAAGAACAGCTAAACGTAAGAAATAGGTTGATCGGCTATCTGGGCTCTGAGACCACCAAATCTGGACCAAAACCATTTTTTACAGAGGAGAAGGGAGTCAGAATAGCAAATCATCTAAAGTTCATGTCAAGTGTAGGCTATGGATATAGCAGGTAAATTGGTATCTATTCAGCTGAAATTATTTTTTTTTACAAAAAAGGAAAACATTAATAACCAATAATAGCTAGGTACAACTGTATTCATAATACAGATATCTTATAATAAGGCACAAACATTTAAAGAGTTATTAATTAAATTCGTTTAACATAAAATTTCAATAAACACTTAAAATGATGACTAACATGTGTTTCATATATTTATAATAACAGTTCTGAAGTCACTGATATTGCATCTGATTATGCTGTAAGCCTGGGGTACAGAGAGCGGAATCATCCTTTATCCATGCACTGGTATAGTAATTTCATGGGAAGATGGCCAAAACTGAAAGTTATCAAACCAAGAGGATAACAAATGCAGAGAGCAAAGGCTACATCTGTTGAATGTGTCAGCAACTATTTATCAGAGTTGGAAATGATTCTTAAGAAGTAAAACTTCTTGGTTAAGTATGAAAAGATCTACAATGTGTATAACAAAGGTTTTGAAAGACGTTGTTTACGTTAGTTGTATTTTGTTCTGTTCTGTTCTGTTTTAATAAAACGACACAGAGCTAGCGTAATTTCCCGTGGGTGATGGATAGAGTAACGGAATTGACACCCGTGGGTATCCAATAATGGCTGTGGTAATGCCCATGGACCACAGGTACCGCACTATTTCATCTTTCCCGGTGAACGTATTTGCAAACAGTTGTAAGAGCTCATGGAAGGAAAAAACTACAGGGGCCGATGGAATCTTTACATTATCCGGTTGGTCAAATGGTGATGTTTTCAAAACCTATCTCCCAACTCATCTGAACAGATACTTACCAGTTAGAACATCTGCAAAACCAGTAATGGTTATGTATGATGGCCATAAGTCCCATGTATCCCTCGACTTAAACGACTAGGCAAAGCAAGCGAACCTCATTTTGTTTGTTCTTCCTGTACACACAAGCCATGTCCTTTAACCAATGGATATCGGGTGTTTTGGTCCCTTTGAACACATATACAATGCCACATAGTCATGAGGAACAACGGAAGTGCATCGGTTACAAGAAACAGTATATACAGCATAGCATGCCAGGCATACACCAAAGCCTTGTCTCCAGAAAACATTCAGGCTTCGTTCCGAAAAGCTGGGATCTGTCCATTTAACCCAAATATTGTGGACAGTAGTCAATTTTTGCCATGCTCAGTTCTCGAGCAAGAGAGCACATCGGAAAGTTCAAATCCAGAAGCTGCACACCAAAATAACAATGCTAATGATATCCAGGGTGTCGTATAGAATAAGAGTATTTTGAACTTAAGGAAAACAGCAACAAAGAAACTAAGGTATTTAAGCTATATAGCAAGTGGAACGGCCATGCCTGAAGATGAAATTATAGAAAAGATAAACGAGCATCAATCAACAATATGTAATAATACAAAAGAAACTAATCCAATGTGAATAAAAATGATAAACTAAAGGTACCCGTCAGTAAAAAGGGAAAACGAAACACACACTAATAAAGCCGTCAAATCTGTAAAATCAAAGATATTTTTTTTTTAAAAAGTGCTTAAATGCTCATAAATCACTTTTTAACGTCTATTTTGTCTTGTTACAATTCATGCTAAATCATAGCATTATAAAAGTTACATACGTCTGGTCTCTTAGAAATTGATGAGTTTCAACTGTTATTTCGACTGTGCTGCCACCAAACGTTATCATTGTAATAACCACAATCTCCCATTATAACGTTCAGTGGCGCTGCAAACAACCCAAGAAGTTGCTAATGGAAATATTTGCTGTAAACAGCTATTGGAATTCGCGACACTAAACAAAAGATAAGTATGAGGTTTCTTTTTAAGGATAAACTATAAAAAATCAACTAAATCATTAGATCTACCTGACCCATAAATTACTGTTGCAAAGATTTCTTTTCATATATAAATATGAAATGCGGTCGGGCCGCTTTTTCGTCCGGGTGAAGGACTTGATTCCTAATGGAATGTATTTAGTCTGGACAATGTTAAATTTGATATCTCCCCTACAATAGTTTTAACATGAAAAAGGTAAAACCTTAATGGTGAGCGAATAGGTAGATGTCAAACACAATTTTCCATCTGTTGTTGGTTAGTTATACAAAACAGAGAATAAAATAAGGGGAAAGGATATTGTAATTACTAGGGTTATAATGACGAATAATACTTACATTGCTGGCAGTTCTCAGTTTACAAATGAGGCTCAAAACGTCATGCTCTTACAGTGGGTATATTATTCATGTGTTCGTGTTGGCGTATCATAAAAAAGCGTTGTTTGTAATTAAAACAGTCAGATAATACATAGTTATTAAAGTATATGTTTATATAAATATTAGCCTTATTAATAAGGCGTGAATGAGCAGTTTGACATTAGGATTCCTGCACATAACAGGAGTTGTCGGATCTAAAGAGCAAAACTCATCTATATATGTGCAAAATGTTATACTAATGCGTAAATTTAAGTAACTTATACTATGGTTTTAAAACATTTATGATACTGTTAGTTGAAAGGTTAGCGATTATCATATCACCCACCAAAGTTAACAAAACAAGTTATTTTGACATATGCAGGCACTTCACATAGTTATTGATACCGGTAAACAAAATTATCATGTACTTTTAAAGTCCCATGTGTCAGCAGACATATCATTGTCTTCATGGTCCGAGTCTGTAAGTGTACCATGTATTCAACTCTTTTTTTACGTGTACTCCATCATACATGTTGGAGTAGCAAAATTGTTTTATTTTGACTATGTTTTCCTCTTATTTTAACTGATTTTTTCATTATGTCGCTATGGACAGTCTTGACACAATGCTCTGTGTTAATTTTACATATTTCTTGATTTATAGTCACAATGTCTTTTTCTAAAAAATTCTGTTGTATTTCCACAGTTGTTAAGTCTGTTTCTGTAAGTCTGTTTTTTAAGAATTTGAAAATATGAATATTGTTTAATAAAGGCACTTAGAATTGTTACAAGAAAAAAGTGTTGTTGTATCATGTCTCAGTTTCCTGGAAATTTCCAGTAAATCTGTTATAAATATCTGGACTTTATTTGTTGAATTATATGTAGTGTATTTTCCATTTCTGCAGGTCACTTTTTCTGTCAAATTACAAAGGCCAGCTGCTATCAAAATGACTTTTGCTCAGCAGGATAAAAATCCATTTTATTTTGAACATCATGATAGACCTGCGATATTTTACCACCAGGAATGACAATCAAAGATACATGAAAGTGATCAGGAAATGGATGAAATTTGTTTATGTGTTGATGCAGATACCTCCCTCTCGAATCTCTTCCAATAATTATATGGTGATGCATGATGTAAATGAATAAAAAAAGAAAAGAAACTACGAATAAGCTTTTGATACAGTTAACATGGTATCTGTGTGTGTGTTTATTGATTCCAAGTGAATGTTAGATACATTATCGTTTTGATAAGAGCTTGATACCGATTTTTCTTGTTCAGTTAAGCTTTTGGTTGATTGGTTTACCTCGTTTGCTATGGTAACAAAATTTGAAAATGACCACTGTCAAGCAACATTTATTGTCAATGTCTTCATTTTTATTCTGTAGAGGTTCCTTTGTACAAAGTGTAAAAGTTTCTCTTGGACCCTTTCAGCCAAACTTTAATTTTGCAGTTGTACAGAAGTGATGCCGCCTCAATTTCACAAGCTGCAGCCCATACATTCAGTTTCAACATTTAAGTCCAATGAGATCTTTTGGTTATTGACAGTCTTGCTTTTTCCTCCCAGTGTTCCCAGTTAAGGTATATATTGATATATTGCTGCAGATTGCATGTCTGTGCTGTCTTGCGAGGGAAAAATCCCAACTTTATATGTAACTGAGACGGTGAAAAAAACAATTTCCATCACCAGTTTAAGTCATTGTTGCAAATATTCATGCTTTGAATGAGACTCAAATTATTCTTTTTTCTACTTAAATTAATTCAACACATACATCTACATAAATAGGTATCTCATTATTTTTGTTTTGAAAGCTAAACGAAAGAAAGAAAAAAAGAAAGAAGAATCATTTTGCAACTTGTAGTTTTACTTAAATTTATTGTTTTAGATTTAGATCTACACTATGTTGAACTTTATGGGAAATAGTGGTGACTAAAGCTTTAATAACCTGCAGAATTATGGAGTGAAATACCCTCTTAACAGTTGTGTTGTTCTTTTACTGTTAACAAACGTAGCAGACGACGTTTGTTTACTAACTACGCATTGTCAAATTCCGATTCTTTTCGATTGGCCCACTTCTGGTCATACTCATTTGCATACGTTTTATTTATTTTGTAGGTCAGGGAACCAGACTAACTTTCTATTTAATACGTCATCCGGTAAATTTCCTTATAGCAGAAATTTATTTGCGAAATGAATAAATTATTATAATGTACGTTTTGTGTATATTTAAAGTGTTTTAAATATATCATATTTTGTACGTAATTATAAGGAGAGATTTGAAATAACTTTTCATGAATCAAGATGAAAAAGTGGGGTTTCGTAAGAATTCCTGTATTTTATGTTATCAAATTAAAAACAACCTACGTAGCCGAGTGTTCCAAATTACGCATGAAAACAGAGGGTCATTTCCGGTTTTCAACGTAAGTATATGTTTGTAAATATATCTTTTTTCTTTAATCTTACGTGATACCATAAGAGCTCGCTATAATAGCTACATGTGTAATCATTAAAAAGTTAACACTATTTATTTTTAGAGAGAGAGTCATTAGTACTTACACCAGTAAGTGAAAGTAACTGATATAAGTCCGGCTACATACTTTACTGACCCCATGTAGGTAGTCAATATGGGATTCTAACTGAATAAACTTTCGATTGTCATGTTTTCTTTAACCCAGGAAAGAGGACGAATTCCAGTTCGATGGGAGAATGTCTTAAGTGTGAAAAGTAAACTTATCATTGGTTTGGGCCTCAGTCTGGCTGCATATTTTTCTCACTTGGCATTCCATTTCACCATCATTATTTCTTAAGTTTTACTTTAAATTAACTTAATTTTGACTGGTTACTTATTATTCTCTAATCAATATCAATGCAGTTTTACTAGACCTAGTCTAATATCATGATGGCCTGTTTGCTTTTTTATTTGAGTACTTAAGTATATACTTTTAAAAATACTTTGGGCTGTGCTCAGTCAATTCAGTTGACTATCATCAATCAATGGGTCATAAGTTCGAATAACTGCCCAGTCACATTCTCTGTGATGGTTTGATATACAACATATCTCATCATTCGTCTCTCACCACTGATTCAAATGGGAAAGTTATCAGTAACTTGCGAAGATAGGATGTGCTCGAATACTGGTTAACATTTCAGGATCCCAGGAAACTGGTTAGATTGACTGATCGTCTGTTAGCACTCGATGGCATAAAATAATGCTTAATATTCTATCAATCACTTAGTATGTTGGTGAAATAGGAGCTAGGATACACATATATTTATATAAACAAATTTTTTAATTGATCAAGGCATGTTGAACAATGTGATATTTTCAATGGTGATCATAAAAGGGCACATGTAAAATGAACATTAAAAACAAAAGCACCTTTTGGAGCAATTGAATGAAAATAACAATCTAGCACTTTAACGATACATACACATGCTACCAGGTAATGTGTATGGCTCATTTTTATCTTTGAACCTTTATAAACAAAAACGGCTCAATTTTGTATACTATTTTTTCAAATGCTGGCTAGCCCCATGAATACATAAACATGATAAAGAAGAGATTGTGACCCTTGAATTCTCAAACATTGCGCTACATTTATTCCTAACCAAACTTACATGGTAATTATATAACCATAGTATCTTAATACTAAACAGTTTGTTGAATTGGCCAAATCAGATAAATATTCGAAATGTTATTAAGTTTCTGTCATTTCAAGCCATCTGTGTACAACACTTTTCGACTCTTAAAAAATTACATGGTAAACAGTAAACGCCTTTACTACTTTAACCATTCTATATATTTTATCAGTATGTAATATTTAACAATGATAATATTTATTCTTACATTTTTATTTTAGGTAAATTTAAACATTGAAGTTGTTTCACAAACGAAAAATCTAGTTCGTGAAAGACTGCTTTTCTTAGCACAGTGCATAAAAATAATACAACTGACAATTAAATACAACACACGGAAGTTCTGTTGACTATGATACTGCAATTGTCCCAAATAGTGGATACATAAAACGTTGTACACTATGTAGAGCAAGCAATCCCATGTATATTGCAGTTTTGTTCAAACTATGAACACCATGGAACAATACAGTCAGAGATTGAACGGGGAACACAAGGTAGACCAAAATTCTCTATTCCATACGACACACTGGAATGTTATTTACAATGCGGTTTTAAGATAAAAAAAATTGCAAACATGTTACATGTAAGTCAACGAACTGTTGAAAGGAGACTATCTGAATTCATCTTAACAGTAGCACAGCAATACAGTACTCTAACAGACGGGGACTTGGATAAAAAAGTAACAACATTTTTAATTTAAATTTTCCAAAGGTTAGATATCGAACTATCAGCAGTTTATTGTCAAGTGAAAGGCATCGCGTGCAAGAATATAGAATAAGGAAAGCCATTCGTAATTGTGATCCATGCGGTGTTCTTTTCAGACGATTGTTTTTCATCACATGTACAGTTCAATGACGAACCTATAATGTAAAAGGTCCATTGGAACTGTGGCATATTGATGGCTGCCATAAACTGATCAGGTACAAACAATTTACATCAGAGCAACCTTTTTAACCAACAACAAAAACATTTATTTTCACTGATGTATTCACCTGCTCCTCATCTGCATTAATGGGGGACAGGCTTAATCTCCTTTGAATAGGTCTAACAAAACTGAGAGCTTGGTCTGAATTACTACTGTATGATAAGTGGAAAGTTGTGTAACCACTGAACGGCCTTTTGATCTGTTCCAGTATAATTCTGCTTGTCAATCCTGTGCGGAGAAGTTCAACACCACCAGACTTTTTCATATTTGGAAATGTCTCTTCTATTTTGTCTTTAAAGCAGGAAGTATCACTGTTTTTAATGAATGTTATTTTTTTCACCCCTAAACCACTTTTAAATAGTTTCTGTTTTTCATGTCTGCTTGGTACAGTATCCTTAAAAGTAAAAAAAAATATGTGACTTGAACCGCGTATTTTAAGTTGCACTACATTTCAGTGTTGTGACAGTTGTTTTATATATGTTGTAATTTGTTTTTATCATAATCGAGTATAAAACAACTACTGGTAAAAAACAATCTGCTTAAAAAAGTGTTGTTACATACGTCTCATTTGTTTGTTTGCGTGTCACGAGTAAAGTTTTTTTTAAATCGAATTTTGTTAATTTTAAAACTGAAACACTAACTGATATTTCAATTAGCTAAAGTGGATAGTATTGAAACACACTTGTTTATAAAACATTGCATACAGGACTGCCATATTGTTAAAATAGGTAAAGAGCAAACTAATTATTAAAGAGAAATATTTAACATTCCTTTACAGATTCATAATCATGGAAAAACTATCATGTTCCTGAATAAACAACTATTTCAGGAATTGCTGTTGTGTGTGCTGTTATGAATACTTTTTTTCATTGGTTTTAAGAGCACTTAAACACCGAAGATCACAGAGAGCCGCCACACGTACAGAGTGGAAAACACCAAAGCTGCTATCCGTACAGAGTGGAAAAAGTTGTACAAAAGCCATAGGATATAATTTGTTCATATGTGTTTTGGGCATTTCTTGTATAAATCGAACACTGTATAATGACATGAATGTTGCACTAGAGTCACGTTTAATCTAAATCAGATACATTCAAACCTAGTTAAACACATTTAACGTAAATAGAAATGTGTTTAGAAGAAAACGAGGAAGTAAACAGTAAACAATGTCGCCATCTGGAATCAATGTTAATTACCTATTATTTTAATTGGGTTTAACGCCATTTTCAATCCAATTCATGTTATATCCCGTTTAATTGATGGAGGAAGACCTCAGAATGAATCTGAGTAGAACCACCGTCCTTCCGCAAGTGACTGACAAACTTTCTCACATAAAGTTTGTTTTTGGAGTGAATGGGACTCGAACTTACGACCCTGGCGTTGACAGGTACGTGATCTTGAGACGGCGCCTTAGACCACTCAGCAACGGAGGACCATCCATTACTATTTCCTGGTTGCATAGGAACCCTGTATTATAGTTGTTTCTTTTATAAGTTTGACTGTAGAGAAAATCACAGCATTACCAATTTAACATTCTCATCTAACAACGATTTTCAACTTCCTCAATGATGCTGTAGCTATACTCCCACTACGAGTGTATTATATATCATAGCAAAAAAATCAGTCACTGCAGAGGGGTTTCGAACCCACACATCAGTGTGATGGGCTTGAAATTACCACGAGGTATAGCATCGGGAAGCTTGTCCATATCAGCAGCATACAAGTGACCGATTCCTGAAAATTAACGACACAGATAGAGCCAATCTAACAAATATGAGACATTTACTTTTATGAAACCTTTTATTAGTCAGCACAGTTTCTTTGTGACCATTAAGCACATACAGAATGGCATATTACAGACAATGCTTCATATTAATTTTGAAAACATAAATAAGTTGTTTTCCTTAATATACCAAGCAAATATCACGTATGCCTCTATCTTCAGTCACAAGTTTTTTTTATGATTTCTATTGAAAAAGAACCGAACAGTTTTAACAATATACTACCGAAAAGATATGTAGCGCCTTCTTAAATCTCAAGTGCTCTTGATTGATCGCCTGTTGTTGTTTCAATGCAAGATGTCTGCGCTTCGATGACGGTAACTGTGACTTCTCCTGCTGTTGTGCCCTACTTTTCACACACTTGTCAGCGCATTTGACTGCGTGAATACCGGAAGAGAGACTAACACCCGAATAGGCCTGTAGGAAATAATAATTAATGTGAACTTGTGCAGACAAAATCAATATGATTATTTAAACTTCAAAATGATGCGAGAGTAAGTTTCTTTTAAATTTATCTATTTTACCTCGATTATGAAATTGAAAAATTATAAATACAATTATGACATTATCAGTAATGGTACAACATTGACAAAAAGCAGGCGAAAACATATATATTGGCCCTCAAAGAACATCTACAAAAACTTAATGAACATTTTAAATTGTGAAATAAATTTGCATTAATAATGTATTTGCATATAACGACACAAAAAAGTCAATCTATACAATTCATTGCAGACATTTATAAACGTTTTTCTTTATAAATATTACTTGCACCATTTCTTTCTTAAACGCATCCACAGCTCCTTGTTGTGAAGACTCCAAAGACAATCAATGTTTTCAACAATCGAAGGAGACTTAGCCGATTTTCTCCGTTTATTGGAAGAAAAACGTCCTGGACGATCGCAAAAATCCATTTTTGTTTATAACCGGAAGTGAACCTTTTTCGTGTTTTTTTTTTTTTTAAAAATGAACGTTAGTATTTAAATGATAATCAAAAGCAACAAAGCAAAACATGAAATTGGTTTTATTCCTTTAAAAATAAAAATATCACCAAATTGTATACTTTATAAACGTATTCCGTTCAACACCGAGATAGGACTAGATGCCCCCGAAACCATTACGGAGAATACCGAATTCGCACGAAAATTACCGAGTCCATAACGATCCCACTACCTTAAGATGACATATATTTTAATGATAAGTTATTGTAATTATACCGTCGTTCTTTCTCCTAATACTATTATGAGAAACAGTATTATTCCCTGCGATCACAGACAATGTCATCAACAAGTAAAATAAAAGTCATACGGTCATTAACGGTACGAGTATACGCTTCATAATGACATCATCAATGTTTTCGTTTTAGATTCACAGCTCAACTCAATTCAGTAAACTGTATACAGTTTTTAAAGACATTTACATTACAATTCAATGCAAATATATGGTCCCTTTTAAAGCAATTACTTATCATATTGTAATTTCAGCATAACATGTTTTTGTATTATTGTTTATCAAAACATTTTTTCTGGTGTCTCATTTATATGTTCAGGTAAACTTCAAGTATTTTATTCACTTGATATTCAACCCGTTTTATTTAACTGGCTAACGACTCATTTATTTCAATTTTGAAATGTTAGTTAGATAGTGTTTATTCCTTACCGTAGAGAGTAATTCGGAACGCCTGCTGTACGAACGGTCAAATATAGTGCCGACAGTATATACTTCTAGTATCCTCACAGCTGCCAACAATGTCATGAAGGCGTTTATCACCCGTTGAAAAGAAATATTGTTGGTATTATATTTTATAAAGCGATTAAAGTAAAATAAATATTATGATAGCCTATGTAATTACACTGCATATACATGTGTGATATTGTAACTACTTCTCAATAAATACATGCAAATGAGAAAATAAGCCATACTACAAATACTGTCTATTTTATTTTAATTAAACTAGATCTAATTAAGTTGACAAATTTTCCATGTTAGATCTAGTCCAATTATCTTTAATGTAAACATTTCGTCAAACCACATGATCGGTCGAAAAATATATAAGCTAATCTTCCAATGTAGTGCACAGTTTACATTTCATTAAACGTGGTTCAAGTTTTTTTTATTATACCTCGTCTGAATCTTCGTTCTTTCTTTAAGCCTTCCAAAAGAGGCCCCGTAAAGCTTATATGGTCAAATAATAGACATAAGCACTGTACTGTTAGACTTCCAAACGCTATTTATATTGGCAATTAGCAGCGCTGGAATATGTGACGTTCTTCTTTGAGTTCTCTGTAATAAACTTATTACAAACGATATCTGAAAAAAAATGTTATTTGGAAGCAGAACGCATTAATTAGAATAAAACATCATTAGGATTTAGTCTGTCCATGGCGGATACTATTAAATGCCGTAACGATAAGTATCTGCACTCTCTGAAAGCAGAGCATCAGGAAAAATGTCAATAAATTCAAAAGACACGCCTAGAACAATAATTGAACAATTTACTGAATAATTAGTATGCATAGCGTTACTGTTTATTACCGACCGAAAGGGAAAGACGGAAAGGGACATACGTCCTCAGTAACATGCTTCCAAAGCATAAGAGAGATGAACGTAGACAGAAATCTGTAATGCTAAAGGTAGTTAGAAGCATATACCTACACAATAACCTTAGGCCAACTGATATTAACCAAACGGAACCCCCAACGTGGTTACAAGAGAGCGAGTCCCTTTATAAAACCAGAACAGAGTGCTGGATATAATGGATAACTTCCCCAAGAATGCAAACCTCAAAATAGGCAGAATAATAAGATATTGAAAAATAAATATGGAAGTCTGAAACGCAAGGACATCACGTCCAATGCAAAGAGTGAACAGAAGGAAAGAAAGTCATAGTACACATAGATGAAAAAACTGAGAGACAGATAAAAGATATGGACTTTACTCCTGAACAAGATCTAGTTTTTACGAATGTAATTTGCGTTGAGATCAAATTATCAGCACATAAAGCGCCAGTCAAGACGGAAATCTAGTAGCCGGAAGTATGGATACAAACAAGATGGCGAATGTTGGTACAAAAACCGTTACCATTATGAAAACCTGCCGTTATAGACAATTACCTAAGCAAAATGTGGTAACAGGTCCTTTAAAGAGATTTAAAGCATGGAAGCTTGAAATTCTATCCATAAATAGCTAAAATTCTATAGATATATACCTGGATAAACTCCATTTAAGATATGTACGGCTATAATTTCAAGCTCCTGTGGTTTAAGTCTATATTCGATCAAATATAGAAATAACATTCCAATGATGTTCAAACCGCTTTGGATTTGTGTAATTAATAGTCTATTGTTTCATTTTTTTGAGGCACTAATTTGAGTATGTCCTCTGCTGTCCGTCCGTTGTACTTTGATTTCCGTGCAATAACTTTAAATTTCCGTGCAATAACTTTAACATTCCTAAATCAAATCTGTTTAATTTTAATACAATATTTATAATGACAAAACACAGGCCAAGTTCGATTTTGGGGGTTGTGACTTTTGGCGTTGTAGAGTTGTGCCCCTTTAATTTGTGAAAAATCGTCACACTTTGGTTTCCGTGCAATAACTTAAGAATGCCTTAATAAAATATTTTGAAATATTTGTACAACGTTTATAGTGACAATACTCAAACTAAGTTCGGGATTATGACTTTTTGGCAATGTAGGGTTGTACCTCTTTGATTTGTGAAAAATTTTAATTTTCGTCCGTTTGTGACATTTTGGGGGGATTTCCGCGCAATAACATAAGAATGCTTGAATCAAATCTATTAACGACCTCATTGATCTGTATAATAATCATTATGTGAGACGCGATACGCCTATTCGAAAGATTCTTAGTGTATATATGCAAACAGCAAAGACACATACCAGCCTTCGCATTCACGCAGTCTTTGCTGTACGCACAATTACTATATGGACACTCAGACAGTGGCGTCTATGACCAGATTACGCTGATCTATGTGCATGCTGGTCTGTGTTTCTGCTGTTTGAATTATGCATGTTGTGTCTCAAATGCTTCCTATTCCACATATGTATTGATACGCTCAATCATTTTGCATTAATAGTCCGCATTCTGCATTGAAACCTAATCGAATGGTCACCTCACCACCGCAGGTACACTTATATAACAGCAGTTTTTTCTTCTATATGTTTAACTTTCTTTTTTCTTTCCCCTTCAGATCACCGCAGGGGTTTTCGCAAAAGAGATGGTTAAGTGTTGACACTTAACACCAACACCCCCTAAAAGGTGTCTTGTTAATTATTCAGTCTTAGTGTTGAAAGTTTCTTTTTGGCGGTAAATAAAAATTAAGTTAATAATAAGGATTTTAAAAGTTGAAATAATTAACAACTTTATTTGAACAAATTATTAAGTTATGTATATTTTTTTTATTTAATTATTTTTTTAAAGAAATTTTATTGGTATTGAACAAAATAAATAAGACATCTAAGATTTAAGTTCTTTTTTATTTTACATGTTATATTTTAATAGCAGTATATGCAATATCACTTTCACCAAAATTATCGAAGCCTTTTTTTCCCATGTTGAATTCATATCATAAGCAATCTGATTATCTGTAAGCATTTCTCTCATATATTAAATATATTCTAATTCTCCTCCTCAATGAGTTTTTCGTGTTTCTGCTTCAAGTATTGAACGTTGTTTTCCAATGTCTATATCTTGTAACATCATCTTTTAATACTGTTTATCTTAAGAAAAGTAGAAAAAATACTTGGTTGGTTAGGTTGTTGTAATTTCAATTCTATAATAGCCTCTTCAAATGCCTTTACTCTATGTAATATTTCTTCTGAAGAGGTTCTATCAATACCATATTTATACTTTTTATAACTTGGTTCTGATTTTGTAATTTGTATTGATATGTCATTAAAATTGAAAGAAAAATCTCTAATAGTTTTAGTGTTAATTTGAACTTGTCTGTTAATTTCATTATTTGTATCATATAATGATTAAATTCTGTTTTATTCAATAATTTTATTAAATAAAACTGCATTTAATTTTGTAATATCTGTTGGTTATAATTCACCAATTGATTTCAGTTTATAATTATGGCCTATGTATAAAATATTTGTCTAAATTTGTTAAACTTCGGAACATATTTGAGTATTTAGTTTTATTCTATTTACAATATTTAATCGATTATTTTCATTATCAGCATATTGTGCTATTTCTGTTAATAAATGATTAATACAACTCATTTGATTAACTTATTCATCGGTAGTATTTTGATATGTAGTATAATGTTGAAATATATTATTAATAGATGCTCCTGTACTTGTTTTAATATGTTGTATTTTAGTATCTATTTTTTTTTATTCTTTTAAATTATCTTTTACGTCATATTTTTGTTAAATTCGTTAATAAAGTATTGATACATTACTTTAACTTTGTTATTAAACTTTGTAATCCATCATGTGTTTGTTTGTATAAATCATTTCTTAATATAAACTGATTTTCCATTTCATTGAAATGATTCTGAAATATAATTTTATTTTGAGTTATTAAGAATCTATTCCATTCTCTGTAACTCTGCATCTGTATGGATAATAACATTTTTATCATTAAATTCATTAATGCATTTAATTGAATATTTATTAATTTTTGTTGTTTTTGAATATCATCTAAATGACGTAAATCTCATGTAGGATTTGCACTTGGAGGTAAGGGATCCGGTATCATTTCATCAGGGTGTTCATCTAAATATTTATTTGTATAAAAATCATTAGCTTATGTTTGTTATTACATTTTTAAAATATCTAATGATTTATGTTGATTAGTTACTTCATCTACTATTTCAATATTTTTACTTTCATTTGATATTGGATCTTTAATTGTGGCTTGTTTTGGTTCATTAATTGGAGTTGGTATGGTATCTGTATAATATTTTATTTGTCCTTTATGAAAACATTCAAGTTCATGTATTCTATTATCAAATGTTCTAAACCTTTGATATATTGGTGGTAGATATGTACCATGGCCTAAATTTGGTGATTATGGTAGATTAGTTTCAAAACATTTTTGTCAAATTGATGATATTGAAAAAGTCTAATATACAAATGTAGGAATAGTTAAAAACTCAGATGCTACAAAAGATGAACCTATGGAAGTACAAACAACTAACTTAGCGCAAAAAAATGGTAGTTAGTAATTGAACATTAATGATCGATCAAAATCCAGATATTTCTGGAGTTGTACCAGAAACTCCTCCTGCAGCCCATTTATTACAAAGTACAATTACAACTCCGTTACGGGACCTAAAATTGGAGTTATCTTTCCTGATACAAAAGATCTGTATTCCAGACGACTTGCAAACTGTCTTCAGCCCTTGGTCAGAAGCACCCTCAGCAAGTCAGGCATCGAGCGTTATTCGATTACCGTCACCAAAGCCTAGCAGACGTGTTATCACTCGTAAAAGGAAAAGGACCGTATACGCTAAACCACCAGGAGATCCATAACTTCCTAGTCTCCTTCAAGATCCCTTACCTGAATGACAAAAGCCAGGATCTTCATCATCGTAATATGGAAACGTAAGTCATGATTACTTGTAAATCTATTTTAGAAATTGGTGATTGGTGTGAGGAATTCTCACAAAGTACTTGGACATATAATTATGAAGTAGGTAAAGATAGATGGCATTTTTAGTACCAGTTAGACTATTTAATGAAATGTGTTTTGGAAAAATATCAGTTGTAGATTTATTTCGTATATATACAATTACATCATTTATTCATCAAACAATAAACGTATGATAAATGTATATTATGGATCATTAGGTAAAGCAGATAATGATAAATTTGCTGTTCAAGATTCTTGGTGGGATAAAATTAATATAGAGCTTACTTAGGTACTTGTTATCATAGTTATGTAAATTATTTAATGCCATATGATGATAGTATAAATTGGAATGATAAATTTGGTTATGACAATAGTCATATAGATTTTAGTATTGATTTTAGATCAACTTATTTAAACAAATTATATGATAATGCAGATAGTATTGCTGATTTATCTATTTGTAAATGGGCTAACATACAAGAAACATAATTTTATTATGATGACATTAGTTTAGAAAATACAGAATACTTATCAAAAATTAGAATATTCAAGACAGTTTGTCCTTATAGTAAAGTTAATGATAGTAAGTATTGGACTGTTAAAGCAGATAATGTAGGTACTACATTCCAAAATGATGGTAGTTTTAAATTACATATAACAGCTACTACAAACATAGATATTGTTCATAAAAGAATAATGACTACATTTGTTAATGTAGAAAATAAAATAGGTTCAGTAGAAGGATTTCCAATATGTATCTTTTTATTAGATATTGGTCAAGATATTGATCTTCGTTTAGAGTATATATATATTTGTTAAAAGAAACAGGTTTACAAAAAAATATTTGGGATTGTGATACAAAACAAAGAAATTTAGGAATCAAATTAGAAAATGATAATAGAAGAGCAGATAATTTAGAAACAAATGTTTATACAACAATTTTTTTAGTGATTTTACTGCAGGTGGTAAATTTAATAAATTAGGACAAAGTGTAGAACAAGTTACAAGATATTTAAATAAATTTTATGAACAGTTAGAAGATTTGAAAGCAATAGAATCAAATGCTACATATATTTTTACATTTAAAAGTCAAATGTCAACTACGATAGAAACTGTTAATGGATAAGATAGTAATACTATTAAAACAAGAGGGCCCGAGGACGCTCTACTGACTAATAGTGGCCATAGCATTTTTTGAAATTCTCCTATGCAATAACTGAGAAACATCCATGTGAAGTTTCAGTTTAGTTGGCCTAGTGGTTTCAGAATATATGAAAAAAAAGAGAATTTTCTGTTTTTGCATAGTATCCCTATGTAAAATTCCCCTTACAGGGCCCCTATAAACTTTAGCCCCTTAATTCTTATCTGCAATCAAATCCTACACTTAGGGATAATTTATGCCATATATGAACAAATCTGACATACTGGTTATTAAGAAAGCGATTTTAGTTATTCCAAGTTTTTACCCTTTTTGGGCCCCTTAAGACAGTGGAACCCAGTCATTTTTACAAATCTAAACCTCCTTCACCAAACTATGCTTCTGTGAAGATGTAGGCAATCATTTCCATTTAAAAAAATATATATTATAATGGCATGTGTCCCCAAATTAAACACTCGGGGCGGGTTCCAGAAAGTGCTGCTAACAGACGACGGACAAAGAGCCATCGCATATGAAAATTCAGAAAGTTGTTAATGTTATTTATTTGTTTAATTTGTTTTTACATTTTGAACTTAATTTAATTGGTGTTAATAATTTGAAATACGCAATTAATTACACATAACATTTGAATACATGTACATATGAAGAACATAAAAATCAGTTGGATAAAGATGATGCTACATGTAAAATCGTTTGCAGATTAATATGAATGTAGATGAAGATGTATCAGATAATAAAGTAGCTAATCTTAAAGCATATATATCAGGTAGGAATTATATGCGTAAAAAATTGTTGGCGGGAAGTTTTCAACACTAACACTAAATTAATAACAGGACACCTTTTTAGGGGGGTGTTGGTGTTAGCTGTCAACAGTTAACCACCTTTTTTCCCTTCGGGGCCCTGCAGGGGTTTTCGCGAAAAAAGATAAACATAAAGCAAATACTTCCAAAACTTGATGAAATCAAATATCACTTAAGTCAATGTAACTCAACTAATATCTTGGGAATTTTTAAAACATTTTTATCACCAAGTATTGAAGACAATAACGTACAGATACCCAGTTTTAAAATCGAACGTAAGGACAGGGTTATTAAAAGAGGTGGAGGTGTTTTAGTATAGTTAAAGTCTAACATTCCATATCGAAGACACAAATGATTAAATCATCAACTAGAGTATGAAAATCCAGTTCAAATTTTATAGATCATCGCTTGATGTTATTGAATATATTGATAATCCGAACCAATCTCTAACTCCATTATATTCTAAAGTCAATTCGGTTCTTACTAAGCATGCTCCTATGAAAGAAAAAAGAGTTAAATATGACACACAACCTGGTTGGTTTACGAATAAGATTAAGAAAGCAATTAGTATGAGGGATAAATTACACAAAAACAAAAGGTTTGATGAAAACAAACAAATGCGAAATAAAATATATTCACTGATTAAGAAAAGTAAAAAGAATTTCTGTACAATGTTATTAAAGATAATAAAAGTCCAAGTTACCTTTGTAAAACATTTAAAGTATTGCGAGTACAGGTAAAAGTAAATGAACATGGGATTTTTATGCCAGACAACTTAATGATCAACACACAAAATATTACAGGACAGCTACGTATAATGAACGAATTAAATAAACATTTTGTATATATTTCGGATATCATTATAAGAACATCTTTTGTCAAAGAAAATTTTGCAGAATTAGAATGTAATTTGATGCAAAATTACGCAATATTGAATCGAAAATTGAACCAATAACTTCATTTGAAGTGCGAAAACTTATTAATATTAATCTACAGGCCTGGGTGACATTGGACCTAGAATCCTAAAAGACTGTCGCAATTGTATAACTCCTGCACTTGCATCAATTATAAATAAATCAATAAACCAATGTATATTTCCAGATTCATTGAAGAAAGCATGTATAATTCCCATTTACAATGGCAGAGATAGAAATAATCCTAATAATTACCGTCCCATATCCGTATTGCCGACAATACCAAAAATATTTGAACGACATATAGCAAACCAGATACAAGACTATTTTAAAAAGTATAAAATTATTCATGATACGCAATCAGGATTTATAAAAAAATCATTATTACACATCTCATAGACACATGGCTTAAAAATATAGATTCATGAAATTATGTTGGTGGTGTATTTCTCGATTTACGCAAAGCTTTCGATCTTGTTGAGCATGATATATTAATTCACAGATTGGAACTTTACCATTTTTTTTCGAATAAACTGTTCAACTGTTTAAATCATATCTCTCGAATAGAAAACAATTAATTAGAGTGAAAAATCTAAAATCAAATATGCTTCCGATAAAAACTGGCGTACCACAAGGGTATATCCTAGGACCACTACTTTTTCTTTTATATGTAAATGACATCGCTTTAATTTCTAAAACTGGAAGAACTGATCTCTATGCTGATGATACCACAATTTGTGGAACATCAAATTGTTTATTAGAAATACACATGCAACTCCATGACAGATTAAATCCAATAAGAAGATGTGTACAACTAATAACATGACATTACTTCCTGAAAAATCAAAATGCATGGTTATTGCTACGAAATACAAGTTAAGAAATAAAAAACGAACTAAAAATAATCATTAACAATGTGTTTGTAGAAAATGTTACCACTCAGAAATTATTAAGTGTTTATATAGACAATACCCTTTCATGGAAAACTCAGCTTACTAAAATATGTGCCATATTAAACTAAAAAATAGCCCTTCTTAAAAGAATATCATATTATTTAACATATGATATGAAAGTATTGTTTTACAATGCCTACATATTGTCAACATTTGATTATTGTTGTATTGTTTGAGGAAACGGTAAACATATACAAAAAATAATATATAAATCTCAGAAAAGAGCAGCGAGAATAATACTAAATAAGCCATTGAAAACAAAATGTTCAATATATTGCAATGGCTTCCATTTCCCAAAAGGTGTTTTTATCACGCTGCAGTTTAAAGTATTTAAAGCTATTAAAAATATAGCACCATCCTATATATCGAACCTTTTTGACATTTTCAAATAATACATCATATAAGTTACGATCTATTGATAGAAAATATCTCGTTACTCAAAAGGCTCGCACCAATTATTTAAAAAAATAGCTTTAGTTATACTAGTACACTAATATTGAATGCTATACCAGTATCTATAAGACATCTTTTAAATATTCACTCATTTAAAAGTCAATATAGAAATAACTTCCCCAATCACCTAATAAATGATTTTTGTTATTTGAATAAAATAATATAAATGTACAAATATATAAAGGCTAATTTGCATGCTTTGCTAAATTGAGTGTCTGTCACAAGTATTTATACATTGTAATTTGTAATATTATATTGTAATATTTTAAATGTTGTTGCAGAAGACCATATTGAAAATATGATGTGTACCTTGAATTCAACTGTATCATATCATAATGTGTTACCTTTTATAAATAAGAATATTATTATAGTATCTGCATCACAGCTGCCACCCTACAATACCGTATGTAGTTAAGTTTGGTTCCATAAATTTCCAGGGTGTCCATCTGATACCAACTGCCGGTATAGAAGAACATCTTTTTCATGGTTAATAATACGATGCTCAACCACAGAGTCCAATCCACTGTGATTCAAAGAGCAATAATAACACAAACTCCATCTGTCTGAAAGAAAGAGGAAGAAAATGCACTCATTATGTATGATAACAAACTTGATATACATGTAGTTGCAGTTAGACCCTCTTATACTGTCATCTAGTAATTATATGTAAATTTCGTTGATAAGATTGAACATTTTGAACTTGAATATTTTTGTCTTCATAAACAAGATTCTGTAACTCCACGTTCGTTGTTTACAGTGTTGGTAAATGATCCGCGTTATGTTGTGTTATGCTCCCGGGTAAGTTGTTTCCAAATAAACCCTACCGCTTCTGTTTAAAACAAATTGTTAATAGGTTATAACAGAAACGGGTAAACGCATGTGATATACAAGTACTTAAGACATTGTTGTTTTGTCTGATTTGAAACGTTTAACAAAATTGGTTCATTAAATGTAAGAAAAAAGACAATAGTTCTTGACATTGAGTAGAAAAATAGAGTTTTTGAGCAGTAAATGCTTCATATCTTTTGTAATAACAAATGTATTTTTTATGACTAAGTACTTTGAGTACTACTATTAAGCTCTACAGTTATGCCATTAATTAAACACACAAGCCTACAGTATTGGTATATATCGATTATTTCTTACCTTGTGTCATACTCAGTCATCCGATCTGCATTAGTTGTCCTGGGAAAACGGATGTGAGTTATGCCCAGTCAGTTTGTGAAATATCGTTTGTTTGTTTTTTTCTGGTTTCCGTGCGATAACTTTAGAATGCCTCAATCAGATATGTTGGAAAAAAGCGGGGGACATATGAATTTGTTTGTTTTTAATTAACTTATTAGTTCTCCATTGAAACGATATTTAATCACCAATGGCTTAATAAAATTGTGTAAATCCGTTAACAGCATAATGACCCCCATCTAACTTTAAATGAAACACCTATACCTGTTAAGGAAACTAATTTTTTAGGTCTTATATTTGACCGGAAACTTACTTTTATTCCTCATCTTAAATACCTCAAGACGAAGTGTAATAAATCACAATCGTAGCTGCTTTAAGACCGTGTAAGACCTAACCTACACCACCGGACCTACACCACTTTCCCGAAAAATAAAACATAAACGCAACAACCCTATGATACCGACGGCATTGGCGGACACACTAGATTAGAAGCTAGATGCATATCCATGTATCAAGCGGTTGTTCCAAAACCCTGCTGACCATTCCTGCGACATCTGCCTGGGGCGGTCTTTCTCAAGCACGGGAATGCTCAACACATAGTATTATCTTTGTAACACCATGACCATGGCAGCGATAGAATTATCTTGTTAGGAACATTGTACGTTCATCGGGATATCGACATTGACGTCGACTTGGAGATCAATGTGTTTGCCTCCTTGAAGGCGTGAGCTTATTTTTTCTATCCCAACTGACATCGCTGGAATAACGATATTCGACAGTTCTTACTGTAATAACTCATAATATTTTGCGTTTACTATAACAGCTATTAGCCTACTGCTTAAAGATGGGACATGTGTATTATACTAAAAAATATATATAAAGCCTTAAGTTCGTGTTACATTCAAAATGTTTGTTATATATATAACCATGATTGCAGTCATACATTCATCAGAATATGAACATTGACGTTGGAAGTTTGCGATGCGAGTAGGCCTACTTTTGTTGATGATGCAAAACAAATATAAGCGTATTTTGCATGTGTACACCCATTTTACTCAACCCTACGATCTATGAGGTAAATAAGCCTTGAAAGGCACCAGGAGCCACCATTTCAGGTATGTATTTGACGATGCTTCAGGCCAGGGACTTTTTGATATGTACTATATTATAAGTGTGCATATATGCATTATACACGTTTTAAAATCCAGACAGTACAAAACAATAAAATATTTGGAGATCCAATGTATGTTGTTTTGTTTTTTTGAATATAACTTTTTTTTCATATTAAACAATGCATATATGTAAATTGGTTAAGGCATAATACCACCATTGGAAAAGGGGAGTGATTTCGTGGGGTCGCAGTATGGCGATTATAAATAAGTCTCGTTTCTTCTTCTTTAAAATACATTTTCCTTATTTGAATGTCATAATTGATGTTTTTTTTAATATTTCGACAACATTGTCATGTTTGAATTGTGAATTTATGACAAACAAGAGGCCCAAGAGGGCCTGAGGACGCTCTACTGACTCATAGTTGCCATAGCACTTTTTGAAATTCTACTATGCAATAGAAACATCGGGCGGGGTCTTTTTTAACTCTAGGGACACCATTTGAACAAATCTAACAAAACTATAGTTGGTTAGCATTACTACATAAACATTTTGAAAACCTATTGGACCGTTCTTGAGAAGAAGACTTTTTAAGTTTTGGACTATTTTTAGTAACGGTGGCCATCTTGAATTTTAGATAGAAAAAATAAATGTTTTGTATAGTCTCCTATGCAATAGAAACATCCATTTGAAGTTTCAGTTTAATTGGCCTAGTGGTTTCAGAATAAATGAAAAAAAAGAGAATTTTCTGTTTTCCCATTGTATCTCTAAGTAAAATTCTAAGTCCCCTTACAGGGCCCCTATATATCTTAACCCCTAAATTCTTATCTGCAATCAAACCCCTACACTTAGGGATAATTTATATCAAATATGTACAAATCTGACATACCGGTTCTTAAGAAAACAATTTTACTAATTCCCAATTTGTACCCATATGGGGCCCCCTCATGACCCCTGAAGACATAGGAACCCAGTCATTTTTACAAATCTTAACCGCCTTTACATAACAATGTGAAGATATAGGCAAAATTATTTCCATTTAAAAAAAAAATAAAAAAAAATATTATATTGACATTTATCCCCTTATTAAACTCTCGGAGCAGGGTCATTTTTTACCCTAGGGACACCATTTGAACAAATCTATAAGAACTATAGTTGGTCATCATTACTACATAAACATTTTGAAAAATCTGTTGGGCTGTTCATGAGAAGATTTTTTAGGTTTTGGATTATTTTTAGTAATGGCAGCCATCTTGAATTTCAGATCGAAAAAAAAAATCTTCTGTATAGTCTCCTATGCAATAGAAACACCCATGCGAAGTTTCAGTCTAATTGGCATAGTGGTTTAAGAACAGGTGAAAGAAAAAGAAAATTTTCTGTTTTCCTATAGTATCCCTATGTAAAATTCTAAGTCCCATTACAGGGCCCCTATAAATTTTAGCCCCTAAATTCTTATCTGCAATCAACCCTACACATAGGGATAATTAATGCAAAATATGAACAAATCTAACATACCGGTTCTCAAGAAAACAAATTTAGTAATTCCCAATTTTTACCCTTTTGGGGCCCCTCCTGACCCCTTAAGACAGTGGAACCCAGGCATTTTTACAATTCTGAACCTCCTTCACTAAACAATGCTTCTGTGAACATAAAGGTAAAATCATTTCCATTTTTAAAAAAAAAGAAATAAAAAATATTATAATGACATGTGTCCCCTAATTGAACCATCGGGGCGTGGTCATATTTAACCCTAGGGACACCATTTGAACAAATCTAACAAAACTATAGTTGGTCATCATTACTACATAAACATTTTGAAAATCTGTTGGGCCGTTCATGAGAAGAAGATTTTTTAAATTTTGGACTATTTTTAGTAACAGCGGCCATCTTGAATTTCAGATCGAAAAATAAAATCTTCTGTATAGTCTCCTATGCAATAGAAACACCCTTGTGAAGTTTCAGTTTAATTGGCCCAGTGGTTTCAGAGAAAGTGCTGCTAACAGACGTCAAAGGACAGACGACGGACGACAGACAACGCGCCATCGCATAAGCACTTCTGGCCTTTGGCCCGTAGAGCTAAAAATTGATGCTTGGAAGTTGAGGAATGAATACATGATTTCGGAAGTCTTCTTTCACTATGTAAACAATGTAAACATTGAGCAGACAAAAAGTATCTTATATGACACATGGCCTCTACTTTTCATCCTATTTTGGTAGTGCATAGGTTGACAAACAGTAAAATGTAAGTTCCACTTCTTTCGTTTGTGTTTCTCTCTCTATGAATGCCTAGCCTTCAAACTTTATTATTTACTATAGAATAAAGAACAAAAATCAATGATGGGGGTAACACCTTAAGACAATTTGATTTTCTCACGGAGAAGTGTTTTGTACAAACACCGCCGGTTTAATCATTGTCAAGAAAACGATTTAAATCGTCTCGTCATCAAGAAGTACACGTCTCCAATCCTGAAAAGGAAAATGGGCTGCAAAACACGAAGATCTTCGCTGAATTTAGTGATAGTTACTGTAATTGTCGTTTCATTATGTATTGCAAACTTTGTACAGAGCCATGGACATGATCACGGACACGCTCATGACGAGCCGGCGTCATTTAAATACTCGCAACAAGCAAACGAAGAACCCCCTCCAGCAGCAGCTGGACACGGGCATGCTCATAACCACGGTCATGGACACGCTCATGATCACGGGCACGGACACGCTCATGATCACGGGCATGGGCACGCACATAACCACGGGCATGGACACGCTCATGGAGATGGTAAATCACATGGACATTCGCACGAAGCACCACAACAACAAAAACCTAAAGTTGTGAAAAGTACCGGCACAACTCTCTGGTTTCAAGCTATAACGGCAACAGCTCTCATCAGCATTTCACCTGTGTTCATTTTACTGTTTATCCCTGTTGAAAATGCTCATGATAAACATCAACCTTTACTCAAAGTTTTGCTCAGCTTTGCTTCGGGAGGACTACTTGGGGATGCCTTTCTACATTTGATTCCACATGCAGTTTCTCCGCATTCTCATGGGGGCGATGATCATGGCCATTCTCACGGTGAGGGAGGACACTCCCACGACATGTCGGTGGGGCTTTGGGTGCTTGCTGGAATTATTGCATTTCTAATTGTCGAGAAATTTGTGAGATATGTGAAAGGAGGCCATGGACATTCTCATGGGCCACCAACAAAGTCAGAAAATAAGGCAGACAACAAAAAGGAAAAGAAAACAGATGCAAAAGAAACAACTGACAAGAAAACAGATGAAGTGAAGAAATCAGAAACAACTGACAAGAAAACAGATGAAGTGAAGAAATCAAATGAAGGTATGTCCTAATACAGGTATTATATTAAGGAGTATATAGGACGGAACTTAGAAAATCCGGCCCCTGGAGAATCTGGCCCCATTTAGCAAGGTCCATCCTGCCCTACTTTTTACTTTTTTTAAAAGCAATATTTAGGGTTATTTATCATAAACAATACATACATAAAAAAACACTAGACATTTTTATGTTAACCAAAAAAGTTTATATCATGTACCCTTTGATTTAATTAAACAACCTTTGTTTGATTCATAAATCATAATAACAGAATTGGTATGCAAATATTTGTAACTCAAATTGATTACGATCATATTGTAGTTTTAAAAATAGATTTGAACAAAAAAAGTACTTAGACATTTTATATGACAATAAGCTCTGGTATACACTTAGTCAATTTAGACTATCTTCACACAGATTAGAAATAGAATAAGGAAGATACAGTCAAACACCTAGATAAGACACAATGTGTACTAAATGCAACCAGAACGTGATTGAAATAGTTTTGCAGATCAGGGCTAGAATTTAACTTTTTTGTGCCTAAATTTCAACTGGCCAAATTTGAAACCAACTAGCCAAACCAATTTTTGCAGAAACTTGTAGTCCTGAGTGTCTAAACAAACCCAAAATTAATTGTTTCAAAGATGGGTGTTATTTAATATGCATTATTAGCTTGTATTTATTTTTTAGTCAATGGTATCAAGGTTATTATATATGTTGAGGTATTTCAATTTCAAAGCAGTACTTTACAAAACAAAATATTTTCAAAATTAAAATTATCTTTGTTATTTATAATACTACCATAAATAAACACTTTTAACTAAACAAAAATATGAATCATGGATTCAACAATAACAAGTGTACAGAGACTGAGACAATCTGATCACCTCGGCCTTTATGCTACGCAATAGACCTCTTACATAATAAGGCGCCATTTTGGAACAACTTTCAGTCACATGATAAAATAAAATGGCGGCCCCCTTATGACACCTTATATACATGTACGTTGAAAATATAAACGTTGGTTAATCAAGACTTAACTTAATGAGGGATACATAATTTGTTACTTTCACACGAATAAACACAGACTTGTAAAACAGACGAATAGCGTTGGTGTATTCTAGAGCTATACACGAGGTGTATTATACGGAGGATACGGAAATACCCGATGTTTCGAGATTGAGACTGATATTAATGATACACACATTTCTATTTATAGAATTAATATAGCCAATGGCCATTCGTTTTAAAATTAGATCTAGATCTAGCCAATGACGATTGTTTAACATTTGTATATATTGTGATATCGTAGAAATTATGGATGATATGTCGATCGCATGGTTTCTACAATTAACACACCATTTTGTCAGTGTCAACTTTATAGCCCAGTGTGATATTGAGCTCTCGCTCTCATTTCGTTACAGTATTAACGGAAGGATTGTTTTTCTTTTTTCTTGTTTGCGACTCGCTTTCATTCGTCGGTTCAATGGAGAATAAGTTACTTTATCAGCCATTTAAACAGCTGACAAAATATGTAAACAATAAATCTGACGGGTTTCATTTTTACTTATTTTATAGAGTGAGTGCGCGATCAATCAAACTAGATGCACTCTTCTCATTATGTTGATGACGGGTTTTAACTTTACTTCCTTTTTGCAGAATGAACTCGAGATAAAAAAAACAATTGGACACAGTTTTCTCATTTAAATATTTCATACATGTTATTGACAATCGTACTGCTAGGGGGTAATTTGGCGCCAGAAGCAAAAGAAATTGGGTAAAACTGACAAGAACTTGTTGCTTTTACCTTGATTATACTTGTTTATTTTCAAAAATTAATAAAATGAATACAATAACTAATTTTCTCAATTTGAAATCCACTCGCAAAAAATGCCAGCTTAAGTATTCAACTCGCATTTTTCGAGTTGCGAGTGCTTAAATTCGAGCCCTGCATATAGCCAACATGAAACTAATTTGACAACCAAATGTCAAGTACCTCAAAAAATAACTTCAAAATATTTAGCTCAAGCATTTAAACTTAAAAATGAAGTGGTTAATTAATAAGTTATAATGAATAACACGTCAGAAAATGGTTATCATCAATGCATGTTAAATAAGTTAAGATAAATTAGCTTTTTGGTAAAGAAGTCAAATTTTGTGTGTTTGTTTCATGTTCTTGATATTTTGCACATTGTGCAAACAAATAATCTTGGTTTTCATACATCTCAATTATTGGAACAAAAGAAATCAATTTGCGTTTAGTAAAACCAATGTGAAGGCCAATATTGCAGACTTTCACTGTTTGATAACATGGGCGCCGAAACCTACCATATGATATGTTTGTCAATCAAATTCTACTAGAATACCACCATTCTGATTCGAACCTGGAGCGAAGCCGACAGATGCTGTTTAATAATCTCCGTGAGTGTGGATTGACAGAAAGATGAAATTAAAATATGATTGACAATTATGTCTCGGATTACCACAAATATATAAAATAGAAGGCACTTCAACCATTTACAAAATCTCTTTCAAAAATAAAGAAGCATTTAAAGGTTTGCATACATATGTGCCATTTTACAAAAAAATCTAACTCAAGATGACAATAGATATCAACAGGACACAGTTTTCAATTTCAATACAATATTGAGACTCGGAGTGCATGCAAAATCCTTTATATCAGGAGTACTTGGCCTCGTTAATATGTTGACATTGCTATTCACTTAAATTAACTGCATAATATCGTATAACAATTACCTGAAGACATGCAATCTATTTTTTTCTTGTCTTATTTCAAATTATAATGATTAATGACAAAAAAAATGCTTAGAGATATTAACTGGGATTGGTGTGCCTCTTGGTGGTATTGGCCAATAGAAGCGATATGAGACTTGTATATATCGTTTTGAGAGATAGAACGAGGGAGAGAGATGTATAAAATTATATTCATTATTTGTGATTATATTAATTAATTACTAACTTGAATTATAAATTGTAAGTGTTTAATTCCACCAAAAAATTAACTTTTCATTAACAATCGTTTATTATTATATGCACTTTTTAATTCCCATTATGAGTAAGTTTTCAATTTATAACAATCCCACTGTAATTAATATGTGCATTTCAAATTATCTAATAACTTTCCAATATTTCATTAGAAATACCAAATAATAAATGATATTATTTTTAAAATTAAAAGTGGGGCCCAATTTTCCATGCTAAATGGGGCTGGATATTCCAAGATCATTTCATCCAGGGGCTGGATTTACATGTGGCCAGGTATTCCATAACTCTAAAGGACTGCCAAATAAACTATATACAGTCAAACCTGTCTTAAGCAGCCAGTCTAGGGAAGGAGCAAAAGTGGCCTCTTAAGACAGATTGTTGCTTCATATAGATTAATTTACTCTGAAAGCACAGAAATGGGAAATAGAAAATATGGTTGCTTAAGACAGGTGGCTGCTTAATAGAGGTGACCGCTTACACAGGTTTGACTGTATTTGAGAAATGAGTTAATACTATTCAGAATATACAGATATATGTAAGTGATTACATTATCAAGCATTCAAAGATACCAACATATCATCAGTTGTAACTTTTAAATATCGAAAAGTATCCATTAAAAATAGTAAAGTATCTATTTATTTTTTACTACTTAAGGTAACAATAATATAGAAGCATACTTGAAAATGTACCATAATTTGTAAATGTCAATCTTAAAAATGTTGAACATGGCTGTCCCCTACTACCAAACACATGTTTAATGCAAAATGCCTTCAAAAGTTCCTGGGGAGGGGGGTGGGGTAGGGGGAACCTTACCTAAAACACACCTAAAAATTAGTTTTCTATACTTAAGAAGTATTATTTGATATTAAAACGTAGCACTTTATGATGTTGTACATCAATATTGGAGTTATGTTTAAAAATATTTCATTCATAATGAAACAGCCCCAGTGCGGCAACACATTTGCATTCTGGTCAATAGAGAATACCAGTGTCAGATATTATCAACTTGATCCAATGGGGCTTAGAAAAAAACCAAGACAAGCTTTTCATGCCGAGCCTGATGCAGTTGGTAATATCAGACACAAACATGGTATTCTCTGTATCATGTCAATATTTCTTATTCGTCTTTTTTATGAATTTGAAAATCAGCATCATCAGTTCTGCAGCTCATCAAAGTTCTAGGTTCATTAGTATACTTTAAAACATCCGTACATTCAGTCAATCATCTGTAATTGCTTATAAATTCAAATTATATTGATATGTGTTATTTTTTTTTACAGATGAACAAGTAGAGGATATTAAAGTAGCTGGCTACCTCAACCTAGCTGCAGATTTTGCCCACAATTTTACAGATGGGCTAGCTATTGGTGCATCGTTCCTGATGGGTCAGAACTTGGGCATCATAACAACAATAACTATATTCCTTCACGAGATACCCCACGAGATTGGCGATTTTGCCATCCTCGTACAATCTGGTTGTACTAAAAAGAAGGTAAGATAGATCTATTACAAAAAGGGGTAGAGGATTTTATTCTTTGTTGTTTTTTTTAATTTTGTTTAAATATGTGTCCTTTTGGCAGTATGGGGTCAGATAGTATATATAGGCATGATATATTGATAAAAATTAGTTTTAACCAATTTAAAAAATTTCCTTTAAAAGTGATGGTGCGTCTGAATATCAATTGTGGGGTTGTGAGTTTGAATTCCAATCTGACCACAGTCTCTTTGATTATTGATATACAACATTGCGTTGCATTCATCATCTTTCGTCGCTGATTCAAGTGGGAAAGATGTAGTTACTTGCAGAAATGGATCCTCTCGAATAACTGATTGCCAGTTCACCCTGAATTCAGATTATAAGAAAATATCTACATATTTTTCAACTGCTTCTCACATGTTAACTCTTTTTTGAATATTGGTCGTAGGTATTTATAATAAAAATAAAAAAGTTTAGAATTATCATTTTTCACACAAACAGCAGCATATATTTTCATTAATTACATGTACAAGATATATCCAAAAAGACTGTGGACTGTCCTGTCAAAAAAAAATATCACAAATTCTTACCAAATTTGATGTCATGGCTACATAATGGCAAACGGTACCACTGAGCACTTTGAAAGATTATCAGAATCAATGATCTAGTTTCTACGACTTGAAATAGTGGTATAATATAGCAGTCCACAAATTTTTGTTTCATGCGTAACCTCCCACATACATGAAGTTTAACTCTCAGTTTCCATGTGATCTGTTTTGCAGTATGGCATTTAACCATGAATAAAATGAATAAACACAGCTAAATCCTGTAACAGATCGTACTTAGTGCAACATATTGCACATCTCTAAGGAGCCTTGTAAAGATTTTTTATTTTGCGTTGCCAGGTATCAAAATAATCAAAAGCTGTCCATTCATGCCTTATTTAATCAGGCTACTTAATCCCAACACAGAATTGATTATAACAGCTTGATCTTGCCTAAATCTGTATTATATATTAAGTTATGGGAAGGAAAAGAAAGTCAATCAATACCGACAAATGAAGCTGTTATCCATACACATATTATTATATGTTCATTCAGTCAGATCATTATTTTATTCGGATCATTTTATCGCTAGTAACAGCTTTATATGTTAAAGATCAGATAAAAATAAGACTTTTTTCTAAGCACTTTTCCCCATTAATTTGAAACAAATTCACCAAAACTCATATCTATATTATTGATTGCTCCAGTCCCAATTTCAATAAACATCTCAACTTGAGATTTTCCACAACTCAAATTTTTGAAGCATTGAAACATGTTTTACATAAACCCTTTTGCATGTTATCGTTTACCAATGTGTAAAGATTGTTCTGACTTCAGTTCTGTATAGTCATTTAATATGTTTGAGTAATGATTAATAGACATGATTGATTGATTGATTGATTGATTGGTTGATTGAATATTTAGCATCATTTTTATGCCATCGAGGGCTAACAGATGATCAGTTAACTTAGCCACTGTTTCCTGGGATTAACCAGTACTCAAGCACCTCCCATCTCTGCAAGTTACTGATAACTTTCCCACTTGAATCAGCGGTGAGAGACGAATGATAATGAGACACAATGTCGTATATCAATCATCACGGAGACTGTTGCCGGGCAGGGTATAGACATTGAAATGTTGGAATTGAGGAAAATTTGAGCTTCAGATATTTAGTGAAAATGGGGCCCGGCTAACAGGAAGTTTAGTATTTACATATCAAATTTGAATATGTTATATATACATTATATTGTAACATGTCCATTCCTTGATCCTTGAGTACTTTCATAGTTTATAAAATCTGTCTTGTTTTAATACCAACAAACACTAGTGGATCCCGGGAGCGGGGATGGGGTTGTCGGGAAAAACAGCCACTCACCTGATTCTCTCATCTCATCCAACATATTGAAATGTGTAGAAGATCTGTACTGTCTCCCCTCCCCCAACCCTCCCGATATACATCCTTGATCTACCACTGATACATGTATGTCATTTAGTAATATCTGTTTATAAAATAGTCTCTCTTGCCCCAGGCACTACATACAAATGCAACAACGTAGAAATATCAATCATGTGACAAGTCACTATACATCATTAATATGTGAATGTGCCATACTGAGACACCCAAGTATTTACAAGATAACAATGGAGCCATTGTCAGTCCCTAGGGCTACCTGATTAGGAGCCCTGATGAGATGATGTCGCAAGATAATAGTTTAAATAATACAATGAAGCATTAAATAATGGGGGAGAAGTTGAATTTGAACAACTTCATAAACAACAATTGCCATTGTTATATTGCTTGCAGATGTTTATACAATGTATGTCCAAATATGATGTTACAATTAATTACAGTTATTGTTATATATATATGTGTGTGTGTGTGTGTGTGTGTGTGTAGATATTTATGTTTCAGTACAGTTTTTGTTATATATATGTGTAGATGTTTATGTTTCAATACAGCTTCTGTTATATATATGTGTAAATGTTTATGTTTCAGTACGACCTCTGTTATATATATGTGGAGATATTTATGTTTCAGTACAGCTTCTGTTATATATATGTGGAGATAAATATGTTTCAGTACAGCTTCTGTTATACATATGTGTAAATGTTTATGTTTCAGTACAGCTTCTGTTATATATATATGTGTAGATGTTTATGTTTCAGTACAGCTTCTGTTATATATATGTGTAGATGTTTATGTTTCAGTACAGATTCTATTATATATATAATTTATGTGTAGATGTTTCAGTACAGCTTCTGTTATATAAATGTGTAGATGTTTTAGTACAGCTTCTAGTATATATATATATATATGTGTAGATGTTTCAGTACAGCTTCTGTTATATATATATATATACATGTAGATGTTTCAGTACAACTTCTGTTATATATATGTGTAGATGTTTCAGTACAGCTTCTGTTATATATATGTGTATATGTTTCAGTACAGCTTCTGTTATATATATGTGTAGATGTATGTTTCAGTACAGCTTCTGTTATAAACATATGTAGATATTTATGTTTCAGTACAGCTTCTGCTATATATATATTTGTAGATATATATGTTTCAGTACAGCTTCTATTATATATATGTGTAGATGTTTCAGTACAGCTTCTGTTATACATATGTGTAGATGTATGTTTCAGTACAGCTTCTGTTATAAACATATGTAGATATTTATGTTTCAGTACAGCTTCTGCTATATATATATTTGTAGATATATATGTTTCAGTACAGCTTCTATTATATATATGTGTATATGTTTCAGTACAGCTTCTGTTATATATATGTGTAGATGTTTCAGTACAGCTTCTGTTATACATATGTGTAGATGTGTGTTTCAGTACAGCTTCTGTTATAAACATATGTAGATATTTATGTTTCAGTACAGCTTCTGCTATATATATATTTGTAGATATCTATGTTTCAGTACAGCTTCTGTTACATATATGTGTAGATGTTTCAGTACAGCTTCTGTTATATATATGTGTAGATGTTTCAGTACAGCTTCTATTATATATATGTGTAGATGTTTCAGTACAGCTTCTGTTATATATATGTGTAGATGTTTCAGTACAGCTTCTATTATATATATGTGTAGATGTTTCAGTACAGCTTCTATTATATATATGTGTAGATGTTTCAGTACAGCTTCTGTTACATATGTGTAGATGTTTCAGTACAGCTTCTATTATATATATGTGTAGATGTTTCAGTACAGCTTCTGTTACATATGTGTAGATGTTTCAGTACAGCTTCTATTATATATATGTGTAGATGTTTCAGTACAGCTTCTGTTACATATGTGTAGATGTTTCAGTACAGCTTCTATTATATATATGTGTAGATGTTTCAGTACAGCTTCTATTATATATATGTGTAGATGTTTCAGTACAGCTTCTGTTATATATATGTGTAGATGTTTCAGTACAGCTTCTGTTACATATGTGTAGATGTTTCAGTACAGCTTCTATTATATATATGTGTAGATGTTTCAGTACAGCTTCTGTTACATATGTGTAGATGTTTCAGTACAGCTTCTATTATATATATGTGTAGATGTTTCAGTACAGCTTCTATTATATATATGTGTAGATGTTTCAGTACAGCTTCTGTTACATATGTGTAGATGTTTCAGTACAGCTTCTGTTACATATATGTGTAGATGTTTCAGTACAGCTTCTGTTATATATATGTGTAGATGTTTCAGTACAGCTTCTGTTACATATGTGTAGATGTTTCAGTACAGCTTCTGTTATATATATGTGTAGATGTTTCAGTACAGCTTCTATTATATATATGTGTAGATGTTTCAGTACAGCTTCTGTTACATATGTGTAGATGTTTCAGTACAGCTTCTGTTACATATATGTGTAGATGTTTCAGTACAGCTTCTGTTATATATATGTGTAGATGTTTCAGTACAGCTTCTGTTACATATGTGTAGATGTTTCAGTACAGCTTCTGTTATATATATATATACATGTAGATGTTTCAGTACAGCTTCTATTATATATATGTGTAGATGTTTCAGTACAGCTTCTGTTATATATATGTGTAGATGTTTCAGTACAGCTTCTGTTACATATGTGTAGATGTTTCAGTACAGCTTCTGTTATATATATGTGTAGATGTTTCAGTACAGCTTCTGTTATATATATGTGTAGATGTTTCAGTACAGCTTCTGTTACATATGTGTAGATGTTTCAGTACAGCTTCTGTTACATATGTGTAGATGTTTCAGTACAGCTTCTGTTATATATATGTGTAGATGTTTCAGTACAGCTTCTGTTATATATATGTGTAGATGTTTCAGTACAGCTTCTGTTACATATGTGTAGATGTTTCAGTACAGCTTCTGTTATATATATGTGTAGATGTTTCAGTACAGCTTCTGTTATATATATGTGTAGATGTTTCAGTACAGCTTCTGTTACATATGTGTAGATGTTTCAGTACAGCTTCTGTTACATATGTGTAGATGTTTCAGTACAGCTTCTGTTATATATATGTGTAGATGTTTCAGTACAGCTTCTGTTACATATATGTGTAGATGTTTCAGTACAGCTTCTATTATATATATGTGTAGATGTTTCAGTACAGCTTCTGTTACATATATGTGTAGATGTTTCAGTACAGCTTCTATTACATATATGTGTAGATGTTTCAGTACAGCTTCTATTATATATATGTGTAGATGTTTCAGTACAGCTTCTGTTATATATATGTGTAGATGTTTCAGTACAGCTTCTGTTATATATATGTGTAGATGTTTCAGTACAGCTTCTATTACATATATGTGTAGATGTTTCAGTACAGCTTCTATTATATATATGTGTAGATGTTTGTAAATGTTTATGTTTCAGGCTACAGGCCATTACATTCATTTTTTATTTCACTTGTCCAATAGGACAAGTATTTCTCATATCTGCTTGTCCTGATAAAAAACAACTTACTTTAATCTATAATTATGGTATTAGTCCTATGGATATGAAATTAAGAATAACTAAATAAACTGTTTTATTATAGCTCTGAAACAGGGCATATGCTAAACAGAGATGCCGTGTGTAATTTCTGCATTTTTACTTGTCCAGTGGGGCTAGTAGCTTTATAGTTTACTTGTCTGCACCCACAATTCTGTATTACTCAACAGTTGATGTGAGCGTTACTGTTAAGCCCTGGGCTATGATGTTACTGTTCAGTACATCTACTGTTATATGTGTGTGTACATGTTTATGTTTCAGGCTATTATGTTACAGTTCAGTACAGCTACTGTTATATGTGTGTGTACATGTTTATGTTTCAGGCTATGATGTTACAGTTCGGTACAGCTACTGTTATAAATGTGTGTACATGTTTATGTTTCGGGCTATGATGTTATAGTTTAGTACAGCTACTGTTATATATGTGTGTACATGTTTATGTTTCAGGCTATGATTTACAGTTCAGTACAGCTACTGTTATATGTTTGTGTACATGTTTATGTTTCAGGCTATGATGTTACAATTCGTTACAGCTACTGTTATATGTGTGTGTACATGTTTATGTTTTAAGCTATGATGTTACAGTTCAGTACAGCTACTGTTATATGTGTGTGTACATGTTTATGTTTCAGGCTATGATGTTACAGTTCAGTACAGCTACTGTTATATGTGTGTGTGTACATGTTTATGTTTCAGGCTATTATGTTACAGTTCAGTACAGCTACTGTTATATGTGTGTGTACATGTTTATGTTTCAGGCTATTATGTTAAAGTTCAGTACAGCTACTGTTATATGTGTGTGTACATGTTTATGTTTCAGGCTATGATGTTACAGGTCAGTACAGCTACTGTTATATATGTGTGTACGTGTTTATGTTTCAGGCTATGATGTTACAGGTCAGTACAGCTACTGTTATATGTGTGTGTGTACATGTTTATGTTTCAGGCTATTATGTTACAGTTCAGTACAGCTACTGTTATATATGTGTGTACATGTTTATGTTTCAGGCTATGATGTTACAGTTCAGTACAGGTACTGTTATATATGTGTGTACATGTTTATGTTTCAGGCTATGATGTAACAGTTCAGTACAGCTACTGTTATATATGTGTGTACATGTTTATGTTTCAGGCTATGATGTTACAGTTAGTACAGCTACTGTTATATGTGTGTGTGTACATGTTTATGTTTCAGGCTATTATGTTACAGTTCAGTACAGCTACTGTTATATATGTGTGTACATGTTTATGTTTCAGGCTATGGTGTTACAGTTCAGTACAGGTACTGTTATATATGTGTGTACATGTTTATGTTTCAGGCTATGATGTAACAGTTCAGTACAGCTACTGTTATATATGTGTGTACATGTTTATGTTTCAGGCTATGATGTTACAGTTAGTACAGCTACTGTTATATATGTGTGTACATGTTTATGTTTCAGACTATTATGTTACAGTTCAGTACAGCTACTGTTATATATGTGTGTACATGTTAATGTTTCAGGCTATGATGTTACAGTTAGTACAGCTACTGTTATATATGTGTGTACATGTTTATGTTTCAGGCTATGCTGTTACAGTTAGTACAGCTACTGTTATATGTGTGTGTACATGTTTATGTTTCAGGCTATGATGTTACAGTTCAGTACATCTACTGTTATATATGTGTGTACATGTTTATGTTTCAGGCTATGATGTTACAGTTAGTACAGCTACTGTTATATGTGTGTGTACATGTTTATGTTTCAGGCTATGATGTTACAGTTCAGTACATCTACTGTTATATATGTGTGTACATGTTTATGTTTCAGGCTATGATGTTACAGTTAGTACAGCTACTGTTATATATGTGTGTACATGTTTATGTTTCAGGCTATGATGTTACAGTTCAGTACATCTACTGTTATATATGTGTGTACATGTTTATGTTTCAGGCTATGATGTTACAGTTCAGTACAGCTACTGTTATATATGTATGTACATGTTAATGTTTCAGGCTATGATGTTACAGTTCAGTACAGCTACTGTTATATATGTGTGTACATGTTTATGTTTCAGGCTATGATGTTACAGTTCAGTACAGCTACTGTTATATATGTGTGTACATGTTAATGTTTCAGGCTATGATGTTACAGTTCAGTACAGCTACTGTTATATATGTGTGTACATGTTTATCTTTCAGGCTATGATGTTACAGTTCAGTACAGCTACTGTTATATATATATGTACATGTTAATGTTTCAGGCTATGATGTTACAGTTCAGTACAGCTACTGTTATATATGTGTGAACATGTTTATGTTTCAGGCTATGATGTTACAGTTCAGTACAGCAATTGGTGCTATGCTGGGAACAATCTGTAGTCTGTTTGCCGAGGGTATAGGAGAGGCAGCCACTGCCTGGATACTACCCTTCACTGCCGGGGGATTCATCTACATCGCTACCGTGTCAGTCATTCCTGAACTACTCGAGGATACCAAGCTTTGGCAGTCGGTTAAGGAAATAATCGCTCTACTGATCGGTGTATACATGATGGTGTTGATAGGACAATTTGAATAAATTATTAATCATGTTTTTGTGAAAATCATTAGAAAAGGTGTCATAGGTATATATTGTTCATGTTTGTAGTGAGACTGGAATGTACAAGGAATGTTGTAGATTTCAATATTCTATGTCACTTGAAACATCTTTAAAAAAGATATGTGAAGTATAACCACAGCCATTTAAGATTGTTTATTTATCCAGTCACTATTTGCAAAAATAAATACCAAGTTTTTATTTTTGAAAAATAGTTATAGAAGAATCTTATGATTTATATAGAAATATAAAGTATGATCTATTTCAATGTCTTTACATGCTACTTAAAGTAATATATATTTAATGGATTGTTTTACTTTTGAAAGGACTTTGTGTCTAAGTAATTTGTCCGTCTGGCGTTCAAAAGTTAACATTTTTTGGAAACACTATATCACCTTCAGTTTCATCTGATCCTGACCAAACTTGGTCAGAATGTTTATATTCATGACAGCTTGAAAGATTTTTTGGACCAGAATGGGCATAAATATGACACTTGATTGATGGGGAAAATGCTGACTTACATAAGATAGAAAAATGGTTTCTGATTAATAACCATTTGCTTTAGGATATTTAAATGAAAGTTTGTAATTCGGGATTATATTTAAGGTTAATAAATTCAAGGTCAGAAAATAATAACCTCTGCAAATAGTACATGATAGGACTCGATCCTAAGCAGGGTGGGAGTGGATAGAGTGCTGGCCTCTCACACCAGAGGTTGTGGGTTCAATCCCCAACGTGACATCATTCTGATACCTCTCAAAAAAACAACACTCAGTACAAGTTCCACCGAGTAGGAGGATTCTAGAGCAGTTCATATAAACTGTTAGCTTTCTCGCAAACATGCTAAAATAAATTTGTTCAAACAAAGGGCCAACTTCTAACAAAATTTGATGAGAACGTTTATGATAAAAATCTCAACATACATCTTCAATTTGTCAAATCATAAGATAGTGAACCATCAGAGCAATACATGCACGTGTTGACCTCTTGTTCTAAATAAAGTAATGGTCATTATGTAATCAATTTTAATGTCCAGAAAGAGGTTCAGCAAGAGCCAGGATATAGTACATGTATATAATCTCACGGCATGTTCATAACCTCTCGGGAGAAAAATATTGGCAGTCAGATTTGGTTGTTGATTCAATGTCATGGACTGGTTCCATATGGTTGACATTGTCATATACTTGATGCCAAAAGGGTTTGACTTGAGTGTATTTTGAAAAATATTCAGTATCCTTCAGAAACCAGACCAAGTTCTGGCTGCATATTTCTCTTCTTGTGTTACAGTAAGTTTAAATCTCATCCCATGAGATATTTATTTAGATTTTATTACAATTATATATGCTGGGGTCCCATTATAACACGGTTGCCAGGAGTCATAAAGTTAGAATTTGATATTATAAGGAACTGCATTATAGAGAAAATTTCCCTTGAAGAGGTCAACTTTGGTTATTCACAGAACTATTAAGTCCCCCTGCTGCCCAACACCCATATTTTATAACAATATACTATATTTCTACTAAAATCAAGTGTGCCCGCCTAAAGATTTTGTGTTGGGCTCACTGAGTAACTGCCACTATACTGAAATCTTGGATCCGCCACTGGACTGAATGGTAATGCTTATATTGTAATGTGATTTGACCTTTGTTTGCATGCAACAGTTATTCTTAGATGTGTACAAAATTAATAGAAAAAAAAAGAATGATAAAACTAAATTTGGCGTCCATTTTTTATTTGTCGCTTGAACATTTATTTAATCACTCTTAATTTTTGCAATCCGTTGATAACTACTGCGGATATGACTCGATCATTTAACATATCCTTAACCACCATGAGGTAAGGATTATAATTGACGAGTAAAAGATGAGCGATGATCAAATCAAAACGGGATGACGACATATTGTTTGGTTGTCGTTTTCATTATTAGAAATTCACACAGATTGTTAAATTTTGTATCATAGTAAATTACGCCTACCACTCCACCGAAAAAATGGGAACAAAGGAAAAAACACATATTAACAGAATTGACCTGACGCGAGCTGCAATCAAACAAGTCAATCCAGTCAGCGATTGATATTGGTACTTATTCAGCCATTTTCCTCAGACAAATGAATTGTATCTAAGTAAACACCACATTGTATTTACTTGGACAAACAATGTCATGTGGCCAGAGGACAAAGCGATAGTTGCTCTCATGTCGGGTCAATTCCGTTGTCGCGGACCGCATTATAATGGGACAGCAGTGTACATGTTAATTATGTAGTTTAATGAAATATTCATCATGTATTCAAGTAGCTTTGGGCTTGTGGGTACACATTTTACTGTTGTTGTAAATTGTTATCAAGTATTCATTGTTGCCATCTGTAGTTTTGTATTGTAAATATAATATTGTATTGAAAGAAATGCCAAACTTTTTGTTTTGAGCATATTTATTATGTTGGTATAAATTTCAAGTACAATAATTTATTACATATCTTATGATTGCCTCTTCGAATTGTATTCAGATACGGGTGTGATTATTATTCCTTAAAAAAATTGATTATACCAATAGATGATGTCATTTCATTTATATCATGCCCCGGCAGGTCTTGTGAGCTCAGTCAGTAGCGCGTCTGATTATCAATCCAGAGGTTGTGAGTTTGTTTGAATCCCCACCTGGTCACAGTCTCTTTTATGGTTGAGATATGCCATTGCTTCTGATTGTCATTCGTCTCTCATGACTGATTCAAGCGGGAAAGTTATCAGTTACTTGTGAAGATGGTTGTAGTCGAGTACTTGTTAGTCTTCCAGGATCCCAGAAAAGAGAGGTTAGGTTAACTGTTTGTCTGTTAGCCCAAGGTGGTATTGAAATGATGCTTAACTACAAGGTTGATTTATTGCGATTTTTAGCTAACATGAACAAGGCTGAGGTAATTCGATCAACTTACTAGTATATCAGTTATCTTTCATAAACATTTGATTGTGTGCACTATAGCACATGCATTTTTCATTGGATCTTCACCAAACTTACATAGTAATTTATATAGCTAACATACGATGTCACAACTGGCCAAATTTAATAACTGATGTAGGAGTTGTGTCCCTTTAACTGTAAAAAATTGAATTATTTGACCTTCAAACACCAGTCTCGAGTGAACTCTACATTTTATCATTAGATCTTCACCAAACTTACACAATAGTTGTATACTTTCTCAAATAACTTATTGGATAGACCAAATCTAAATGTCTAATGAGCAACTTGCATTACGGTATCAAAAAGTGTCTTCTTTGCCACAGGTGGATTTAAACGTAGTGTTTAAAAAAGTTTAAAAGTAGAGGTAATCATCCGCTGACCAGGGTGTGTACATACATCCTTTGTTAACTGAGTACAGGAACGTGAGTATTAAGTTAAGAGATTGAACTCTATTCATTACTGTTGTCTTTTATATCACGGAACTGTGAGATCAACTGTGTATAGTCATATGACCTTTGAACTATACAACACATGATTCATCTGTGGTTCTGTCAAGTCAGCTCATTGTTTAACCATACAAAATTACAAATACATTGTCCTCTTGATTCATGCTGTCTGATCAGAGACAGAAACTGATATTATTTTATTTATTTGCATGTAAGTGAAGTTCTATACAAGTAAACATATTTTTTCCTCGGGCATCTTGCTTGTTTTTTATACTTTGGTTATCGTAATCACTGTTCAGAATGACGTGATGTGAACAGTTACATATCTGCTGTAACAAGTTAAGTATTCTGTATTAAATCTGATATTATGTATTGAGGTGTTGAGCCACTAGGTGCCTTTCACAAAAAAACTTGACGACGACTTTCATTGTAATCAAATATTCATAATACTTTGAATATTCATTCAAATGAATCTGAAGTTCAAATCATGCATAAAATGATATATTCTCTGGAAATACAACCCGTTTAACTGTCGGTCAGAATATGAACATACAACAAAGAAATTGTTAAGTAAACTTTAAGTAACGGTGATTTTAACCGTAAGTTATTTTGTGAAATGCAGCCCTGCCAGTCTCCTGCTGAATGTTGTACTATATGTAATATATTTTCTGTGCTGGTTATGGTGTGTATACTTTTGTACACAAACTTTACATATGCCTCTTGTACAAGCTCGTGTAAATGGTACACGTATGTGTTATATGCGACCGCCAAAAGTATACAGTCAAACCTGTGTTAAGTGGTCACCTCTGTTAGGCAGTCACATGTTTTAGGCAGCCATAAATTTAGATTCGAATTAGGTAGGAATGATTGCAGTAGTCAAACCTGTATTAAGCGGTCACCTCTAGTCTATTAAGCAGCCACATTTGGTACTTGCCATTTCCTATTTCTATGCCTTCAGAGCAAATTAACCTATAAGCAACAACTTGTTCTAAAAGACAACTTTTGCTCATCCTTTGACTGGCTGCTTAACACGGATTAGGCTGTTTGAAGAAAATATAACACAACTAAGTTACTTGTTTAACCCACATTTCTACATCCACGTGAAGGGTCCTCCGTGGCCGAGTGGTCAAAGGCGCCTTCTCAAGATCACTTACCACTAAGGTCGTAGGTTCGAGTCCTTCTAGCTCCAAAAATTTTATGTGAGGAAGTTTCCAGTTACTTGCGGAAAGACTGCGGTTCTACGCAGTCTGAAGTCTTCCTCCACCAGAAAAACACCATTTAATTCTCACTGCTATGGTTGTGGGGTCAAACCAAGCTCTGTACTAAACACTTTGTGAGACAGTTGACCAGTTAATTGGGGAGCGATGGTGGTTCAACTTCCGAATCCTTCTTAGTAACTTAGTAAGATGGGTATATAAGGTAGTCATGGTGCTGTATTTATATTTTTGTCAGTATGTGTATGAGAAACAATAAACTAACAAAAAGGAAATTATTTTGCCTTGTTTCTTCAATTATTCTTTCCAGTATAATGAAACCGGCTTCAACAAGACATAGATTTACTTCATATCCCCTCTCAAAAGTGTCCAACATGCTTGTGGATGTAGGTGCTGGAACAGTGCATCATAGTGTGAAAATATTGTAATGTTAAACAAAATTATGTGTGTGTTGAAATTAAATCGATACATGAAGAAACAGATGGGCAGGGTGGAAATTTGGGTTGGTGTGGTGGAACATAAGAAATACAATAGGAAAGTATTAAGAAAGTTACTAAAACATTAAATACATTGCAGAAAATAAATCTTATTGCCAAAGGTGCACGATCAAAGATCATATCACAACTATTGATTGATTGATTGATTGAATATTTATCGTCATTTTTATGCCATCGAGGGCTAACAAACTGTTTCCTGGGATTAACCAGTACTCGAGCACACCCCGTCTCCGCAAGTAACTGATAACTTTCCCACTTGAATCAGTGAATTATTTATGTTAATTCCGCTGTTAAAAACATTGATTTTTCATTTTATTGTGGAGAGCAGTAGTCCAGCAGATAGAGTTAATCGCTCAGGCTATATTTGTTGGTCGATCCTTGAACATATCGATACGTAGGTCTTTCCGAAACAATACACAGTTTTGGACTATCCGGCCCCGCTACTAATCCGGTCCAAGAATAAAACTCCCTTGGAATTTCCAGCCCCATTTAGCATGGTCAGTCAGGCCCCACATTAATTGTTATTATTAATCAGATTAATAACCAGGTTCTCCATGGCCGTTTTGTAATGGGGCCGGATACCCCAGGTGCCCAGTACTGGTATACCCAGGAAGTGGAATCCTCTGTTATCACTTAATGACAAGAATGAAGGTACTGTTGTGGGTGGTAGTCCATTCAATCAAGTGCTGGTTCGATCCAAAGCTCGATCCGCTGTTCTCTCTACCAATGTACCTGTCTGGAGTGCAGTTCATATCAGCCCTGATCTTACTTCACAATCAAGTTAAAATTCAAAACTTGTATAAACTAACCAATCTGGAAACATAACTGTTGCGATTAAAGTGAATTACTTTCAATTTCATTTTTTCAATTCTTTGTCACTGGAACTAGACCCACTGTGGCAATTCTTGGTGTTGTCGTCATTAAGTGTGATGCAAGTGTACACAACAATTTGTATATAGAATGTAAAACTAACTATTCACCATGTGTACGTGTCGAACCCAAATAAAAAATACAACCTGTAGGTTTCACTTCATTTAGCTGCTGATGGTTTAAAATATAAATAACATATTCTATTATGCCATCATAACATTATTTTTTGTTTGGAAGAAATAATAAAAATAAATTTAATTTCACACATCATTCATCTTTATTGCATCTTTCATATTCAAATGCCATGTTATATAAATAAATACATGTACATAAATTTGATAAAAGCAAATATTCTCAGTTGACAGTAGTTACACAACTACTCAACGTTATTTTCTCATACAATGCAATTATGAAATCATACTAAATCTTTTTTTTTCATTTGTGAACTCAAAGCCATATAATAGAACCCGGCAATACTTAAATGTAAATATTTGAAAACTTCATAATTATGTTGAAAATATGAAAATATTTATAAATTTCATTGTGACAATATTTATACGAATGTAATTTTTTGTTTGGTCAAGGAGATTCAGATTTGTTAAAATGAATTAATTCCACTGTCTGGAGGGGCCCTAAAAGGGTTAAAATTATGATATCAACACTCAAAATATTGCAATAAATCGATCCTAGTAAAATGGGCATATGTGATCATCATAGATCAAGAAAATAGTACAACACTCCGGTTCTTACTTAGAAATATTTATAATAAACCTTTATCTGAGTGATCAACACGTTTTTGCTCATTTAATATTTAAATGCAGTGGTGGCCAAAATGAGCCTCACATAATATATTTGTTGCAAACTTTTTCAATAAATCAATAATAAATGAGCACTCATGTAAGATTCTTTATGTACGGTGTTTGCAATCATCTTTATCTAATGCTCTTTACTGAAACGAAATACAAGAAACATAAGCCAGATTTTGTAACAGGTTCTTACAACTTACAAATCAATTTTGAAGTATTCCAGGATAATTTGCATAGGTCTTATCAGTCCTATTAAAATATATTCTTATAAAATTCGAACATGTGTTGATATAAAATAATCAGATAGCTTTAGGCATAAAATTTTCATACATGTATCAATAACCAGTTTTTAGAAGCTTATCTATAAAGTCACTTCCATCTTCATATATTTTCCAGCTAGTGATCATAAGAAGGTAGTACAAGAAACAACCAGCAAAGCAGATGGACTCACAGATCAAAGAGAATCATCTCCCCACAAAAATCCAGATCAAGACTCTACCAAGAAAACTACTTTTATTGACAGTGACACCTATAATTCCCTTTTCACAAGATCTTACTCTGCAGCAATTCTCAACATTAAAGAAGGACCTAGTATGCACAATTTGTTCGGAAGATCTCCAATATCAGAAATAGCCGAATTCTGTGAAACCAGTACAGAATTCAGTGATAAAGTAAAATTCATTTTTGAAGATCTTTCCAATCAACCAATAAACATTTGTCTGACACAAGATAGGGAAAATGTCTTTCAAAAACTCCATTGTGTAAGAATCAGTGCTGAATTAAAAGAGCTAGACATGTTTCTGAAACGCGAGGGCTGTCCAAGTGAGGGCAGTGTAAATGACCTTCTCCATGCTCTTATGCTTGAGCTCACAGATTCACTGTTTGAAGCATACTGCGACTCAATGAAAACAACAGCTAATGAAGCAGTCAAAAAACTGTCTTTTAATGATCAAAAAGTTGTGTTTTATATAGCTGGGTATATATGTCATGCATTAGGAAAAAGGTACCATAAATTAAAGAATACAACACTCAGCGAGATAAAGTTTAGTTATGTTCAAGACCTGTGTTGCCGTAGCAACAATTTACCGTACATACAAAAATTTGCAACATGGTTCGAGAAGAAAGACAGGGGTGGTCTCAAGCGTCCATGTGACAACTTCTTTCTACTATTAAGATCAATGGAATTAACAGTAAGAAAAGCAACTGGCACACCTTATAATGCATCTTCTTTGAATAGAAGTGTTTTGGAAGAAAAGATTCTTGAAAATAATATGGTTTAATACTATTGCAATGAGATATTTACACCATCCAGCTATCAAGATCCAGACATAGAAGATGATGACGAGGCAAGCACAGTAAACAAAGTCTTGGAAGATGTAATCAAGTTGTTTCTTACAATCAGAGGCTTTACAATTACACGTGTTGAAAGGAGCAAAATGTTACAGTCAAAGACAAAAAAGCAAAAAGTTGGTGATAGCTTTAGGCAGGTATTGAAGTCTATTTCCGTGAATAAATAAATTAATGTGGCCTGTTTTCTTTGTTATGTAAGAAAACTGATAAATACTAATGTGCAGTTAACGGTTTGAATAAAACAAATAAAGAAATAATTATGTGCACACACTCACTACATATATTTATATAATATATTTAAGAAATCGATGATGAACAGCGGAAACATAGACATTAGCATAGGTAGAAGCACGTATATGTAAAAGTACAATAACCTTAAAAATAACAATTTAAGTCCATTTATCTTATCATTTCCTACTTTATTCAGACGTTGTTGAATAACATGCAAACATATATATCACTGTACAGGTTAAAGATAACAGAGTGAAATGCATATATCGTTGGTAACTACGGATGTACAAAAGTTTGAGTAAAACATTTTATAAACCAAATTCATAAGTCAGGACATCCTTAAAAAAAATGATTGTTTGTTGTGCTCTGATCCAGTATTTTTATGTGGGTAGGTAGGTAGCTATTTTTTTTTGGCCAGAATTTGATTATGCATGGTCATTTTAAACAAAAATGGACAAAAATCAATAAAAAAAAATCAATGCTTTGTAAGTCAATAAAAAACTTCGGGTAGCTGCAATTTTGAATGAGTAGGAAGAAGCACGGCAAACATTTTTTTAAGGACGGCCTAATGTCATTGTGCATGAAAAGCAATAAAAGTGTAAAATAAAATACAATCTTTGTTTCTTTGTACTCTAAACATCCGACTTGCTAACTCTAAGCCTGGGACTCACTCCTCTCAAATTGGTACTACACTGCTATAACGATTATAATCTGGGTTCATTGACTTAACTCGGGATTATAGGAACTCGTTTATCTTTGCCAGGGACACGGTACACCAAACATCCGACTTGCTATCTCTTAGTCTGGGACTCACTCATCTCAAATTGGTACTACACTGCTATAATCTATAGACTCACTGATTATAATCGGGTACATTAACTTGGATAGGAACTCATTTATCTTTGCCAGGGACTCGGTACACCAAACATCCGACTTGCTGGGACTCATTCATCTCAAACTGGTACAACACTGCCATAAACCTAGGACTCACTGATTATAATCTGGGTATATTAATTTAACTTAGGATCGAAGCTCATTTATCTTTGCCTGGGACTTGTACTCCAAACATCCGACTTACTATATCCAAGCCTGGGACTCACTCATCTCAAACTGGTACTGCACTGCTAAAATATTTGGACTCTTTGACTTCGGATAGGAACTCATATAATTTATCTTTGCCTGGGACTCGGCACTACAAACATCTGACTTGCCAACTCTAAGCCTGGAACTCACTTATCTCAAACTGGTACTACACTGCTATAATCTTAGGACTCACTGATTATAATATGAGGTTCATAAACTATTTGTGACAGAAAACCTAAGTATATTTCAATATCACAATTATTTCTGTTTTGGTACTTTGTTGTTGTCAATAACTCTGTTGTCTTTGTTCTGGATTGTATTGCCTCTTTTAGGTGCAAGTGCTTGAGCACCAATTGTGCGCATGTTCGTCATCATATTGCGCACTTCATACACAGTCGGATTTCGATTGGGACCACCTCTCAAACGATAATGTCCGAAATGTTGCTCAAGTGGGTCCTGGTTAAAGGTGTGAGTCAGCATAATATCTGCTCCTTCATTAAGCATGAATTGCAGACACTCGACAATAGATTTAACATACATCTGTAATCCGGTTATGGTTTGGTGATTCAACAGCATTTTTGTACGGTCTAAGTGAGAAATATCACCAGGTCGATTAAACACTGCTTCAGACAAGTCAGATATATATCCAAGAAATTCATCTTTCAGCCATAAAAGCCTCTGATCATTGACATCTCTGAAGAGGTTTAAATTAGAATTTCTTTTATTGCGACCTTCATATAAAGATCTGACATTGAGTGTAGCAAAAAACGTGTTAAATTGCCTTATAAATAAGACAGTTTCTGACACACTGTCATCATAGAAATCTTCCAATGCGTATGCTACCAATCACTTAAAATTTGTGCTGCTAGATTCACTTTCATATATGAGGACGATGTTAAATCAATGTGAGACCTGGTAAGTTTTGGACATGGATTATAAATACTGAACTCACAATGTTCTTCAAATAACTTAACTAAATGTAACCATGATATGTCCTTTCCGTTTCGCCACAATTTTCTAGTGTTTCTGTGTGTGAATGAATTGCTTAAACAATTTCTAGTGGTTTTAAGAAATTGTGGAACATCCGACACAAAATAAATGTTTCTCTCATCAGCATGGGAATTCTTAATAAAGTAAATAGATTCATTAGCATTTACTTTGTGAAGATTAAAAAATCTTCTGTTTGGTGAAGCACCGTCACATGTTATAAACAATACTTTCAGTTTTAAATGGACCTTCAAGTATAGAATAGCTTTCCAAACAATTGGGTACAAAAAGTCTGCTGTAATGCTGCATGTAGCAAACCCAGCCAGTGGGAATTTCAATGTTGACGTCACACTTATAATCATCAAAACTAAAATAAATTTGGCCACTTGAGATTCCGACTTCTTGAAACAAGTTTCCAAATCCAGTATACTGTTTCCTATCGTATCCAAATTAACATATCCAATTAACTCTCCTGTATGTTTGTCATACACTAAATCCTCTTTAACTCTGATTTCGTCAAAGAGGACTCAAACAAAACATTTCAAAGTTCTGAAAACATTTCACATTTTACTGCCTCTTCTTTCAGTTATTTCAAAACGTCGGGTTGAAACCCAAGGGCACTTTGAATGTAATGTGAATAGTCAAATAGAGTTCTATTATTTGGAAGATTTACAAATCCAGAGTCACGGATACCATCATAAGCAGTTTGTGACTTATGTCTCATAAAAAGACACCATCGTATAATAAGTGGGTGCCACCTCATGCCATATTTACCATTTTGTTGATATCTCAATTGTTGGTCCCAGAAAAGACGTTGATACGAGTTTGTATCTGGCCATGCCTTTTCCACTTCCATCTGGCAAGAGGAAATAAGATCATGAAGTTCTATTTCTTCGTGGGCAGCGACATGTACACCAGTTTTTCTAATTTCATTTCTCAAGTCCCTTTTCAATTTATTTACTTCGTGTTGTAAAGATTTGATATGTTCTTTTTGTTGATCAATTTTTCGTATCAGTATTTCTTTTGGCATATCACAATGTTTAAAAGTACTATGAACAAAGTCCTTCTTTTTTCAAACAAGTTCATCTAATCTTTGTTTTCTTTGTCTTAAGCATCTTCTATATTTAAGCAGATTGAACACCGGGCAATTTCCACAAGCAGATTACAATCTGTTGAACGAATTGTTGGAAGCATTAAAATTGCCTTCGCGATAAGCCAAAATAGTGGATTCCTTATTGTTGGACAAGCCTACCCCATTTGGCACAAGATCTGTATATTCCTTATCAGGGTTTCCAACACAAACTGTGTATATTTCAAATTGTTTCAATAACTCAAGAACCTGTCTAGTTCCATTGAAATGTGATGGTAAATTCTGCCATATGGTATGGTCAACAGACACATCTCTGTTGTGAACGAAGATTCTTGCATTGATCCCTGAATCTATCATCACTTTCAGCTTCACAGTAGTTAAATCCCCATGTTCATAAAATGAAATAATTTCAATTACATTCGAGTTCAGGCGCACCACAAAAGGCGAATTTATCTCTTTAGTTAAGCTGTTCATCAATGTCTCATGTTCTGTTAGAACATCGAAATTGGCTTCAAAAGATCCACCAGCCTGCATGTCTTCATAAATAAAGAACACTGTATCTGAATCCTCAATAATGTAAATTCCACACTCATCAGTAGATTTGTTAGTTACTGCATCACAATATGAATGATCACTGGTATACCTCGACCCAAATGTGCATGTATTGCTAGAAACATGTATGTCTGTTTCAATTCCTTCATTGCTGTATATATTGTCCTCATGTACTGTGTCCTGTTTTGAGTATGCATGATCCGCGGTCATTTCGGTTCTTCCCATTTCGTCATCACATATACTGTCTTCGATGCTCGCACAGCTATTCAATGGCAATCTCGACTTCATTTTGCATTTATTGCTAGAAACAATATCTATGTCTGTGTCAATTCTTTCATTGCTGCATGAATGGTCCTCATGTACTGTGTCCCGTTTCGAGTATGCATGGTCTTCGATAAGTTCAGTTCTTCCTAATTCATTTTCACATATACTTTCTTCTACTTTAGCACATATAGACAATGACAATGACTGACATTTATACTTCTACTTCCTGTAACCAAGACTACTTTTTTTCTTTTTAGCATTCTGAAATATATGAATTTTATTTAAGGAAGTGTTACACATTATTCATATAAGCAGTAACTAGAAATGTACATGGGTCTTCAAGACATAAATAAATTGTTTTTTCTTTATAAATAAACATAAAACAATATTCAACATCACTAACATGTGTGATTTCTGTATAATCAACAGCAAACTAATACTTATACTACCAAAAAAGTTGACATCGTATTACAATGCACTAAAAGTGAAAAAAGTATGAATATAAAACTGATGTTGTAACCTTTTAAATGACAATGTGAATCTTTAGACAACAGTCTAAATTATAGCAAAACAAATACGACTTCTAAATACCATTTTGACTAAATTCAAAAATGAATTAAAATACATTTTTCATAAAACTAAGTTTGCTAAAACCATGTCTTGAAAAACACTTACACCAGGGTGATGATGATAGTATTTGTATGTGTGATAGGTGAGTGTGGCAGTGAAACTGGTGTTGGTTGAAATAGTTTTTTCTTAAAATTCTACTTTGAATATGCCCGACGTGTCAATTCATTTTTTTATTTGAATATTTTTTTATGCCAATGAGGCAAGCAGACGATCTTTTAACCAAACCACTCTTTCCTGAGATCTTGGAAGGTAAACCGGTACTTAAGTACACCCATCTCCGTATGTAACTTTTTCACTTGAATCAGCGGTGAGAGACGAATAACGACACGCAATATCAAATGTCAATCATCATGGAGACCATGGGTTGGCGTTGATTTATACTCGCGAACCCTAGACTGATAGTCAGATATGCTACCGACTGAGCTAATAAGGCCCAGCTTATTTCTTTGTAAAATCCTGTATGATACCTTAAATATGTACATGATCTTTCATTCTATTCTTTGATTAATGGACATGAGAATTTATCATTGTAAGACTTGGGAGGTCAGCGGGTACATGTGAAAATGGTGCAGGTTAACATAAAATAATTTGTTTTCTTTACCTGAAGAACTAGAAAGAGAAACTTTCACACCAATAACATACTTTCGTGTGTGCCGACAACAACCAGGAATAACGACTCATTGAGACCAAGCTGAGAGTATCTGAAATAGAAATGAAACATGACTTCATATTGCATATTTACTGCAGGTCAATAGTTAGGGTTATGTATTGCTTGGCCAATGGCGATACGATGTATTACAATACAGGTATACCGATACGCAATACAATACGATTATTATGGAAATTGTGGCGGAATTCGTGAGTAATCATTAGCATTAAGTAATATATGCATACAATGTCACCCTCTTAACCCTTTACTTCATATAGACGCCTTTGGACACCTCTAATACAGAAGGCTTATGAAAACAGTGTAGGACAAGCAATCAAAACAGGTCCTGCACTGTTTTCTGCTCTATCAGAATAAATAGGTAAAATGTACCTATTCATGGAAATTGACTATGTGTGACTTTGAGTTTGGAAGAACTCACTTAAAAAGCATATTGAGTAAAGGGTTCGCAAGTAAAAAAAACCCTCAGTTTTCAGGATCGATGATTTTCAGCATATATTATTCCCTTCACTAGCTCTAGTACAGCACTTATTGTATGTTGAAGCAAACACAGTACTGAAAAGGCATACTTCTGTGGTGAAAAAAGCATTTTAGTTGGATATTTCCTGTATTGCAATACAGCCGATACGATATGTCGTATTGCTATCAAGTGTATTGCGATATACCGATATTTCAATATATTGCTACAGCCCTATCAATAGTCAATTGAAATTTGCAAAGTCAAAAGTGTTTAATACCATTTTCAACTCAGGGCAGTTTATACATTGCATATACATACATATATATGTGTGTGTTTACTACAGAATTTGTCGAGAGTGGGGTGTTGTATTTTTCACGCAGGAAACCAACGAGCGCTATGTATATATTTAGATCACTATCGTCCCACGATAAGAAATCACATGCCATTTTAAATTCACGACCTACTTGTAGCACAAATGCAATAGCAATGACTTATTACAATATCTATATGTCTCTTTTTATAGGTATACGTTTTATTGGCTAGGTCAAATAAATAGTAGTTGGGGTTAATGTTTCGCTCTACCAAAAATGGGTCTGTCTATCAGCTTGTTTAGTTTATTTTTTATTTTACTTCAAATCAGACTGTCATAAATACCTTTAATTTCATACATGTATCAGCATGATAATGCCCGAATAAAATGTATAAAGGCATTCTATTAATAACTGACACCATCCAGTATCGGTAGGCATGTGTTGGCTTTTTTTAAATGATAATACATGGAAAACAGGCTGTACGTCGCCATGTTGAGAGTCCGTAACTACTAGTCACTATGAAAACAAGTTGGCTGCTTTTAAAAAGCATCCAATGGTTAGGTCTTATTAAACGATGTGGCAATTAAAGTGAATGAATGTGTAAGTTTGGTTCCTTGTACAGGGTACTAAATACACGGGTGACACCAAATCCCGACAAAGTTCCGGCTGACACAGTGAATTCCCGGCTGCAGGTGTGCCTGATAGTAACATTGATGTTTAAATGTACTGATCTCAATCAATATGTATTGCCATTTGCATATTTAAAAAGAAATTTACCTTATAATATTGTCTAACGTACTTACTGCTATGTTCTATAGAATTTACTACTGTGATCATAATATATTTTAAGATAATTCGTATCCATATTTTAAATTAATTTGTGGATATATCATTTTTAAAAACAACAGTTAAAAAGAACTGTTTTCCAAAACTTGTGCATGTTCGGCGATATATCTGATTCTGACGACGTGCTGTAAATATGTCACACCGGTAAACTATCTTTATAGTTCTGTTGTATCGAGTAAAGTAAATAACTGTAGCTGTTTAATTTCGTTATTATTTCCATTGTTATGGGTTCAGCATATTATAATAATTGAGTAAATACATCGTTATTTGAAAAGTATTTACATCAACTCGGTAGGAATTTGTCAGAAACGGCGATAAATTGTCATAAAAGATAATTTTCAAGATCTCATTTAAGCAAGGGGTTTTAGATAATTCCTTGATTGAAGGCATTATCATTTTTTTCCTGATTAAATATGCAAAGAACAATTCATAGTGATCTAAATTAGTGCATTTAAACTTCACAATCAACTATTACACACACCGCATTTGAACTTTCCTTTTAGCCGGAAAGTGCTCGAAACATGACAAGGTTTTAATATCGAAAGCGGTTTGTATATTCCCATGATGCACTGTTTTGAAAAACAATGGCGACCTCCATGTGGCGAATGGAGGTATAATAGTAGGTATGCTGTGTTTTTAAACACGCGATCGTGACGTTTCAATATGGCAGCGCCAAGAGTCAATTTCTTAACTGGCCATTATTTAGGGTTTGGTCGCTCATGCGACCTAACCAAAAAACGAAAAATCCAAATGTGATAGACTGCTTTACTGAAATGAAATTAGCCATGTCCAGTCAAAAGGTTCCCGGTCATTTCGTAACCGTGCCATTTCGTAACCGGGTATTTTTAAACTGAACATGCATCGTTTGATTTTTTTATTTTAGTTTCCTGTACACATTTCCATGTATTAAGGTTACCAATGCTGTGAATTCGAGCACTGTGATATTTTTCTAAAAAAAAAAAATCTATTACAATCACAACTGACATTTTTCAAAACCATTAAGTCCACTTTGAGTAAAGATATCAGAATAAAAATTTCTGCACTCTTGCAATTCACCTAATACATGATGACAGTAAAAAACAAACTTAAAAATGTAATACCGAACTAAAGTTTTTGTAAGTTTAATGAGGTCCATTTAAACCCACTCGAAAAAACCCTGCAAAATTGTCTTTTCCAAATCATAAAAGTCGACACTTCAAATAAGCATATCGAAAAATTCTGCAATCGTTCAACATACTAAATAATTAATGATAACGAAAAAATAATAAAAAAAACATAACAGCGGAAAAATGTTTTTGTAAGTTTAATGAACAACTGTTAAAGAATAGTGGGTGGGGAATGGGTTGATTTAAGCATTTATGACTTTTCTTGGGAATCAAAATTCAAAAACACTTACAATTAATCTAATACACTAAATAAAGATAAAGAAAATTATGAAAATATAATTAAAAAAAATACTTACAATTTCTCTATTTTTCGAAAAAAACATCAAGACGAACTGCCATGTATTGTTTTTCAATATGGCCGACGATGACGCTATATTCGAATTACGTGACTCTCGGGATTTCTCGGGGATGTACAATATTTTAGAAATAGCCACTATAGCGGAAGAACAGGCTTCAAGTCTCTGTGTATTATGTCTCTGCTTAACAGCGAGGCTGTTGTAAGTGACCTATGTACATTCACTACACTCCTCTAGGGCTTAGCCCCAACTGCACAGCCTGTGGTTTCCCGCAGTTCCTGGCCATATCCCGCCCCACCCAAGGAAAGAGAGTTTCGTGCAGACGCAGGTTCGAAAGTTAATCCTCGTCGCCATTAAAGTGACGCCCCTTTCCATTGTTTAAAGTTGAAGCTTTTACTTTTCACTTTATTATTTCACTTGAAACATGATTACTTTCATCACAAGGAATTTACTCTCCATGTTTTCTCTCTTTTTCTTTCCAGGCTGTTTGTCTGGCCGCCCATCGGTCCGTCCGTAAGTTTGTGTTTCTGTCGTCTCTCATGAGAAGGTTCTTCCATTGTTTTAGAAGGATTCATGTATGTCTGATATCGGATAACAATATTTGTAAACACACTTAGAAACATTACTGAATCTTTAGTGTTTAACTTCATTTGACAAGCAATGGAATCGCTTCAATTTTCATAACTGTGTCGCTCCTATTTGTTAAAACAGCCTACAAAATAACTTAATTATTAAGTTCGTTCTTAATTATTAAGAAGTTTGTCATTACTGCGCACGCGTGAATGACATTGCACAGAATCCGCCCTTGATTCAATTCTGAACGAGTCATCTCCAAACGGCGCGAGCTATGCTTAGAAACGGCCTTAGCTAACGTCAACTTTCAAACGTCAATCATTTCAGCTTTCATCGTAGCTTCCCCCCAGATTCAGTCAAATGACGTTTAACACTAATCCAGTTAGTGTTCATTTAATAAAAAAATAACGATTAAGAACCCATGATCGCTCCGTTTGGGTTTCTTAATTGTTATTTTTTTACTTAATGAACGCTAACTATTACTAATACTGTTCATAGCGATAATTGAGAGCTATTATAGTCTGCCATTGTACATCACTTAATAAAAAATTACCTACTGACTTGTTGAAATGTAAACCTGTAAAAACGTTCGTTGGAGAATTGTATCGATTCGAAAAAAAATTTGTTGTAAAAAGAATTATACTCTCCAACAAATCAACATTTTAAAGTTACGCTTTCCGATTTAAGAACGATTGATTGAGAATTACATAAGATGTACCGCATATGTATGTATATGTTATTAACTAAATATTTATCTAAATAAGATGTAGAATCACAAGTCTGTGTTACGCTTCTAGATCTAAAATTTTTTTTAAATTTTAAAATAAAATGTTGAGTATTACATGTGGAATCGAGCAGATTGTCAACATAGAAAGTATGACGAAAACGCCTTAGAAATCCATACCATCGGCGTATTTTGCTACAGTGTTTTTCTTTTAGTTTCTTATTTGGTTGATAACTTTATATATGTATTTTATGTATGAGTGATCTGAGTATTCCATATAGTTTAATTTATATTAATCAACGTAAGGAAAACGTAGTTAAAAGATTGTCAGACAGACGCTCGTGAAATTTGATTACATATGCTTATTCAATAGAATCGCATAATCTCGAACATTATGCAATGGAACAAACTGAGAATGCCCGATTAAAGTCATGTGACTAAGCCATGTGACTTATGCTATATATAGGCCGGAGACCGCCAGTATTTTGAGGAGCTGCAAGAATTGATCATTATTTGGCTCAACAGTACTGGGGGATTTTGACCGAGTTTCATAAGTGGATGAGGGATTTTCAGAAGTGCAGTTTTGAACTCAGAGTTGCAGAACCTTCTGAAACTTGTGAAAAGTGCATTTGGTCGCAGTCTGGTGGCTACCATTGGTTGTTTCAACAGGTGTGGTAGCAGGTTCGAGACATTGCTGCAGGACCAGTTTTATTAAGTTAAAACACAGTTCTGGGCATTTGTTTGAGAGTGCTGCAGGACTAGTTTTCAACATAATCCTGGGCAAGGGTTTGATACTTTAGGTTGAAAGTGGAAACAACGATGGTGAAATGTCGAAACTACGATGGTGAAAAGTCGAAACAACGATGGTGTTTCGACTTCTCACCATCGTAGTTTCGACTTTTCATACATTTTTTGTTATAAAAATGAACATTTCGTAAAACTGTTTAACATGTTTCGTTTTTACCCGTAATAATTTAAATTCAGTATAAAGGTTCAAAACGTTATTAAAGAAATATACTACCCGAAATGTTTGTCTTGCATGTTAAGTCTGATAATAAGGAGTTATGAACAAGTTATGAACAACTGACACATGTTTTACATAAGGAAGACGTGATTACTGCTGATCAACGTGCGAAAGCTATTAGTTACTTGCAGAGATGGTTGTACCTATGAATTGGTTAACCATCCAGTGGCCCGTTTCACTAACGTTCGTAAGTTAAGAAAAAAGTCGGGAAATTAATTTAGTGTGTCGCTTACTTATTTTACAATTGTTTGTAAGCCTTAAAAAAGTCACGTGATTCTTTCTAAAATTTGCAAAAACACTGCGCAAATGAAATGTACCTAGATGTCACGATTTGTTCATACGAAATCCTTAAGACTTACGAAGATTAGTGAAACGGGTCCGAGTATCCCAGAAAACAGTTGTTAAGTTAAGTAATCGTTTGTTACCATTTGATAGCATGAAAATGACGCTAACTTTTTAATCATATAATCTTATATAACGACAATTTTAAGTTGTCTGTCCTTAAACTTTCAATTTTGTTTATCCATTTTTTTTATAGGATTTTTTAATATCTTGCATGAGTTCGAAAAGCGGTCCATTTTAACTGTCAGAGGTTGAGTTGTCTGTCGTCGTATATACGCAAATGGATTTTAATTATACTTGGATGTATTGTATATATTAATTAGTGTCAAGAGATCAGTTTCACCTGGACCTGGTTTCACTAGACATCTCAAGCTGAGATTTTCCTGAACTCAAAATTCTCAATTTCTCTAAATGATTACTCGAACTCATTACACATTAAATGAACACATATAATTAAAGTTGGAACACATCTTAACTCATTACACATTAAATGACCACATGTAATTAAAGTTGGAACCCATCTTAACTCATTCCACATTAAATGACCACATATAATTAAAGTTGAAACCCATCCTAACTCATTACACATTAAATGACCACATATAATTAAAGTTGGAACCCATCTAAACTCGTTAGCAAAGGAAAACATTCAAAATAATCAATGTAATTGAAGTTATAATATTTCAACAAAAAAAAAGAGTTAAGGAAAATCTCAAGTTGAGATGTTTAGTGAATATGCAGCGATATAGTTTTATATTCAATCTATCCAGCAGAACAATGTACATACCCTCATAGGCATTTTATGTTAAAATAACTTGACATATTCTTGGAGGTATTGTGTCTTTAAAGTTTATGAAATATTACAACAGACTAGTTGTGTTTTTACGAGGTTTTATTGATAAACATGTAAAGTATTTATAAATATAAAAACAAACATACAAATTAACTAGTAATAACGCAAAATCATAATTATTTCATTTACTGATAATCATCTTACTTGGCTTAGTAATCATTCATTAATGATACCATGTGATGCATGTTATACATTTATTTACATAGCATACCCATATGTTGTGTAAATCATTTAATACACAGCGCACATATGTCGGGTTAACCATATAGTTTGGAGCGCATACATATATCTAGAAAATCATTGAATATACAGTGGACATATGTATTGTGCAATTCATATAATTAACACCGCAAAAATACGCAGTGTAAATCATGTACTACAAAATACACATAGATCTATATGCTATGTCAGTCATTTCAAAAGATACATCGAACTTACATGTCGTGTAAATCATGTAATAACAGCACACATATGTGTCGTGTAGCCATGTCATACACAGCGGACATATACGTTTGTCATGTTAAACATGTAATCAATAAGACACATGTTATCACAACATTATACAGTATCTTGTTCAGTGCATGCAAAGAACCACATAGACATTCGTCGACGGCACATACGACTTTTACATTTATTCGTTTGAACAAAACTAAGTGCAGAAAAACAATTTTTATGCAGACAGATAAAACAGTGGGAAATAAGATAACATCACAAAAATATTGTAATGCTTCACATTCATGAATTGTTTAAAATTTAAAACCAAAAAAAACAATAAAATTTGTCTATCAAATGATCACGCCACTTTACTCATACCAAAAATGAAAACGACTATGATCGAGTTGTTTGGTTGACGTTCATTGCTGCTAATGTAGAAAAATCTAAATCTTACAATTTCTATTTTCAGAGAAGGTTTTTAAAGGTTTCCCCATACAATCTGATGCAAATAATTGAACCAAAAGTTCACAATGTTAACCCTTTTATGGCCTCCAAATGCATAATGAATACCAATCCCCATAAAAGAAGAGAAGTATTTTATTTTCACCTAGAATTCCTATAACCGTGTATTGTCCGTTTATATTTACCTGGGACTCATAAATATTCCGTGTATATTAGTAAATTAATTTTCGGTGCCAGAACGCCAATAGTGATATTACTGTTGATAAACAGATAGCAATAAATCATCTAACCGGCATCATGTCGCATTCACGAACAGCTGTCCGCGGAGAAGGCGTTTAAACGCCCGAACAAATCGGCGAAGATTTATGAGCGCCAGGTAAAAAATAGCGCAGAATAACCATGTGTTACTATACATTTACTTGTGGAAGGACGGTGGTTCTACGCAGATACATTCTGTGACCCCCTCCACCAATAAAACAGGAAATACCATATATAACCTGTCATGTGTTAACAATGGCGTTAAACACCATTACAAAAAAGTTACTTATGACATCTATGTATAAATAAAAAAAAAGTGCAAGTCTTGTAAAAATTCAAATATTGCGTATTCAATCAAATCACTGGAGCATGCCATGAACATATTTTGATTGATTTTTTAAAATCATGTAGTTGTCAAACAAATTTATTTTATTACATTAAGCAGAAACAAATGTGATCTTTATTGCCAGTCAATCATGTATATATCTTTTTATGTAATTGTATGATTATAAGCAATAAATATGTTTAAACTATATCAGTTTTATCATTATTTATGTATTTTTGTAAACAAATAAATTCATTTGCTTTTGTAATTTTTTCAACCCCTTTTTGACCATGATGCATATGTCGTTGTTTTTTTCTTCCCTAATGTTTCATACATAAAAAAAATCTGGCTTTTAGAATAGACAGATAGACAGTAGATTCAATTAATGGAAATGATTAACAAAGGTGGTGGTAGTCTAATGGATAGAGTGTTGGCCACTCACGCCAGAGGTTTAGGGTTCGATCCCCAGCTCGACCCGATGCCTCTCATAAAACAACAGTCAGTACTGGTTCTACCCAGAAAGCGGACTCGAGAGCGGTTCATATAAGCTCTGAGCTTTCATCGCAATCGAGCTAAAATAAATAAGTATAAACTAAAGGCGGCATCAAACCGAGTGACTTACAAAGATACTGAGAAATGAAATGCAGTTAATCTTTAGATGTTGATACACGACAGATCCGGGCCGGTAGGTGGGACGGGACTGTTGCCACTACAAAGCAATGCTCATGCTCCATTTATCAACCTCTTTATTATCACGTGCTTCAAAATCAAATGTACACATACTTTCCTTATATTTTATCCGAGTATAAAATGAAATAATAATAATAATAAAAACAATTTTAATTTTAAAAAAATGAAACCGTCATTTATGCATCTTAAACACACGACGTTAACATTGATTAAATGTAATATGACGTGCACTTTAACCAACCCAGTTATTGTGCCATTTTGACGTTGACGTCGTATTTTAAGATATTTATTTGCTTTTCAGTTTCAAATTTAGGTCGCTATGCAGTTGCTTTCCTTGATTTGTTTACATTAGAAACAGAATGGAAATAAAATAATATTGTACACAAACACTTAATACCATATCAGCGATTTTCTTTTAAGAAGAACACTTATTTTTTTATCCGTGAAAGAATATACCGACATGTTGAAAACGAACTGACAATGATGACGTTTTATGTGGTCATTGGATTCACGCGCACGCATTCACCGGGCCAATTATGATTATGAGTTTTCGGCCCATTTTTGCTACTATATATAGTACATGTGTATTAAATATATAGTTCATTAAAACCGAATATTTACGTATTTACTGCAGTCGGCCTACATGTAAACTATAAAGATTACTACATTTGCAGCTGGGCAGAGCTAAAAAGGACCGGTTGGCATTTCATTAGTTGCACGATTTTGTTTTGCTGGCGAGACGTCACATTGCCGTTAGGTTCACGTGACGTTTGCCAGTGTCCTACAAATGCGTGCGCTTATTCAGTACGTTGACAACGTTGCCGTTACATTTATGACATTGGGTTTAATGCGTGTAATGTGCTTTTTAAATACCAATATGGCACACATTACGTAATAGTTTTATCTAATATATTTGATAAATTCAAATATAAGGATTAAAAGCCGAATTTTGAGTTTTCATCGGGTGATGAAAAACATATGATAAACTGGCCTTATGTATTTCATCACCGGATGAAAACTAAAATTTGGGCTTTTAATCATTAATTACAGTAAAATAGTTAAAATATAAAGACAAAGGTCACAATGGTGACATAAACGTACATGCACACAATATAAAAAATGAATAGAATATAAGCTTATACCTATCACGTTAGCTGAAATTATTATCTATAATCGTCCAATACAGGTAAGTATTGCATCTATTGCAACTTTGTACTAGTATTATCATACTAATACGTTAGGTTCCATCTAAAATAGGATGACGTATTTTCACAATAGTGTATTGCATTTATACTGGTCATTGTGACCAGAGCTACAGTAACAGTTTAGTAAACAATCGTTATGCTAACGAACAGAGACGAAATGATGTGTTTATATCTTGGATATAATATAAGTTCTCTGTTCAATGTAGTGCGTCCTCTGTTTTCGAATATTGTTCATGAAATACAATTCGTATATGTTGCTTTTCTTGAATGTGTTGAGTTTTGTCATGTTACAAGCCGATTGGAGTATTTCCAGAGCTCCAAAGACTTCAATCATTGGTAGTGTTAGATTGTTGTCAACTGAAATAACAAAATAACTAAAAGTTATCATAATCAAAGTATAAAAATATATCAATAAGGCCGGATTTAATATAAAATATATTTTTAAAAAGAAGAAAAAAACAAACGTTTTTTATTAAAAAGCAATAGACAAGAATAATATCATGTACAAAGACGGACATCTAGATATTTTCATCCAAATCTATTTCTACACGATACAAATATGAAGTTACGTATATAAAAACTCTACCCGAGTATGTGAGCAGACACTTAAAACCTGTATCTGAGTATATTTTTTATAAAGAAAGAAACTTATTTATCAATGATAAACATTTTCATGGAATCTCATGGCTTTCGATGTATTTATAACATCGGATACCTCTCTTAAACGTAAATAAATCAATCGTGTTTTAAATCTATATTTACTGATCAGTAATTATAATATGTAACTAAGCTGGTTCGCTATCCTTCACCATTAAAACGGTCGCCAGATATGTGCAAGTATGGACATTTTTTCCCCATTTTGTAAGAACCTAAGAAAACAATTTTGTTACGGAATTCGATCTCGAATCGACCAAGTGATAATACGCAGACATAACTAAATATCAAGTTTGGCGCTATAAATTTAAGTTGAAACTTAATTGCCTATCCGTATTTAATCGATGATGCTCAGAAATCTCCGGGCATTTACGGATATAACCACTAAATCATTAACGTTATTCCAAAGGGTTAGGTCAAATATCGGCGATCATAGCGAGTTTAAATGTTTTCGGACGATAAACTATGGTATTTTACACCAGGCATGATCCGGATATATAAATACTGGCTATGCCGGTTTAAATATACTGGATAGTCTTAAAACTTTTCATAAACTTATGTTAAACCCATTAGGGACACTGTGCTCAGAGTTTATGCCAGTATTATGTTAAGATCTTGAAACTTTAGAAAAAGTCCAAAGGTCTCGTCTCATACCTGAGTTAAACGCACTTTCATACCACAAGCATCTATATTCCCTGAGCCAGAGGAGGTTAAACTGTGATCTCATTAAAACCTGTAAACTGATGGCCAATAAATACAATGTAGATCGTGAAATATTCTTCGTTCTCTCCGATATAAGTCATACACGTGGATACGACATGAAACTGTTTAAACCAACTCTTCATAGAATACATCTTTGAGGGAAAACGTTTTCAACATTCGTCTTATCAACAGTGTGGTAGTGCATTAAATAAAATGGACACCTTTAGACTAATCTGGCACGTGATATAAAGTTGAAAGATCAGACACTAGAGGCATTGCCGAAATCTTAAATTCACATAAAACTTGTAAATGTAAATGCAAACTTAAAAGCGCGTAAAATTGAAATGGTACCAGAGAGCAAAGTATGCATGTTATTTTAAAATTTTAGTCAAACCAATATTTAGTTGGCTATCGCAACAAATACGTGAAAGATAATACCAACATTATGTTTATGTGTTAACTTTAAAAGTGTGTAAAGTAAACTCATATAAATTGACATGATAATAGAGAAGAATGATTAGTATACGTGTGGTACGTACATTGCTTTGATTTTCAGATGTGATCTATATTTTGGTTGCTATTGCAATAGAATATATTTTCAAACAATAGTGTTAAATTCTGGATCCTATGCTAACGTAAAAAATACATAAGGTATATTGGTAATCTTGGACAATAAGGATATTATACATGTTCTTATATTTTTTAAGTCGGTGAGCCTACTTTTATTACTATTTAGATTATCGCAAGATCCAGATTCTGCAGACGACCAGTGGACTATTTTCTTCAACTTTATTTAATTACTCAAACACACTGGCAGGGGATGATGTATTGTCCTACAATACTTGTGCATCTCGTTTCTGTTGTTGTATACGTTTTCACATAAAAGCGAGTCATTTACAAATATATTACAAATATATAGCTTTATTTGCAGTAAAAACAGTTTTATTAATATTATAGAGATTGGAACATGTTTCGGAACAAATAAGTACATATAGTAAAAAGAATCTTTTTTGTGTTTAGTTTATACCAATTTATTTAAGCTCGATTACGATGAAAGTTTATATGAACCGCTCTCGAGTCCGCTTTCTGGTTAGAACCAGTACCGAGTTTGGGGATCGAACCCGCAACCTCTGGCGTAAGCGGCCAACACTCTATCCATTACAGTACTCGTCAGGCCCGATAAGCTCAATCGGTAGCGCGTCTGACTATCAACCCAGGGGTCGTGAGTTCGAATCCTTGCCCGACAGCAGTCTCCGTGATGATTAATATACGACATCCTGTCATTATCATTCGTCTTTTACCGCTGATTCAAGTTGGAAAGTTATCAGTTACTTGCGGAGATGGGGTGTGTTCGAGTACTGGTTAACCTTACAGGATCCTAGGAAACATTGGTTAGTGAACTGATCGTCTGTTAACCCTAAATGGCATAAAATGACGCTAAATATTCAATTAAATCAAAAATAAGATTTTTGTTTAAAAAGCTTATAGAATATCTTCTATTCATGAGGAGACTGGGTCTAAATATCAATACAGTGGTCGCATGATTTAATGTAAAAGTGTCAGCCCTCAGAATTAATAGGAAAAACTCGGGTTGGATGCATTATTTTAAATCTATATGCATGGGTACTTTACATGCACGATTCGGCAAACTATTAGGTGATTTAATGGCACTCAATCAATGTATTTATACTTTACTGGTTTATCCTAGAAATGATGTCTCCCGAATCAGGTCTGTTAACCCCCCAATGAAAAAGCAGCGAATTATATGCCAGTCCCGCAATTCATAGCAATCGAAGCTTACTAAACTGTGACGTCATTCAAACTTCAGTTGAAGCAACTATCCAATCACAGTGCTCACATATGGCTTTTCCAACATTGCTATTTAACGGACCCAATCGGGAAAGTGGATCCCTTCTACAGACCAGTGTATTACTGATAATTTAGTAGTGTTGACTTTGTTTTTGTTTTTTAAATACGTGAACTATTACCTGAATGTTGGTTATCTATGCTTTCGTTTGCTTAATCGTAATGGCATTGCTTGTTGACTCAGCTGTTTGATCTTCTTTTCTCAACTCGCCAAGTAGATATGTCACAACGTCTGTTAAGCTGTGTCTTTTGTCCAAAATAAACTGTGGACTGATTCGATATTGGCAGACATCATAAACGATATTTGTGAAAGTCATAGCAGACATTGAATCCATTCCTATTTCTTCAAATGAGAGGGTCATTACATGTGCGTCAATAGTTGTTTCAATGACTCTCTTCGCTACTTGCTGAACAAAATTTGTCATAACTTCTGTTTGAGTTTTGCTGTCAGATTTCCGCAAAATGTCCATGTCTAAGATATCTATCAATTCATTATCATCAAACTTTCTATCGCCGGCATCGCGTTCTTCAAGAACTCTTTCTACTTTAAGCCTTGCTCTCGCCATTTGTGGATTTGAATAATCACGGGCTACCAGTTTCCATTCCAAATTGGTGTACACGACTCCTGTACGGTTTTGCATGATGGCATGCTGGAAACAACTTCGTACTTCTTCAAGTGACATCAGTGTGTAGCCTCGCTTTTCGAAATTATCCTTATACCAAGGCAAGGCAGCCATGCCGACATCTAATGCCCCCCAATTTATTGCTTGGGCTGCAAGACCTTTTTGACGTCGCCAGTGGGCAAATGTATCTAGGAAAGCATTAGCAGCGCCGTAATTACTTTGTCCGGGCTGGCCAAAGACACTTGTGATCGACGACTGTACCAGAAAGTAGTCCAGGTCAAAGCACTTTGTTGCGATATGAAGGTTCAGCGTGCCAAGGACTTTTGGTTTCATCACACGATCCAATTGATGTTCCTCGAGGTTTATTAATGTGCTACTATCTAAGACGCCCGCACCATGAAACACTCCGGATACGTTGCCCGTTCCTTCGATGTGTTGTATTTGTTGCATTGCAGATTTCAATGAATGAAAGTCGCAAACATCAGCCTGTATGCAGATAATTTTGCAAGTATATTTGTCTTGAATTGATTCTATTTCTCTCAATCTGTCATCTGTGACTGCCGTCCTGGCTAATGTTACAATCGTTCCAGCACCCATTTCCGCCATGAGTATCAATAATTCCCAGCCAAGACCGGTGAGACCTCCAGTTATGATATATGTTCTGGATTTGATAAATGCGTTTTCAACTCTCAGTTTAAAAGGCATATCACCATTTCCGACCCTGGTAGCGTCAATGGTTGGAAGTTTGGTACGTGAAGTATTTGCTGTGGTGTTTAGGGTTTCTCCAACATTTGCCGTTTCAAATTGTTTTTGAACGAAGGAGCTATTCTTCTTCAACCACTTCACAACCTTTGGAAGAAGCCTCTCAATATTTTTGCATTGAAATATATGCTTGGTATCAATTTCTGTCACATCTATACTTTTTCTACTTGTCAAGACTCTCATCGAACTTGGTGAAAGTGCACTTTTGAAACAAATAAACGCCCTGGATTTTTGAATTGTTGTAAGTGCTGTTTCATCTTGATTTAAAGATACAATAACTTCAAATGTGTCCTGACTGTCTGATGAGCGAATCTTTGCTGACTTCGAGGTAACAAGGATTTCTTTTAGAAGAGCAGCAGAAAGTTGATTTTCATTCGTGCATAGTACTGTGACACTGGAACCGGTAGGGACATTCTCAGCCATAGCCAGAAACAACAATGTCGTTGCTAGGATACCAGGTCGATAACATGGGATATCTCTTACATGTACACAACAAGTTTTTGGTACAGTCATCACCGTTTTTATTTTCGAGGGATATACGCAGGCTATTTCCCATCTATCGCACAAATCTTCAGTATCTGGGAAAACTCGACTTCTGCTGCACTTGAACATACTCCTACTCTGAATTGGTAAGGGGAACCCAGTGTACTCTAGACCAATAACTGTATGACCTTCCTGTATGTACTCTTGCCAAATGTCTGGTTCGCACATGAGTGATGTCGTTGTTATTGGAAACATTACTACAGGGTGTAAAAAGACGGATTTAACAATAATTTCCGTTCCCATCGTGCCCGATGATTCTCCCTCATGTATGGTCTCGCTGGGGATGACACTTGTGTTCTTCACGGCCGTAGCAAGTTCTGAGCGTAAATATACTGGAAACTTCCGTGCTATCATGTAAGATGGTAGTTTGCTTGTTTCGGTTTCTGCAGAAGAGGGATACGGCACAGCTTTATTTCTACGGTATTTTGGTGTGACATCCCAAGCATCAGTTGTATTTAATTCTGCTGCATATACTTTGTTTTCTTGAATTACTATCTCTGTTTTACAGGAATATAATACATCGATTGTACTGCAAACAAAGTCCATCAACGTAATTATGGCTGCTTTAATGGGTGGCTGTAAATCTACTATCGTCATTTGTCCGTTTACAAACTCCATTTGAATTGAACGTACGAAACCCCATATTTCAGACCCAACGAGGTTCAAACTGGTCGTTCTGTATCGACTGTTTAAATGCTGAGTGTTTTGTGTGACAATGAATAGGGGAATTCTTAAATTTTCTTTCAACATATACTTCAAAAGTGCCAAGAGAAACAAACAATTGGCTTTTGTTTTATCGTAAATTTGACTGGCATCGCTCGGTTTCAAATCGTTCTCTGTGTTAAACGTATCAGCGATGACAACAATTCCGTCTGCTTTGTGTGATGATCCCCATTTCAGTTCTGTGGCCGCCATTGCGTCTGATATGAATGATTCATATGGTGCCTCTGATTTTAAACAGCTTATAATATTATTGTCACATTCTAAATCTTTCAAATTGTCATTGTCTTGTGTATTCGCGAGCATAAGTATTCGTTTTGATTGTGTCGGTTTTACTTGTGGTATTTCTTGCCAAGTAACGTGATATGCCAGTTCGTCTGGAGTACAATACTCAGCACGTCTGCTCAAGGTGGAATAGTTTGTTATCTCGGCTATGATATCACCGTCCGTGTTGAAAAGTATACAGTTATAATGGAATTTTACCACTGTGTTGAAAAGCGTTTCATTTGTACGTATTGTATACAACAACATTTGTCTCTGGGGTTTCTTGTTAACCACTACTTTTTCAATCCCTACTGGTAGAATCTTTAGATTTTCCTCTCTGATCGTTTGTAATGTTTTGGGTTCTGTCATGTTTACAGCAGATTGCATCATGCCATCAAGTAAGCACGGATGTAGTGTTGTTCGATCCAAATCTTGATCCATCTCTGTGGGCAGTTCTATATCAACTAGACACGAATCTTTGTGGATTACACAGCTTTTCATAATCTTGAACAATTTGCCGTATGTAAACCCCAGGCTTTCGAGCATCAAATACAAAGTTTCATGTGTCATTCGTCGAACATTGTCATTGCTAAAACTATGCTTGATTAACTCTGTATCAATTTTGTGAATGCCTTTCTTAATAAAAGATGACTGGCGAACTTTACCTTTGCAAACGAGGGAATTGCTATTTTTTGCGTAAAAAATAGCCTCAGTATCCGATGTCAAAATCACTGAGATTGACAGAGTTAGAGCAACATTTTTTTCTAATTTTGTTGGCTTCAAAAATTGCAGTGATGTTTCAACAGAATTTGGCGGAAGGCCCAAAAGGCTTTTGCCTATCTCTGACCCCACATCCGCATAAAATGCCCCCGGTACGAGGATCATTCCTTTGACGACATGTTCATAAATGAATGGAGTCGTTGTCCCTTGTATAGTCGCTTTGAAAGCTGGGTTACCGTTTAAATCTGGCACCCTTTGTAAATACAGATGTGAGCGGGTTGATATATCTACACCTTGGTTCTTCAATACAATAGTATGATTCTGGAAAAGCGATTTTTGTGGCCAGAATTTATACTTGGGTAACTCGGACACATCTTTTTGTTCAGGAATAATGGCTTCCCAGTTAGGGTTGAAGCCGTATTCATATATAGTAGAAAGGGATTGTGATAATGTCTGCAGCTCCTTTCCTTTCGTCATTGTTGGAAGCACAAGAACATTTTCAACTGATTCTTGCTGAAATATGTTATCAATGTGCAATCGCAGAATAGGACTTGGACCAATCTCGATGTATATTGTTTGTCCAGTGTCGGCCTTTGCAGATTTGATGGCATCGCAAAAGAGAACAGGTTTACGTATATTTTCTCCCCAATATTTGCCTGTTCTGTAGATCCCATTGGTTTCCAGCTTTCCAGAAACTGTTGAAATGATTGCGATTTTGGCATTTCTACCCGAGATATTTGTTAGATGCGACACCAGCTTGTCAACCACTTTATCGACATGCTGACTATGATAAGCACACTTAACATCTAATTCTACAACACGAATAGATTCTTCTCCAGTGTGCTCGATGTCCTGTTGAAGTTGTTTAATGGCCTCTTTTTCTCCTGCAATGGTGAACGATACCGGACTATTGTACACCGCTATAACTAACGCCCCTGCATTTTTTTCACAATATTTTCGAATCGTGTCAAATGGGACATTGTTGACAAATAACATTGCACCATCATTTACTTCAGCTAGAAATTTTGATCTGAAATAAATCACTTTAACAGCGGCTTCAATATCTATGCTTCCAGCAACGTATGCAGCTGCAACTTCTCCTACCGATTGTCCAACAACGACATCTCCAGTTATTCCAAGGGCCTTCCATACAGATGCAAGTCCTAACTGACATGCAAATATTGAAATGTGACCCACAAATGGATCACTTTGGACACTGTCTTGGTGTGATGTCCATTTATCTTCTATTGTCCAGCCGGTCAGAGGGAATAGAATTCGATCGATAGATTTAACTGTTTGTTTAAATATGTTATTGTCAAGCATTGTCACACACATCCCAGTCCATGTCGTGCCGACTCCGCAAAATACAAACACAACTTATTGTTTTGACTGTTTCTTTTGTATTGTATGTTGTGTACTGGCGAAATCATTGCAAAGTTCGATCAGTTGTTCTTTATTTTCAGCAACAAAAGCTTTCCGGTACGCATGATGATCTCTTTTTCTTGTAGAAGTGAATGAAAGTGTAGACAAGCTACAAGAAGTTGTGTCTTTTTTCAGACTGTCATGAAACTGTCTTATATTTTCTTTCAATGCCTTTTCCTCAGGTGCTGAAATTGTAACAATTTTATGTGAAACTTCAGTGTAGCCTTTCAATGGAGAACTACTCAAGTCATCGTCTTGCCATTGCTCTATAATGGCATGTGCATTTGTTCCCCCAAACCCAAAGCTGTTGACGCATGCGATGCGCTTCTGATTTCCTTTCGTTGGCCATGTTGTGATTTTCGTTGGGACGACTAATCCGAATTTATCCAAATTCACCTTTGGATTTTCATTTTCTTTCGTATACATAAGAGAAGGTACAATGGTCCCATTTTCCATCATCAGAAGGACCTTAATAAGTCCTGCAACCCCTGCCGCTGCTTCCAGATGTCCTATATTTGATTTGACGGACCCAATATACACTTTATCCTTGATAACATTGTCACCGCTAAAAAATCCACCAAGAGCATTCGCTTCGATAGGATCACCTACAGGGGTGCCTGTACCTGAAAGTTTATATTTTTTAAATATACACTCTCATAACTTACAACGTTCGTGCAAAATTAAATCAATGTACTCTCTAATTTATACAATCATAGGCAAAATCTATCGGACATAAACATGTATAAATATAAATGTGTTAGATGGATGTGGCCTACAGCCAAGAATTGAATTAATGATCTTATTAACGCTCACTATGCACTGAGTTTTCAAGCTGACCTGAATTAATTGCGTTATCATAATATATAGAATTTTCAGGACTTTGTGTCAATTTGTTCTGTCAAAACATCAAATTTCATATAAAAGTTATGACCAAATGTTAAGTAAACAATTTCAAGTACTTGACATTCCTAAAAATAAAATTTTACCATGTGCTTCGATCACTTGCACCTTGGACTTGTCCACTTTGTATCGTCTATAAACTCTCTGTAACAGGTCCGTCTGTTGTGTACCGGAGGGGGCAGTTATTGGTGTTGCTGTGTGGCCATCTTGATTTGAGCCCGTTTTAACCGTTGACCATATTTTGTTTTCTTGTTTAAGAGCCTTCAATTGTATAAAACAAAATTAATGCACCTCAGAAACAGTCGCTTTAAACATGGTTTGATAACATTAATGAAACAGTATATGTGAATAAAGAGAATACAATGTCGTATATACACTCCTCAACTTTCATAATCGGTCACCTGGATTTATCTAAAACTTATAAATTCTCATCTTATTTATAAATGAATTTATTAAACGATTTGGAATATATATATATATATATATATATATATATTACCTATGCCAGGCTGCTGTCGAGCATTATATCATTTTTTTTCAACGTGTTGAATAAATTGAATAATAATTTAGCTCGAATATAAGATTCGTTCTACCATATAACTCGGCAAAATTTACAAATCATCTCTATAAAGAACATGGAAAAAAATCGAGCATATCAGTTTCCGTGAGTCATTGCTTGACGTAACGTCTTAAAATATCGTCATTTAACCATGACAAATCGACGTCGTTTATGTATTGTGGCGAATCGGAAAGTACTTAGTAAATTTACATACGAGAGCCGAGTTATATGGAAAAACCGAGCGATGAATCGGAAGTGATATTACACTAGGTTAATGAAAAATATTTGCCATGGGGTTAATACACTCCTGCACCGTTCATTATGTAAAATACGTGGACACCATTATTCAAGGTTGCTTTTTCAATGGAATCGCATAATCTCGAACACCATTTTGTAGGGGAACAACAAGAATGCCCGAATAAAAGTCATGTGACTTGTGCTATAGAAGTAGCCAATCGCTAGTATTTTTGAGTCATTCTGGTGTTACAACTCGACGGAGAAGGAGCTGTAAGAAAATGTTGATTAATTAATTAGTCAATAAATTATTATTTGGAAATACAGTACTGGGACTTTGGATCGAGTGTCACAAGTGAATGAGGGATTATCAGAAGTGCAGTTTTAAACTCAGAATTACAGAACCCTCTGAAACTTGTGAACAGTGTATTGGGTTGCAGTCTGTTGTGTGCCATTGTTTAATTCAACAGATGTTGAAACAGGTTGAAAACATTGCTGCAGGACTAGTTAAAACACAGTACTGAGCAAGAGTTTGAGACGTAAGTTTAAGACTTAAGGGCAGCTCAGGGTTTCGAGTTGGGAATGCTGCTTTTATTTATTTAGAACACAGTCCTGGGCATTTGTTTGGAGTTCTGCAGAACTAGTTTTATTTATGAAACACAGTTCTGGTCATGGTGGTTTGTGTTGTTTGAAACATTAGTTTGAAACCTTTGTAATTTGGTTTTATATGTATTAGTTAATTGTACATGACTCTTCTCTTTAAACACGAATCATTTGTTCAATCATTTGTCATCCAGTCATCAAGAAAGTAGCTTGAGAAAAATTATTTCACCATTTATCTTAAATTAAACGGCCAGTATCCCATTGAAAATTGTTATTTATTGTATACTTCATATTGTCCCTATAGTTTCTATAGAGGAAGAGCGTGCAATATGTTATGGTATTGTACGCATTGATATTGCACGGGAGCTTTTAACACGTGCAATGGAAGTAGGAACTACTTTTCCCATCTTATCAAAGAACATGCAATATAATTATGTCACAAAATACAGTTATGAAAGTTATTTTTATGCCGTCTTACATCTGTGACACGTTTGAGAATAACAATTCCACATCCTTCACCACGAGCATAACCGTCTGCATCCGCCGAGTATGTTTGACATTGACCAGTAGGTGATAACATTCTGGCCTTTGAAAGGGCGATGAAAACAGACGGATCCATTATACAATTAACGCCACCACATATAGCTATGTCACATTCTCCTGCAAAACCAGAACGACATTCCATGCATATATATCATTTTATAGGGAAGTATAGCTTTAGGTCGCCTATAGGCTACAAATGTGCCCGATAAAGAGAGCACTTTAATTTGTTTATACATGTACTCTTAATGCTAAACGCTATCCAACATGGTCGTCCAGTGTGATAGCGATGGTAGACCCAATCCCAATATGATTAATAAAATGTTAGTATTCTTATTCAGAACAGCACAATGAATCTTTAATGTACCTATCTCAATAATATAAGTAGGTTACCGAACAACTACACCCAATGATCGACTTGACTGTTTCAAATATTACTACATGAAGTACCTCCTGAGAGAAAAAAGAACTACATACCCATTCTTATTTTTCAGTGACCAACTAGAAACTATTTATTTTATGCTTAAATATAATTATATGTATTCGGTTTCAAATGAATATTTTTAACAATAACCATATCATTTAATTACAACATTGATAACCATATTGTTTAACTATAACAGTGATAACCATATCGTTTTATTATAACATTGATAACCATATCGTTGATTTATAACAGTAATAACCATATCGTTTAATTATAACAGTTATAACCATTTCGTCTTATTATAACAGTGATAACCATATCGTTTTATTATAACAGTGATAACCATATCGTTTTATTATAACAGTGATAACCATATCGTTTATTTATAACAGTTATAACCATATCGTTTATTTATAACAGTGATAACCATATCGTTTCATTATAACAGTAATAACCATATCGTTTATTTATAACAGTTATAACAATATCGTTTATTTATAACAGTGATAACCATATAGTTTAATTATAACAGTGATAACCATATCGTTTATTTATAACAATGCTAATAATATCGTTTTATTATAACAGTGATAACCATATCGTTTATTCAAAACAGTGATAACCATATCGTTTAAATATAATAGTGATAACCATATAGATTAATTATAAAAATGATAGCCATATCGTTTATTTATAACAGTGATAACCATATCGTTTAATTATAACAGTGATAACCATATCGTTTATTTATAACAGTGATAACATATCGTTTTATTATAACAGTGATAATCATATCGTTTAATTATAACAGCGATAACCATATCGTTTATTTATAACAGTGGTAACCATACCGTTTTATTATAACAGTGATAACAATATCGTTTAATTATTACAGTGATAACCATATCGTTCAATTATAACAGTGATAACCATACTGTTTAATTATAACAGTGATAACCATACCGTTTATTTATTACAGTGATAACGATATCGTTAATGTATAACAGTGATAACCATATCTTTTATTTATAACAATAAAAAACATATCATTGATTATGACCTTTTTGCGATTGCTTTTTGTCCGTCGTCGTGCGTCTGTAAACAATTGACATTTTCGACTTCTTCTCGAAAACCGTAAGCTCAATCCTAATGAAATGTATGTAGCTTTGGTACCTAAGTGTGAATCAAAATTGTGGATTGCATGGGCCCCACCTCCTGTGTGGCCTTCGGGACGGGCCAAAACAATCAAATTCCAAGTAAACTTTGAAAACATTCTTTTTACTACGTGAATCACTGGAAAACAAATGGTGACCATGATCATTATGGATGTATATGGGCCCTGTATAAAAAAGTGAATTGCATGTTCCTGGATCTCATGGTTTGGTCCTGGGGGTGGGGCCTACTTTACTAAATATATATGAGAGAATGGCAAAAACCGTTATTTCTTATGACTAAATATATTTATGTGATTGTTTTTTGGTGTGATTTGTTGTTGCTGACATGATAATTAATACCTTTGTACATTTCATAATCCCCTATCCCATGAGGTCTTAGGGGTGGGGCTAAAACAGTATAATTCAATGTAAACTTTAAAGTTATTCTTCTTTTTATTATAGGAATCAACCAGAATCAAATTGTGAGCATGATTATTGACGACCAAAGATCCTTTATAAAAATGTAAATATATGCCCTTGGTCTCATGGTTTGGTACTGGGGCTGGGGGTGGTGCATACTTCACTAAATATATATCAGGTGACTGTTAAGGCCCATAAGCCTCTTGTTTATAACAGTGATAACCATACCGTTTCTTTATAACAGTGATAACCATATCGTTTATTTATAACAGTGATAACCATATCGTTTATTAATAACAGTGATAACCATATCGTTTATTTATAACAGTGATAACCATATCGTTTATTTATAACAGTGATAACCATGTCGTTTATTTATAACAATGATAACCATATCGTTTATTTACAACAATGATAACCATATCGTTTATTTATGATAGCCATGTAAATGCATTTCTTCAATGATAACAACATTGAAACATAACATTTGGTCTGTTTCTGATCTCCCGTGTAACAGTACGCATATCACCGTATCATTGATTGCTACATATGCCAGCTGTGTCGTGAAATATAAACATCATGATTTTATGCAAACATATGTTTGTTAACGGTACTTTTTCATTTAAAGCGATGAAACTTGACTTGGGTTACCATCTAAGCTGAAAACTGAATTAATAAGAAACGAAAAGAAAATAAATTTGAATTTTACCTTGCCTGAGAGCCTGGGATGCAATATTGATCGCTACTAGGGAAGATGAACACGCGGTGTCCAATGTGATAGCTGGACCTAGAAGATTATACACGTATGACACCCTGGCACTTACTATACTGGTATGAACCCCTGTCATCGCATAGGGAGCCGTGGCGGGATCAATATCTTCTATAACATGAGTCTTGAAATCATTGTTCATAACGCCTGAAATAATGTAATCGTAGACGGTAAATTTTAGTCATATTTACGATAGTGAACATATAGCTAATATTAGAGCTTAGAACACTTTATCTTCAATATGTTTATGAACAACTATCTATGAGTTTACATTTTAGCATTTTTCACATAGACACACCCACGGGAACATGAAGTTTTACATTCTATATCGTATCTATAGTCGGTATAGGTTGTTTGTGTTACTATACCACAGGTGTCTACATAAACAAACACTATTTTAAAGAGAATATAGAGCATATCGAACATAGAACTTCCGGTTTCTGTGACACGTCACACCGTGTGATCATGAACTTACATTAAGTTTTAGTCATAAATATATACCATTAATTCCATGTATAAAGATTAAATTACATTAATTTGATCTAGTTGTTTTTAAAAATTCATGCTGTGCCAGATTAGCTCCATGTCGAACCTATCGGCTCATCCATGTTACCAGCACATGCTACAGTCCACACATACCTATACATGACCAAGTTTTATAAGGAAACTCATATTGATATATGGTTCAATCAAAATGAAATTCAAAGTAATAGTACTCATAAATTAGTTCAACAAACCCTGATTGATCAGTTCAAGCAGGATTGGGTCTCTAAACTAGATAATTTACTTAAAGGCCAAATGTACAGCTGGTTTAAAGAAAACATTGAACTCTAGTTTTATCTTACTAATCTCCCAACTTCACTAAGACTTTCCCTCATGCACTTCCGTACAGGGAACATAAGGTTTATTTGCAAAACCGAAAGATTGGTCTTTTATACCAAAAGATGAACATATATGCCCGTTATGGGCGACGATCTATTAGAATGTCCTTTTTTTTTTAAAGAAAAAGGGTCACTTTCAATCCCAATAAGGTTCTATTGAAAGCCTCATATTATCAAATCCAAGGAACTACTTTCAACAAAATATATATCCTTGTTAGTAAAACTTTTGTCAAATTAACAATGAAACACTTTGTACGAGTATATCAGTACAGTACTATGTTTTCATTTTCGTGAATAATAACACACATAATACTAGACATACCCTCTATATGACGGTTGTTTTTCTCCCCTACAAACACTACACATACAAAGTCAGTGAATCCTCTAATTGTACATAGCAAATTGTAATGAATGGAAGAAAATCTTAATGGAATAACTCAAAATTACATAATCAATCAAAGTGTTTTGTAAAACAGTTAAAAGTTTATTCACTAAAACTGCATGCGCACAATTGTTTATTTTTGCCTATCTCATATTCTACTACTTACTACCTCTGTCTTAGATTCAGTAAATGGTAAATGACCTCACCTTCCCTTTATGAATTACTAATTCCAAACGCTAGTGCGATGCTTATATTCCATTAAATAAATGAAAATGTTATAATTAGTACATGTCTAAGATCTACACCGAGCGTAAATAAAACCCGACCATCACAAAGAACCCACTTCTCTTTTACGCAATATTTCATGAATGAAGTCCCGTGAATGTAGTGCATATTTACTATAATCTCGTGAATAACTGAGTAGTAATTCTCGCGCCGCCTACGTGCTATTATATGGTCCTACTTGAGAGGCAACATACCTATTTAAATATTTTTCATAACGACTGACCAAATCTACTAAATATTATGTTTTACATCGGTATATATATACTAAAAAGCCAACATCAGAAAATAACAATTTTATGTTATATTTGTAACAAATGTCTTAAATAACGTAAAGTCTATGAAAATATGTTTTAATTTATATGACACAACGCCCCCCCCCCCAAATAATAAAAATGCCGACATTGTTAACGCCCATGTCATTCTTATAAACTGTTTGTTTGTAAACTTGTTATTGCAAAATATGTACATGTATATATTCTTTGTTTTCATCAATAAAGAAATATTATGTTCTGTTCCATTTTTATTTAGGAATCAGTGGAATCAACTCAATTAATGTCCCTCTTTATCGTGTGTTAAAAGTTACCCGCAATTATAGCCACACGTGGGGCTATTAAGTATTCCATCTTAATGCTCAATCAACGCAATCATGCGTGTAAATAGTTGGGAATCTTTCAGTTTTAGAATTATCTTGTTTGGACTAGCGAGAATAGCGAGAAATGAAAGATAGTGTGTATGTTGTAATTATTTTGACATAGAAGATGAATATCACTTGATGTGTCTGTGGTTTAATGATCTTAGAAAAAAAACGGATATGGAATTAATGAAATCTACAAATAAAACTATTTTGATAAATGAAGCTAAAAACGCTCTAAAAGACATAATTAATACTTTAAACAATAACGTTACATTGTATTTGCAGTACTTAATACATATTGATATGTCTCAAAATTCACCAAGGGATTTTGTCCATGTGTACAACTTTTACCAAGGGGCTTTTAACCATGTGTACATTTTGTCCTACATTCCTCTGATATTGGTCCATCCTCTGTAAAGGATATGGTAAAGCCAATCTAAAGGATATGCTCTTGAGGATATTGACATTATACTTGTTATATGATTTGTTTTATCAACGTGACCTAATATTGCATGTGTATATATTACTCTGTACATGTCGGAATAAAGATATATTCTGTCAACGAATTATATCTATAAAAATCCTTGATACTGTTAAGCAAAGTAAATTGATATCTCGGGTAAAACATTGTAAACTCATTAAAAAAGTTACGCATATAATTTTTTTTATATATATTTCAAATTATTAATTCGAGTGATTAATTAGTTTTGGCTACTTCAATATGTTTTATGATGTTACATAAAGGCATTAAATGTTTTACAATTGAAATCGGTGACTTAACTACTGTTGAAAGGTATATTTTACTTGAATTTGCATGTTATTACATGTAACATGTATATAAATTTTACAAAACATAAACTAATATTAAAAATATACATTTATATATATACATCCATATTTTAGATTAGTTCTAGCACGTTTTAATCAGGTAACAAATAAATTAATAGCATAAAATAAAAAATGTATTTACTAAATAAAATTGCATCTAATACTATATCTTAAATGGCCAGAGGCACATATTTTGCCAAGTTGTTAATACACGTTATTTGATTAATTGGACCAGGGTAATAGTCTGTACTTATGAACCGTGGAAATCCTAGACCTTATTTAATATAGAAAAAAGAACACAATTCAACTGTGTGATGAGACCTATAAATGTTATCATTTATGCTCGACCAATCAAGATTGGTAAGATTTTTACAAATTATAGTTGTAGACAATGCTTTCTTTATTTTGCTAAGATCGTCGGCGGACTGCTTTATAGGTTTATTTTTATTATACATATCACAATTCGTCTCCATTGCGATATAAAGCTACATCATAAAACAGCACACAGTAACAATCAGCCTGTTTCAATGCAGCCAAACCATCACATACCTCACAGAACCATCACATATTTCTGAACCATAATATCGTGTACAAAATCCTTTTACTCTCGAAACTGAAGAGTATGTGGTTTTATTAAACTTAAGACCATGTCGGGTATACGCGATAAGCAATTTAAAGCCAATTCAAATCACAATCCTTGGGGTAACTGGTAATAAAATCACTTGGTAATCACCCATGCCAAACATTGACAAAATTCACCATGGCCGTTTCGTTTCCAGAAGTGATTACAGGCAATCAAAATTCGTATCTGAAAAGAACCTGTATGTGTGAATAGAGTATCCATAATTATATCGTACAACATTCTCCATTTTCCCATTTTCTTTCTTAAACAAAAGGTAAATACCAAAACATTGAACACGACACACCATTGTTGTCAATATGTCTTATGACTGGACCATCATCGGAATTGCTACCGAACATTTTATTGCATCACATTTATATGATGGTTTGGGAGATTACCATGCGTGGGATTAGGATTAATAAATCGAAATCGTTACGCGAAAAGTCTACAGAATCACCAGTATTTGAAGAAACGTTATTTGCAGAACTATATATTTATTTATCTATTCTATATATTTGTTGCTTTATTTGTTTATCATAACTGTTACTTATTCCTTCATAAGAAGTCATAGCTATAACAACGTAATAACCTCTCTATTATGTCCTAGTACATTATATAAATCGGTGACTTAATTACATATATGTCTCTGTTAAAATACATAGAATATATTGACCCAATGATAATGATTAAATTGATTTTGAGTACTTTATCCCATCAAAATTTAAATTGATTTATAACTTCATGAAAGTAAAGTAATGGTTATAAATGTCTCTCATAATCGCTCCCGTTGAGGTCATAAAACGACATGCGAGACCATCCGTTTTTATTTATGGTACACAGTACCGGTTGCTTCCGGTGTATACCAATTCATAAATAGAAGTTGGTAATTCAAATATAGGAATGTTTCTAAAAAGTTTAAAAAGGACTTTAGGGATAACAACTCATTTTTATAAAATTAATATCAATGAAAATCTTAATAAAATGCATTATTATATCTATATGTACAAATCTAGAAAAATGTGTTTGAAGAGAGATGTTTGAGATATAATATCCAATTTTCCACGTGTATAGGGCAATTTAAACAGTTCACGATAACTACACACTTGATACTTTAAATGGCTATTGATTTATTAAGATTAAACTTAAGTCGTCTTTTTTTGTTGGTAGTAAAACTATTATCGGCTTTTCACGCGACACCGACATCGAAAGTTGGGTATAGTCAGTAGCGCGCCTGACTATTAATCCATGGGTCGTAGATTTGAATCCCTACCAGTCTTCATAGTGATTGATATACGGCACTGTATATCACTACATTCGTCTATCACCGCTAATTAAAGTGGACAATTTATCAATTACTTGCGGAGATTGGTGTGCTCGAGTACTGGTTAACTTGTTAGTAGTTAGGTTAACTGTCTGTTAGGCTTCAGTGGCTTAAAAAGGATGCAAAACTGAATATTCAATAAATCAGTAATTCATAGTTTTTAATACATCAAGTTTTATGTTTTCATTTTTTTACATTTTACCATGTTTTTATATCATATTTCTTTCTGTATTATTTTATGGGACAAGTTTCTTAAAGTTTTGAATGAGTTGTCTCAAAATGCGGGACGAGTTATTTCTAAAACGAAAACCTGTTAAGAGACGACGTTTCACTCGCAAATATTTACAATAGTATTACGTAAATGATATTATTTCCCCATTTTCTTTAAATTCACAAACATAATGTTATATTACTTGTATCTAATGATACACACATGGAACTGTATTTATACCATTTCTAATAGGTTAAACTGTATTATTACATTTACTTTAACATTTCTTTTCAATTGAATGCTTTTTATGCATATATTTTATTTTATTTATTTACAAGGTTGTTATCAAAATAACAAACAAATTATAGGAAAAGGAACACACAAACATTGACTATTTATAAAGATAATTAACATATACGTATATTGGTGTTATTTTATATAATACTACTAATAACATTAGAAATCCCATTATTTATTGTAAAAAAGGTCCTTCTAAACTGTTTAACAAACACATAAGTAGTACTATGAATAGTTCACAATATATCCAAATCATATAAATGTAAGAAAATATCAAATGGTTAATAATAGTAATGATATGACTACCCCTTGTTATCGTCATTTTGACAGTAAAATTATAATAAATATAAGTGTCTCGTGTGAAAATGTATCTTGTACTTTTACTAAACAATATATATATATATATATATATATATATATATATATATATATTAGTGATTAGTAATTATTAGCTATATATTCGTGCTTCTGATTTCGTTTGCATGATAAAAATATTAAGCTAGTTTTTGTAAGTCTTGTGTGATTTCAAAATAAATTTATGTATGGAAGGCCAAGAACAAAAATAGTTCGGTAGACTTTCCCTACGTAAATTACGATATTCAGGCCAATTTTTTATGAAACGATATTCGTTTTTAATTACGTTCAAATTGCAGTTGCTGCATGCTCTTGATATTTATCAATATTTCGAATGCTAGTTTATGATTTATTAACTGCTAGTCTAAAGCGAGACAAGAGCCATGTTGGACATTCAGCACTTTTAAAGTTACGCCGAGGACGAGTAAATTTAATAAAGGGAGATAATTAAATTAAATATTAACTAAGGTAGAGTTATGGTTCTTTTACACAGCACTTCTTCTCAATGTCCTCAATCATTGTGTGATGATCCAACAAAATCCTTCGAAAAGTTTTGGAATTATGCTCTGGACAAAATTGTAAATTAATAAAGGAAAAGATGAACGAAGTTTATTAAAAAAATTAAGCAATGTACCTTTATTGTTCGTGTACGCTGCACTTCCTTACAAAGTCCTCTGTCACTGTGTGAAGATTCAACAAAATCACTAGAATTGTTTTGGAAAATGCTCAGGACAAAAGTGTTAGACGGACGGACGGACGGAAACCATTACCATATCCCTCATCGCCTTCGACGGTGGTAAAATAACGCTTTACGATGGTTAGTTTAAGGTACCCATATTTCTCAAATTCAAACCCACTTATTGATTTATGTTTTCGTGAGTAATTTATATAAGAAAATTATGTTTGAAGATAGAGGTCACTTATGAGTTCATTTCTTTCTATCTGCAAATATGTGACATAACTTGTATTACTCATTACTGGTGCAGCATGAAATCCCTATATTTAGAATTGGAGAAACCATCGGATCAAATAATTACAAACGTATACTTGTAAGCGCAAGGGAATTCAGTGTTTTTGTTCATGCCTAACGAAGAGAACAGACAGACACAATTGACATCTTGATCTGCAATGATGTCTTTAAGATTATCTTTTTATGTGCACATGTACAAAAGTAATTCATCTACATTGTTTAACGTATGGATTCATTTATTTAATAAGGTTTGATGGTACTCGAAGAACGCAATTCCCGCGATGAAGACATATGCTGCAGAGTATTAGACTATTTACCATACGCAATTACATCCCTTGTTTTAATTTTGGTTCCCGAATAACAAATATGGAGACGATTTCATCCAGCACGACATTTAATAAGCACAAAAATGTTAAAAACACTAGGTAAAAATATAAATGAAATATATTAGCATATTATTCGACATAATTTATATTTTATTATGTTTTTATGATTGTGTTTCATTCTAGTGTGCTGGATGATTCGCTTAGATAGAAATTAAACATGAATTGGATAGATAGAAACTAGATTATCCGGTCCCAAAAACAAAACGACTCTAAAGAACCCAGACCCCAGATTATCCGGACTCTAGACAATACGGTCCTATTTAGCGTAGTCCATTGGACCCTGGTTTTAGCTCGTCTTTATGAAAAAAACAAAAACAAAAAACAACGAAGAGCTATTGTCATGACCCTGACATCGTCGTCGTTCATTGGTTAAAAGTTTATGTTTAGCTCAGCTTCTTCTGTGTTCCTAAACAAACTACTCATGTTATAGTGACTAAACTTCCGAAAACACGTTCATATTATGTTATTGAAACAATGTAGTTTTTTGTTTAATTTTGATTTGATCTTTTTTAAAATCAATCTTATTTTTCAGTGATACTTTGCTCAACATCAACTAAAAAACATCACTGACTTTGACCTATTTAATGGACTTGGTTGATACTGGCATTACCAAGTTAAAGTTTTTTGTTTTATGAACCTAAAACTGTTATTGGGTATTTATATGAATTAATGTACATGTAAATATTTCCAGACTGACAAATAGATCACAAATGGGTAATTGAATGTACCCCTATCTCATTCACCTCCCGCCCCTGCTCATTTCAACTTTGTTACCGAACCCAAGGACAACTCCCACCAAGAAACCCACACCGCCCTTTTTGAACGTTTTGTTTTGTTTTAAATTGAAACTCTGTCCCCCCCCCACCCCCCCCCTCACACACACATTCTCTTTAAATTGTGTTTTGTTTTAAATTTAATACTACACTTCCCCTTTGTTACCTACCCCAAGACCACTTTGGGGGTCGTCTTAACAACTAATGGATAAATACCCCCTACACTCCCATACTGAACAAAAAGTTAATTGCTATGAAAAGGAATTACTTAAAATTCTCATATCATTCATCTGTAAAAAAAAATATAGTCCCTGAACAGAACCCTTATACAACCCAGGCCCTTGATTTGTCAGAACTTCAATAACTCACTCTTTTGGATTTGTTATTAGCAGAAATGCTTAAGATTTTAAATAAAAGTTTTTTTGTATACATGAATGCGAAAAAGAAAAAAAATCGGTTTTCCCTATAATATTCCTATGTAAAAGTAAAAGTCACATAATGTATATCAGCTATGAACTAGTTTGGCTGAAAGATTATTGAGAGGAAATTATATTGCCCCTGACCCCTGACCCCTTATGGAAATTCAATCCTCTTTATATATCGAAGTAATCATTACCGATTGTTCTGCATCGACAAATTAGTCATAAAGACCTTAGTAAAAACTGCCTTAGTTCTATTTTTTTTTTGCAAAGTGTTTTTAAACATACTTTTAAAAAAAGCGATACATTTCTTTTATATTACAGTGGTTTATAATTACTAGTTTTGGTTGTTTTGAATACGTCTGTTTTTTTATATTCTTCTGTAATAATTATGCTACTATGGATTTTATTTGTAGATTCGTGTCCTTTTATCTTGCTCTACTTTATCCATAATACGTTTGTGAATAAAATAAATTTAAAATGTGCAAATTTTATCAGTTATGCGGTGTTGAATATTGTATTTTGGCAAGATATAGAGCATATTCAATCGTCTGGGTGAATGATGGAATGAATTCACCGTAATTCGCCAAAAGTCAATTGAATAAACTGTTAATTACATTCCAATCGTTAAATATTGTTTTTTTTACATTTATCCCGTCCGGAAACACCTCTTGAATATTTATGTGCGTGGTGAATATACTACGATTTCCTTATACGGTGTATTGTGTAAATCAATACTCGGTAACTATGAAACAAGACTCCTGATCCGTACGTCATAGAACTATAAATAATATTGGTATAATTTTATTTAAATTATATTGTTTAATAAGAGTTAATATACAAATAGCCAACAATCTCATTTGTCAAGAGGTCAGGTTGTATTTATAACGAATATTACGCTTCCGCCTAGATAGGGCAGTGGTTAGGTCTAGTTAACCATTTTGAATAATTGTCGAGTGTTTATAAATCTATATTTAAAACGTACCTGCATGTGATGCAGATTAAACGGGAAATGTCGACTTTTCTGGAGTATATATTTTGGTATTACTAAATTGGCGAGGAAAAGATGTACGAAACAAACTTTTGGAAATTGAAAACTATGTGGGTTCAACTATTCCAAGCTGTTAAAGAATGACACACATTATTGTGAGATACTGTCATATATTTTCTTTATTATTTTGAGATTCTCACAGGATTAAAAACAACAAAGACGAAAAACGGGGAGTTAAAGATAAATCACTCAGGAAAAGAACGAGACCGGGTTTGTTAAAATTGATGGCCTATTGACTTAGAAAATATAATTTCGATCGGGGAAGGGGTCCACGTTTGTTTCTTTCCTTGTCTCTATATATACGCTTGGGGACCTGCCCACCCCAGTAAACGTTATTATCCACTCCCCAAGCTTCTGTGACTGAGACGTAACCTTTCCTTTAGGTGTATATACCTTGTACTCGTTACCCAGTAAGAACGCCACGACCTCAGAACGCAGTAATATTTCTTTCGAGGCCGGGTCTTTGTTTTGTGTTCTTGCCGGAATTGTTTTGCGGAATAACCGGAATTTATCCGCCATTTAATTTAGAAAATTAACATTTTTAACCAACATGGCGACGATGAAATCATTCTGATTCGGTAATTGGTAAGTAAATAATGTGTTGAGGATGCAATGGTTGTCGGTATTGAATTATTTCCGTTTTCAGTTACCATAACCATAATAAGTATAATTTATGCCAAATTAAAAATTTGTGTACATTTTACGAACGGTGTGAAATGTGTTCATTTCGACAGACGCTAAAAATTGAGAAACCTGGAAAGTCCGGCCCAATTCCAAAACGGCCATGGAGAATCCGGCCCCATTTTTTTTTTTAAAATTAAAGCAATATTATTTATCATAAACACAGAAAGACGAAATTAAATTACGATTGACAATTTTGTCTCAGATTACCACAAATATACAAAATATCTTTCAAAAATAAAGACGCATTTAAAGGTTTGTATAAAAACATGCCATTTTACAAACCAATCTAATGAAGATGACACACTCAATAGATATGAACTGGATACAGCGGGGTCATTATTTACAATTACAATACAATTGTATTGAATTAATGCAAAATTCTTTATATCAGGAATATTTGGTCCCGTTAATATGTTGACGTTGCTATTCACTGAAATTAACTGCATACTATCGTGTTACAGTTTCCTGAAGACATGCGATCCATTATTTTTTAAATTAATGTGGGCCGGATATTCCAAGGGCCGGATTAATAACGGGTCCGGATTAACATGGGGCCAGATATTCCATAACTCAAATTTGACAGGTCACCGTGACACAGATATTAAACACAGTTGAAAACAAGAAAGTGACATAATCATTTTTAAATCATTGTGTGTGTGTGTGTGATTCAAACAAGAACGCCGTGTTGTACAAGATAAAATGGGACAGACTACAACTCGTACGAGGTAGGCCATCGTGCTTCATTCTGTTCTTATGGCATTACATAATTTGTTTCTTTCCTGTTTTTCTTTTTGGTTCATTTTCTTTCTCTTGAGTCTCCCAACAAACGAGTTCTGTGTGTTATCTTCCATTGAAAACATTCTCAAACATTTATATCTATTCAAACAATCACCCAAGGTATTTTAAAGAGTTGTTTTACCCTTTTTTTATCTGTTGTCACCCGAGACAATGAACAACAGGTCGAGTATGTCACAGCGTGTATGAAACATCTAACGCGAGATATGTATGTCAGCAGTCTTGCTACCTCAGTTTCCAAATGGTCACAGGTTCAAGACCCCGACTGGCTACATATTATTCTCGTCATGTTACATTGGCACCCTATATGGGACTGTGACTTACATATGTTCTGAGAAACATATGATTTTCTGTATGGAAATCAGGGGCGAATTCAGGGTTTCAAGTCTAGAAGGGGCGGACTTTGGGTACACAACACAAAATCTGATGAGCACACATGTTATTCGATAGAATACAGTTGATTTTAATAAAATATGGGAGTTTAAAGGGTGCATGCATCGGATTTTTTTAAAGTACCTGTACATCTGCCATTGTTAATTCAGAGAAAAAAACCAAATTCGTTGTGAAATAAATTGTCACAGTGTGTAACATTACTTAACAATATATATGTCAGTCAGCTCATTTAATGGCTGCATTTGAATTTTTGTTTTCTCATCCTGTTACATTGTCGCCCAATGTGGGGCTGTTACTTATTGTATTCTGAGAAATATTCACATGATTCTCTGGACTGAATGGAATTTCAGGGACAAATTCCAATTAGTGGGAGTCTATGTCACAGTGTGTTGTTGACCTGTTAGGAGAAAAATGTATCTATGCAGTCCCACTAGCGCAGTCAGTAAAGCATTTGCCTTGTCAGCCAAAGGTTTCAAGTTCCAGACTAGCTGAATATTTTCCCGTCCTGTTACAAATATGACGAAAGCTGTCCATTAACATCTAATTTATTCTGGCTATGTCTCCCCTCTTATTACACTAAACTGTTGGTGAAACGGAAGTTAGGATGCTTATTATTATAATTTTTTAGATTGTGTGTAATAAACTCATAACATGTTGCTTTGTATTTTGGATAATTCATATTTTTTTATTTATATTTTATCTCACTAGGTCCTAAACAAAATAAATCGTTTCGCAGTGATTTTAGTCTATACAACTCAAAAAACATTACAACATCTTGGCCAGCTGACAGCACTGCTCCTAATCCATGGTGGGCAAGGGCTACCGGTACCGGTCAAAGTGTGACAGAATACCTGCTTCTTGGCACAATCAGCAATAATATAGACGATTTGCCAGAAGACAGCCTTGAAGAGGTACAATTTGATATATACAAAACAAACCCTTGCTTAACTGTTGTGATATGGAGAAATGTGTACCACTTGAAAACAAACAGTGTAACATTTGTTCAAGCTTATAAGAACCGGTCTCAAGTCTGCTTTCTGTGTAGAACCAGTACCAAGTGTTGATTTTTGAGAGGCTTGGGTCGAGATGAGGATCGAAATTGCATCCTCTTGTGTGACCAGACAACACTCTATCTACAGAGCTAACGTCCGCTGTTCTTTTTCATAAAGTTTTGACAGCCACACTTTCTATGAATACTTTATTAAAGAGGGCATTTATTGACAATTCAATTTTCTGTTTAATGAAAAGACTGCATTTGCCCACAGATTTGCAAATAACTGACATACTATCTCACATGTTTTAACCGAGCTTGGCTCGAACCCACAACCTTGACGCAGTGAGAGGTACATGATTTTGCGATTAATGAGCCCGCTAAGCCAGGCGGAGTACAACGGATGGGTCAATCCTTAAAATGTTTGTTTGCTGTGCTCTGACCAGGTACTTTTCATGTTGGTAGGTAGGTAGCTATTCATTTATTTGCCATTTTTGATTTTGCATAATACACATCCTCTGCGGCTGAGTGATATGAGGCGTCATCTCAAGATCACTTACTTTTCACCGCTTAGATCGTAGGTTTAAGTTCCGCTCAGTCGAAAACTTTATGCGAGAAAGTTTGCCAGTGACTTGTGGAAGGACGGTGGTTCTACTCATATGCATTCTGAGATCTTCCTCCACCAAATAAACTAGATCAGGAGTAAAACTTCCTATAAGCACTGTAGGCACGTGTCTACACTTTTTTTTTCTGAGAATTCGAAAAAATAAAAATGCCCAAAAATGCAATAAAAGTCGGACCCTAGGCTACTTCGTTTTCCCCTTTATTAAAGTGAACAAACCTTAAAAAATTACACTAATATGATTATAAAACAGTGAATTCAAGGTTAATATCTATGATAACCAAGCCTCTAAAAACATAAACAATATACGCATCTGCAACAGTCTAGCTGGGCGGCATTCAACAAACCCCACTACAACTGTGCCTAGAGATCGTTTTTAACCAAGCTACGCCCCTGTGGATATGCCATATATAACCTGAAATATGTTGAAAATAGTGTTAAACCCCATAAAAAATCAGCATTGTCATTTCAAACAAAATAGACAGAAATCATGAAAACAAAAATTCAATGAAAACAAATAATTAAAAATGTTCGGGTAGCTGTAATTTTGAGTGAGTAGGTAAAAGGAAAGCAAACAGTTTTTAAGAAGGGCCATATGAAGTCTGCACTTTAAGATCATATGCATGTTTTATAAATAGAACAGAAATACTGTATAGATGTGATTATATTTTTTTAAAATTATGTCACCTCTAACCTTTATATCTAAATCTGCACCTACAGTATGACATTTGTCATTTAAAGGGAGTGTACCAGGATAAAACGCTTTAAATGTCTTAAAAATAAATAATTATAAAAATGGATAACAACCATCTCGTAATCATTAAGAAAACTGATATAAACCGAATAGTTTTACAAAATATGTTGCCATTTAAGTAGGAAATCTATTTCAGTCCATAAACCCAGACGCATGCCCAATTTGGGAAAGGCCATATCATATATGTTTGGCTATACAAGGTCAGTGAGCATATATTGGCATTGTATGTTGGAAAAAAATGTTTTTGTCAATTTCAAATTTTGAAAAATCCTGATATATTCCCTTTAAGTACATAATGATAGGACTCGACGGGTAAAATTTCGAAAAATCCTGATATATTCGCTCTAAAATCTGTATCTTATATTTGATTCTGTAGACATGTTATATGTAAAGCATGTTTATGTTTTGATACAGGATGACCAGCTTGCCACTACATTATGAAGCTTGAGAAATCTCAGTGTCATAAATAAGAAAGGAGCCAGCCACCACAGTTATATCGTATACGGTTGTTGTTAAAACCGTTACTATTACAGGTATAAACTATACTTTAATTTAAATTGAATATTTTATTATTTCATTTTAAATTTAAAGTTTTTGTTAATGTATTGACTGCTTAGATATTATATACCTACCGGTATGTTCTTTTGTTTCTACGTTTCACATGCAGATTATGTTTATGAGAGAATAAAAGAACAAATATAGAATTTATAAAACAAGTTGGCAAACTATATGAAGCTATACTCTGCCGGACAAGATATCATTTTTGCCAACAAGTTCAATAAATTTAATAATAAATGAGCACTAATGTAAGTATTTTTATTACATAACTTTAATCCTTTACCTTTTATTTAAAGTTAACGTCTGGCATATTTGTTTCCTTCAGAATATAGTTCGGCATTTTACGTATGAGAACCGAGTTTTTATATTATATTTTATACAGTATATATAAAAAAAAATCTGTATTTTTAATATCATTTTATATCAAAATGAAGCGGTGCGATAGGTCAGTGGATAGAGTGTTGGCTGCTTGTAACAGAGGTCATGGTTTAGGTACAATGCTCTCAAACATCATTCATCTCAGCTTTCATCGTAGCCAAGAGTGATATAAACTGTCAGTCAAATGATGTTTAACACTAGGCAAGTTAGTTTCCTTCAGTAAAAAAATAATAATCAAGAACTTAATGAACACTAACTATTACTTATTTCCTCATTCGTCTGTTAACTCTCGACGGCATAAAAATGACGCTAAAACATTCAACATCAATATTCATGTAGTGACATTCATTTTTTCAGTATAAACTTTTACATTAAAATAGTGCAGGAAAAGTCCTCAGTAACAGAGTGATCTTAGGCGCTTTGTCTAAAACTACTTAACATCCATTGCCGAGGTTATGGGTTTAGGCATAGCTCGGTCCCAAAACTTTATGTAAGAAAGTTTGCCAGTTACTTGCGGAAGAATAATTGGTTCAGATTAATTCTAAGGTCATCATCCTTCCCTAATGAAACTGAATATGCCATATATAATTATTACCTGCCATTTTCAGAAAATAGCATTGAACCCGATTCCAAAAAAAAAAGAGGTAAGGTTGGTTAGCTCAATTGGTTGAGCATCTGACTATGAATCTAAGAATGATGAGTTTGATTCCCCGGAAATAGTGATTAGGTTAACTGATCTTATGTTGGTAAAATTTACCTAGTAATTGAGACTATATACAAAATTAAAAAAACTATTGCAAAGTTCAGTTCTTTAAATATTTAATTTTTATCATATTTATCTCCACAGCTCGGGAGTTCAGCCATATTTGGATACCAAGGTCCATGTTGATGAAGATTTGACAGTTGAAGATTCATGTTGGGGTGAATCGAAAGTGCAAGGAAACGAATATCAAATATACTGGAGCTCCGCCAAACAGTTTACATTTCAGAATTGATAATGTTTTACAGGTTAGATAACAAGTTCTCAACTAGTGATAGTGCAGGCCAATATCAATATTATGCTTTGGTATATACGTTGACTTCCATGTCAAGAATAAATACTCATATTAATTTTCTCAAGAACAGAAAACCCAAATTTGTTTATATTTGGTATAAATCTTAATTTGATTTTTACATAGGAATAATGGGAAAATAGAAATTTCTATTTTCTCATATTTTAGGTAGTACTTCATTTATCTTGATGTCTGGATTATTTTTTTTTTTCTCATATTTTAGATATCAATTTGATTATATTGATGTCTGGTTCCTTGTTTAGTCATAACAGTTAGGACTGGGTTCTTTAAAGGGTATTTGATATCCACAAGTTGTCAGCAGGGGCCCATAAAAGATTGAAATTATTTAAAATTGAGAAATTTTAAACATCTCAAAAACTGATGTGTCAAATATGTTCATATTTGGTTTAAATGATCTCTATGAATAGGGGTTTTAACTTTTGTTCAAGTAAACCGGCTATGGTTTACAGACGCCAGTAAAGAGACTTTAAAATGTATTTGGGAACACTTGCATGCAAGGGAATATCTCACTAATCACTCAATGTAGTTTATTAAAACTTCACACAAGACTTCTCGATCATCAAACTTCTTGTATTAACTAGGTTAGATAACTCTTGCTTGAATATAATGCAAATTATGGCCTTTGTCAGACTAAGAAATTCTAGTTAAAATTTTGAGTGCAGGTACCAACAAAATCATATCTCACCACTCACTCAATGTATTTTATTTAAACTTCTCACAAGACTTCGCAGTCACCACACCTACTACAATAACTAAGTTAGATAAGTTTTGCAATATATAATGCAAATTATGGCCCTTGTTTGACGTAGAAATTCTGGTTAAATATATGCATGAAGTACCATCAAGTCCATATCTTACCAACCACTCAATGTATTTGATTTGAATTTTATGTAAGACTTAATTTGCAGTTGTGAAATCAAAGTGGGATAACTCTTGTTAGATTTATTTTTCAAAGTATGTTTGACTTAGAACGTCTCGCACCACTTTTACATTTCCCATAGTAACATTTATGTCCAAATCTAAGTGATAAAGCAAAATCTGCAGCATGTGTCTGGGTTCAATTTCTTCGCTGGTTCAACACATGCATTTATAAAGGAAAAAAAGCATACATGAACAGGTTGTTTGTTTAAAAATTCAATGGTTTTGTGACACCTATAAATTTTCAGAGTAATAATATGTCAACTATTCGCCCATGATGCAGTTCAAACCAACAATTCCGAAATGATACAGAATTGCCGAGAAATCTGGTATTAGCATCAACTTTTCAGTGGTGATTTCTAAAATACAGACCATGTAACACATGGTAGGAAAAAATAAATCACTGTAATACAAAGCCCTGAAAAAAAGAAGAAAAAGAGAACTAAGGTTTTATTTCTACCTCCTTTATCTGTTGGTCCGGAGTACTAAAGAGAGATAATAGTGATGTGAGTCCTGAAACTATTGTTAAAGTTTATATCTCAGCACCACTGCATGCTTTTGATTGAAACTTTATATACGGTTTGACAGTTAAAAGACCTCTTAATTTAGTAAGTGAGACAAGTCTGTTTACTTTGATCATTTGCCAGACTCAATTAAAGTTTGTTCTTTTATGACAAATGATATGAATATTGTAGCCACTGTCTTATGGACTGCTCTTATTATCTATTTCAGTGACTTGAAATCTGAAATATAATGTAGTCGCTATAGTTGAGACTAGGTTCTTCATTAAAGTACAGGGATTTTAATACCCATAAGGAGTCTGAAAAGAAGTACAATTGTGAAATTTACAAAACTATCTTTTCATGAACTGATTAGCCAAATGTGTTCATATTTAGTGTAAATCGTTCTTAATTATGAACATGGGTTTTAAGTTCGTTTAAATAAAGGTTTTAGGTCTATTAGGACCCAGTAATGGTACTTTGATTTTTACATGGAAATACAATGGGGAAATGGATAAGTCTCATTTTTTCTCAAAAGTTATTCATAGGCTTTATCCATAAAACAGAAGTGAATGGTTAATCAGTTGAGAGACTAAAGCCCTATTTGACCTCGTTAGATCATATGAGTCAAAGGTTCAAGTGAACTTTTATGATTGTTTTTTTTTGTCTATTGCTCACCTGGCAATTTCTTTAAAAATCTCTGAAACAAATAGTTATAGTTATCATTAATCAATAAAACCCTCTCGTGCATGGCATCAACTTGAAAGGCTACAAACACATGCAAACCTCATTGGAATTGACATTTTGTTTTATACCTTTTTGAAAATTATATTGATTTCTCAGTGAAAAAAAGTTAATATGATTATTTCACGTTGAAAAAGTGAATTTTAACCATTTTTAGTCTGATTAATAATCTCGTAAATACCAAATGTGGTATTAAACATTATTTACTTTGCATATAATATAACTGTTTGTATATAATGTAGATTGTATTTGTTGACAACTGTATTTTTTTCTTGAATGTTTGCAGTTATATGTAAAAATAAATAATTAAAATTACAAAATATATTGTTTTTTTGTAAGCTTTTAGCCAAAGGCACAATGTTAGTATTTCTGATCACCCTGTTCTGTCTAGCTCCTTAATATATCATGGAATCGTCATTCGACTTATATATTATTACACTAATACAACCATGCTACTCCGCAATTTTCAGGAATTTTAACAAATATGTTTCACTGGTCATATAAATATGATGTGTTGTATGATACTACTGTTGCAGTTCTTGGAATACTGTTATGATATATAACTGAAAAAGTTTTGGACGTGTCGCTAACACCATACAACAACAAATGACAATGAGACGTAATGTTGTATATCAATCATTATGGAGACTGGCCAGACGGGGACTCACGATCCTGATTTGATAGTCAGATTGACTACCGACTAACCTAACCAGTCCAGCTTCCTTATTAGTAAACTTAAATTTATTTTTTTTTCAAACTGCAATTTTGCACAGTCTCTGTGATGCTCGGGCATTCAATTTGGTTTGTGCTCTTGGCTTTCCTACCTCTGGATATGTGGGAAAAGTAGTTTACTTGCAGAGATAACGTATATGTTAAAAGTTTAGTAAGCCTCGAAACGATGACTAAATACGACGAACGCCGTTACATAAGTAAGGTACTGTTGACGAATGATGTATAATCCCATACAAACACTAGACAGCAATACAAGTTATTTTCCCTTAATGTACAATACACAAATATGAAATTGCAATGTGTGGTTAATGTATAACCAAGATTTTACAGAAAATGATAGGAAACGTATCCAAACCTGACTCAATGCCTATGATAAAATAACAATTGTATATTCTTATAGCAATAAATAGAAAATGGTTTGGAGCGGTAACGATTTCTGATAGACAGACATGTCCAAACTAAATGCCCCCACATCCACCAAATGCGGCTCGTACTCACAATTAAAATTAGTATAAAATAAAATAATTATTAATGCTGCTTTGTGACAAGTAGTCTAGCGAGAACAAATAGCAAGAAAAGCATTATTGTTTTGATATTAAAAAAGTGTGTTAACTTACATTATTTAAAGCCTATATCATTTACATTTTTATTAAACATATTCTTATACTCGTTATTTATCGCTTGCTTGCGATGAATGTGCACTACAAACAATTATACTAGGCCAGTCATCATCATTGGGCATATGGGAAATCGGCGAAGTGTTCCGAATGGCTGCAATATTCTGCTCGTTTTCATAGATTTTACCTGTACAGCTTTAGGCACTTGGTATACGTGACATAACTGTGTGAAATCGATAGTCGCAAGTTTAATTAATGAATTTTATTACAATAAAATGCATTCAAAGCATATGTTTTAAAGGAAATATTTTCAGAGTTGCATTAAGTTTATGAATACATGTACACTTTTATTTATTACCAAATGTAAGTCATTGTTTATTTTAATGATATATAACGGACATATTTTTAGATATAAGCCATGCAACTCCAACCATGCGCAGCCGGTCATCTGAAGAAACACATTCTTTAACTGTTTTATTTTCATTTGAAGACTTGTCTTTGCACGTAAGTTTATAACAGTAGGTTAATGTACAATATGTGACTCTTTTTTAATTTTTATCGATCCATAATTTCTTTATTCCTATTTCAATGCAAAATTATTATAGCCACGACGGTCACAAAACTGAATTTCGGCAAAAATATTGATTCAAGATAGTTTACTGAAGGTTTTGAGCTGACTTTGGCGTGGTCGCTGTACAAACAAAATTATATCCGATTTTTAACATTTGGACATTTTTTAGCCATTATAAAAATCGTCAATTTTGTCTAAACGTTTCGTGAAAACTACGATTTTATTCTAGCATGAAGATCAAGCCCTGGCATAATCACTATCAATGTATATATTGGTGGAATGGAAAATTTATCTACAGTCCATCACAATCAATATTAATTGAATAATTTTATTTTTAAAAAGTTATATCATTTATTAGAGTGAGTCGAGTTTTAGCTCACCTGAGCCGAAGGCTCACAGGTGAGCTTTTGTGATCGCCTGGTGTCCATCGTTAACTTTTAGCTTCTAACAACTCCTTCTCTGAAACCACTGGGCCAATTTTGATATAACTTCATAGAAATGTTCCTTGGGTGATCCTCTACTAAGTTTGTTCAAGCCATCTTGATTCGTCAAAAAACATTGCCACCAGGGGGCTGGGCAAATTTAATTAGTTAAAACTTAAAAAATCTTCTTGTCAGAAACTACTGGTTCGATTTTAAAATAATTTCACAGAAATGTTCCTTGGAGGACCCTTCACCAAGTTTGTTAAAACCGTAGAGATTCGTCGAAAACATGACGGCCAGAGGGTGGGGTTAGTTTACTATATAAACTATAGTAAAAACTTAAAAAATCTTCTTGTCAGAAACCACCGGATCGATTTTAAAACAATTTCGCAGAAATGTTCCTTGGGTGACCCTTTACGAAGGTCACTCAGGTGAGCGATATAGGGCCATATTGGCCCTTTTGTTAACTTTACTGACCAAAGGCCAGAAGTGCTTATGCGATGACCCGTTGTCCATCGTATGTCGTCTGTTAGCAGCACTTTCTCTGAAACCACTATGCCAATTAAACTGAAACTTCACATGGATGTTTCCTTTGCATAGGAGACTATACAGATTTATTTTATCTGAAATTCAAGATGGCCATCGTTACTAAAAATAGTCATAAACTTCTCATGAACGGCTCAACAGATTTTCAAAATATTTATGTAGTAATAATGACCAACTATAGTTTTGTTAGATTCGTTCAAATGGTGTCCCTTGGGTTAAAAATGACCCCGCCCCGAGGGTTCAATTTAGGGACACATGTCATTATAATAAATATTTTTTCTTTATTAAAATGGAAATAATTTTGGCTATATGTTCACAGAACCATTATTTGGTGAAGGAGGTTCAGTTTTGTAAAAATGACTGGATTCCACTGTCCTAAGGCCGGGTCAGGAGGGGCCCCAAAAGGGTAAAAATTGGGAATTACAAAAATTGTTTTCTTAAGAACCGGTATGTCAGATTTGTTCATATTTGGCATAAATTATCCTTATGTGTAGGGGTTTGATTGCAGAAAAGAATTTAGGCGCTAAATGTACAAAGGAATATTGTAGGGAAAACTGTAATTTTTACAGATGAATGGTATGGGAATTTAAAGAATTTCTTTCTCATAGCAATTAAGTTTTTGTTCAGTATGGCTGTGTAGGGGATATTTATCCATAGGTTGTTAAGACGACCCCCCAAAGAGTGTAAATATTATGACATTTCAAAAAGTGCTATGACCACTATGAGTCAGTAGAGCGTCCTCAGGCCCTCTTGTTCAAGAATCGCTTGATTTACAATTCTTAAGTGCAATTATAGTAATGAATCTGTTTTTCGGCAAAAAAAACCTCAGGTTTTCCCTGATTTTTAAAAAATGTTGCCTGTCGCTAGAGATGTTGATCTACCTGGTGATGTTTTCGGATTTTTTTCTTTATAAGAAACAATTTTTTTAAATCAGTTTGTTTAAAAGTGAAATTTTAGGTGCAAATTGTGGACTTAATCAATAGCTATTTGATTTGAATGTGCCGCCAAACGCGTCGTCTGTTACGCTACAGGTCAGTAGGAACGCCAGCGACTCGCGGAGTGATATTTGTCAAAATCACGTGACAAATTTCACATTTTGACAGAAAATTGGTGAAAAACACATGCCTTCTAAAAATCGTGAAAACAGTAGTTTTAACTGAAAGATCGGTCAATTTGTGTTTTTGCTCCAATAACAGAAACGATTACTCTAATACCATCAATTTCTTTTCAGGAAACACATTTAACAATGCTATACATATGTTTTTTTCAGGCTTAAACGTGTAGACGATGTCACATACACATCGGGAGTACGGTTTCTTTGAAAATCGTTTTCTTCAGTTCAGATATGAGACGATTTTGATATTTAGAGCTCTACCTCGCTTTCTAAATCGGCTTCTATCGTTGTTTTAATCCCGAATTCAACCCTTATACTTACATGTATGTTAACATATAACATAAACGTTTTAATAAGAGTAAATTCTCCGACATTAAAATACATGGTAAAACGAAAAATGCCAAAATGTGATCGGTACAGAGTGCGGGGAAATGGTACAGAACACGTTCTACGAAAATAAGAACGAAATACTTATGTTGAGTGTACACCATCACTGTCGAAACGTATTTAGCGTTGTTTCCATCCCACTGAAAAGTTTGAAGGTCACAAAATTCTCGTAAAAAACAAACCAATAAACTAACAGAAAACGTTTTGTCTGTTTAAAAATAGAGGGTTTGTTAGGGTTTTTGCATATTTTTTATGCTATATGGGCCCATTTATTTTTTTAGTCCACCTGAGCCGAAGGCTCACAGGTGAGCTTTTGTGATCGCCTGGTGTCCGTCGTTAACTTTTAGCTTTTAACAACTACTCCTCTGAAACCACTGGGCCAATTTTGATATAATTTCACAGAAATATTCCTTGGGTGACCCTCTACCAAGTTTGTTCAAGCCATCTTGATTCGTCAATAAACATGGCGGCCAGGGGGTGGGGTTAGTTTACTTTATAAGCTATAGTAAAAACTTAAAAAATGTTCTTGTCAAAAACTACTGGCTCAATTTTAAAATAATTTCACAGAAATGCTCCTTGGGTGACTCTCTACCAAGTTTGTTCAAGCCATCTTGATTCGTCAAAAAACATGGCAGCCAGGGGGTGGGGTTAGTTTTATGTCAAATTACCCCCCCCCCCCCCCCCCCCCCCCCCCCCCCCCCCTGTTTTATAGCATAAATGTCTGTATATAGCAATTATTATAAGAAGAGGTAATAAACTCTTTAAATAAACTTTTTTTGCTATTATTATATTATATACAATATTATACCAGATATAAGTTTTAAAAGATAATTTATCATAAAACGATGAATGATACAATTATAATCAATGATTGGAATATTATTCATATTATACAAATATCATGAACCATTTTTATAATAGGTGTTAATCTGAATATAAAAAGTCAGAGTTTTTCTGATTCAGACAGGGATGGTTTACTGCTTCATAATAAAGCAATACCATATTTCTAGCTAATTTCATAACAGCAAGAAGTCTGCTTGAGATTTTCAGTGTTAAAGTGTACTTGAAATCTTGGATGAGTAGCTTAATTGTTTTTGGGGGAGAGTGCCCTGCAACAAAGCTTCTTTCAAGTGATGTACTTTTGGAAGGCTTGTGTTTGAAACTCATAGGAATATTTATTGTGCTGGAACTGCAGATTGTTTCATGCACAATAGTTTAGTCTAATGCTTTAGTTCAAACATAACAGGTTAGTTTTGTGCTGGAACTGGATATTTATCTTAGTTCGAAGACTTAGCATCTATAGTAAAAACTTCAAAAGCCTTCTTGTCAGAATCTACTGACCTGATTTTGATGTATTTTCACTGACATTTACCATGGGTGAACCTCTACCAAGTTTGAACTCTTCTACGCATCTGTTACATCTTCAAAACAAATCAAAATTCTAACTACTTGCCCATCTCATCTTTCTGGAATTTTGAGTGTACATCTATTATATAATCTACTTATGTTGGGTGACACAAAGTCAGTCAGGTGAGCGATAAAGGGCCATCTTGGCCCTCTTGTTTGCATATGCAATATAAGCGAAATATTTTTTGGCATATGCCATATAAGGTTATTGATTTTTTCCATATGTTATTCGAAAATTGAATTAAAATTCTAATACCTTTTTTCTATTTTTAGTCTTTTGATCTATTTTAATCTATTTTCAAGCGTCTTTAAGATCCTTACACGATCTTAGAATCACCACCGTACGCCAATAAGTGTGATAATTTTGTAATCTTATTTGTGATTAGCGTTCGCTTCGTGGTGTTTCTGCACCGATATTCAGATAAAAGCGTGGCAAGTATAAACACATTACCTTTGATGACCTTTAATGCAGCTTGACCATTTTCCTACTCAAATTAGAGATATCATTCGCAATCATTAACTTTATTTTCTCCATATAGAAAAAATATATTTTGCATATGCCATATGAGGTAATTTATAGTTTGCATATGTCATGAGTACCCCACCCCTTCTAACAGACCCTCAAAATAATGTGGATGGACTTTTTAGCCTTAATTAGATAGGCCTACATAACTTAAAATGTCATACGTAGGCTATCCAATAATGAATACTGTCCAATGCGGAACTCAGCTGGCCTGTTTATTTTATTGGGGCCCATATCAACAGCATGTGTTTAGGTCTACTTTAAACAGTCAAGTGTTGATTATTAGCGCCTCATCGAAAGTGGAGCTTAATGAAAGGTTAATCAATGATATTTTTTCAGCATGATGGTGCGCGGGATAGGAGGGAATGCCACCGGAGTTCGTTCCCTTGTCGTCCACACCCTCGAATATATATATAGCAGTGTTAACATAAAAACCCAGACTATCATATACATCCATACAACTATAATATACACACTAGTGTCTGTACTCGATCAGGGAACAATTTGTGGTCGCTTGATGGTTATAAGTCCATTTTTAGCTCGTCTTTTTGTAAAAATTAAAGAGCTGTTGTCATGACCCTGTCGTCGTCGCCGTTGTTGTCGTCCACTGGTTAAAGTTCTATGTTTAGCGCAGCCTTTTCTTATTTTCTGAACAAACTACCTAAGTTATAGTGGCTAAACATCATAAACACATTGGTATCATGTTATACAAACAATGTATATAGCAAAGTTACCTACATTACCATACTATAAAACCTTAGACCGTTAAAGTTTTTTGTTTAGCTCGGGTTTTAAACTTTTTTTATCTATTATGGTTTTAGTTAACAGGTATTGATTCCGTAAACTGATCACAATTCTTTTAAAAAAGTTTACACCAGTGACCTTGACCTTCATAACAAACTTACTTAATTCTTTCATTGTCAGGTTTAAGTTCTATGTTTAGCTCAGGTCTTTTCTCTATTTCTCAACAAACTACTCATGTACTAGTGACTAAACTTCATAAGCACATTTATGTAATAGTAAGTGTTTATTAAGTAAGTATGAAACAAGCAACCCAAAGAGAGCGACCGGGTTTTCTTAATTGTTATGTTTTTACTTTTTACTTAATGGACACTAACTGGCTTAGTGTTAAACGTTTTGTCTGACATTTTATGTAATTGTGGGCGGAGCTACGATGAAAGCTGAGATGATTGATGTTTGAAAGCCATCTGTTGCTAAGGCCATTTCTAAGCAAAGCTCGTTTGGCTTTATAGTTTGTACATGACTCGTTCAGAATTCAATCAGGGGCGGATTCTGTGCAATGCGCAGTGATGACGAACATTAAGTAATTAAGAACGGACTTAATAATTATTTTATAGGCTGTTTTAACAAACAAGAGCGACACAATTTTGAAGCGATTCCATCGGATGTCAAATGAGGTTAAACAACCTAAGGTCGTTCCCTTTGGGTTTCTTAACTGGAACTCTAACACGATTCTCTCCCCTTGGATTGTTTCATAATACCCGTCAACCTTATAGAGTTCGATTTGTTTTTCTCCAGTGTTTCGGCCATTCTGTATATATATCTTATTCTTGTGCGCTAAATAAGACATCGATTGGTACGCAGACTGTTTTGCTTCAGGCCTATATCCATACGCTGGAATAAGGCCAACACTTTCATTATCCAGAAAATTTGTTCTCAAAACAAGATGACAGGCTGATGCAATAGTTATGCATGTTTCAAATGGGGGTATTCCTATATTATCATCCTTTCTTGTAATATCTTTGAGCAATTCTCTGAATTTCATGCAGCATTTTTTTAAGATATCTACATTTGAACGACAGTATTGTAAGAAAGGCTTTTCTACCTTTTGGTTTCATTCCGTTGGTATTGCGGTAACTGTGCAAGGACTGCATGTTGGTTTTCTTTTCTGTTAAACAGGTAGAGAAAGTAACCCTCAATCAACTCTTTTCCCCAAATGCGTTTGGCATATCTGCGAGTGTTATAGGAATGAAATTTAATGAATCAATAATCTTATATTACATACAGGTACTTCGATGGTCATGCATTTTGAACTAGTTGTTATGATTTGCGTTATCGTGAAGATATTTCAATATTGGATAACTGTCATGTCCTTTGAAATTATGACACATTACAGTAGCACCAACGTTTTCCTTTGAAAAAAGCCATTTGCAAAATAGTGCATTAGCATTCAACCTTGGAAATATAAGTTCATTTTTTTCAACAGTGAGAACACACAGAGTTTGGTGTGACAGCATCTTGTATACAATGACTATACTTTGCGGGCAATACACAAATTCGGTTGGTGCTCAAAAAAGCCACACCAACTTTTCTTACAGTTCAAACACTTTTGGTTGTTGTCAAGCATATACCCATGTTCATATTCCAAACGATCATCCTGTGTACACTCAAAGTCGAAGAATATATTTGTATCACTTGACTTTTTAGAATGATTTGGTTTCTCTATTTCAACAGATTTCATGTAACATTGATGATCTTCATCGTAGTAATCCTTGCAAGTCTTACAGCATTTTTCACCGCACTGGTGAGATGTTGTATGTTTGTTCAGGTTAATAGCTTGATCACAGGCTTTGCATTTATAATACATTTCGCATGTTGATTTTCTAAAATCATCTTTATCTTTGTGCATATCAAAGCAAGTCAAGCTTTTAAAATATCGATTACATTTTTCAGTTTATCCAGTTTTCAACATCATTTTCTTGCAGTTTATGACAATATATGCATGGGCTATTAGTTTACCCTTTTTTACAGCTTTGGCAAACATAACATCTGTTCAGGAAACCAGGCATTTTTGTAATGATATCAAAATGCTCATAATGGAGGTATTAATACAATGGGATACCTCCCTTAGGTCCCTGGTAAATGATGGCATTAAAGTGGTCCTTGGATAACACGTGTATCTGGTAACTGTTTAATACTTCTTGAAAGCTTTTCACTTCTTTGATACCACATTTAATCAACGGTATGCCTGCTCTCTTATGCAAATCCACCCCCATCTTCTGCTGTATTCTACGCCCTAAACGTAAACTGTTCCACTGTGCATGTTTTTTTTTTGACGTACAATTTCGATGACTACAGCACGGGCACAGCAAAGCTAATCTTTGTTTTTGATTGTATTATTCTCTCTGTGTCTTGCAATAGTTTTAAAATATCTACATATGGTTTCCTTTTATTCCCACTTTCATTTGGCATGTGAACAATAACAAGTTCAACCCTAAGGGACTCGTCCAGCACAAACTGTTCATATGACTGGAGAACTCTCTCTATTTCGGACAGAATCCTTTCCACTTTTAATTCTGATCTCCTCATCAATGGCAGCACAATAGGAAAGTCCAGCTCTGGGTTGTCAATCGATAATCTGACTCTATCATTAGCAGAGATGTTTTCAAGGATTGATTGAAACATTTTCTTCAATGTTTTTAGAATATTAGGCAGCTCTCTGATTTCCAAATCTTTCATTGATATTTTGTTGTAAATCGCACTGGTTTTCTATTTTCCTTTTACTGACTTTCTGAAAACTGATGAAACAAAATTGTATAAGACGTTAACTTGATAATGATAAAAAAAAACACACTACATGTTTTTACAAAATACTATCAGACCATTAATCTGTCCATTTGTTATCAGTAGAGCGATTCAGGCCCACTAGAGCCTCTCGTTAAGCATCAAATAATTAGAATGGGGAGACTATGTTAATCTATTATTATTTGGATGTATGTATTTGTAGTCAAGTATCGTCTTAATAATAAACATTAGTTCGTTATTAAAGAAAATTTTTTCCACAGTGTTATAAAATTTGTTTTTGAATGTATAAAAACCCAGCCTCTGAATTACAAAAAGTGACTTGTAACAATACGTAACATTTATAACTAACTAATACATTAATTTAAAAATTAATATTGTTGTGTTTTCTTTTTGTAATAGCTCTCAAAGATGACATACACGTGCAACTCCTGTTTTAATGCTGTTGAGAAGAAACTAGGTGGAGCATTTGCCGCTTACGGTAGATTTGTTGCCCGGTATCCATGGAAAATCATCTTCTCCGGTATACTTGTGAATTGTCTGCTTGGCATTGGTCTGCTGCGGCATGACTACGTCATAGATGTCCAGAAAGTGTATACACCAATCGGCAGTCAGGCCAGTAAAGACAGTGATAAGATACGAGGTACATTCCCTGATTTAAGTGGTTCTAATTTTAACGCAATTCAAATGCCTGATCTTGGAAGACAGGGTGAGGTTATTGTGAAGCCTAATGAAGGAAATATTCTGGACGTTAACTTACTAAACGATGTCGGTCAGCTTTACACTTTCCTCTTAAAAACAACAACTACTGACGAAAACGGGAAAACGGTACAACTATCAGACATATGTGCGAAGAGTTTTGGATCATGCTCTATCGACGGGGACATGTTTACTGTCAGTGAATTCATAAGCAATGTTAGTACAAATTCAGTCACATATCCAAACTTCGTACACTCAACCCGAGGGGCCATTTATTATGAGCAACTTGTTGGCGGAGCCCATGTTAAATCAGGAATTCTTCAGTCCGCAGCGATGCTGATATTACGTGTAAATTTGAGAACAGATTCAGATTATTATCAAACAACGGCCAAGAACTGGCAAAAATCATTCCTCGATAAGATAAAAGATTACAAATCCAACAGCTTTGATATAGCTTATTCGCACTCAGATTCACTTAGTGAAGAACTTAATGAGAATGTTTCTGGTGATATTACTTTCTTCTCGATAACATTTACTCTGATGATAACATACGCTTGTATCGCAACAATGACAGCAAGATGCGACTGCGTAGGTCAAAGGTCAAACTTAAGTTTCGGAGGTGTATCTGCAGCTGGTCTTGCCATTCTATCAGCCTTCGGTCTTGTCAGCGCCTGTGGTGTGGAATTTGTCAGCATAGTAGGAGTAGTCCCATTTCTAATAATTGGTAAGTATTAATGTATAAATTAACTTGACCAAATACAGCACTTTCATATTTATCTGATTTGCACTATTGGCCAAAGCGTTCTCTCAAATCTCAGTTTTAAATTAACAATATTTCAGTTTTATAACGTTTTTCGTTCTTGTGGCCACTCAATACATTAAAATAAACAATAGTCCTTCTTCAAACCTTGACACATTTGGATCGAATAACCTTAGATTGATAAGAAGATTGCTTGAACAATTACAAAACTCACTTATGAGGCATATTCTCGCCACTTTCTCACCAGTATCGTTTTGTTAAAATGAAAAATACTCTAGTTTCTTGATATGACCAAAAAGACCTGCTCATGGAGATTATTTACATCAAACATAAAAGTAGAATGCAAGATTACATGAGTTTTTTTCTTGTAAGTTAGAATACAGCTACAAGTGTGGTACAGCTACAAGTGTGGTATATATAAACCAGGTGAAATATCTTCTTGTAAGATAGTATACAGCGTCATGTGAGGTATGTTGTAGTGAAAATTATATTTCTGTTCTCATTTAGGCATTGGAGTAGATGATATGTTCCTTCTCATGTCCGGAATAACAGCAACTAACTATGCCGATGATGTAGAGACGCGTATTGGAGAGACCATGCGGACCAGCGGCGTGTCAATCACTGTAACATCACTAACAGACGTTTTAGCGTTCGCAGCTGGAGCCTCCTCAGTTTTCCTGAGTGTCAGAAACTTCTGTATATACTCAGGTGCGTTAGTCAAATTTCGATCAGCATTAAAACTATGGTTATCATTGAAATTGTTCTAATAAAAATACACTCTGTACTCTTTATGAACGTTTTAAGTCTACTTAGGGATGGGCCATTTTATTTTCAGTGAGTGGGGGAGGGGGGGTGTTCCTTGGATTTTCCTTTGAGCCATATTTTTATGCCCCCCCCCCCAAAAATGTTTTGGGTGGCATATAGTAATCACAGCGTCCGTCCGTCTGTCCGTCCTTCCGTCCGGTATTTCGTTTCACGTCTGTAACTTTGTCATGCATAGATGGATTTTGTTGATACTTGCAACAAATCATCAACAGAAAATGACGTGTCGCGAGTAAGACCCACACCCGTACCTCAAAGGTCAAGGTCACAATTTCAGTTTGTTTGACAACACTTTGAGTTTATGTGAGATTTCGTTTCTGGCCTGTAACTTTGTCATGCATACTCCAATTTGATTTTTAGGTAGAATAGTGCCTTGCTTGATACTAAGACAATTTGGCTTTAGTTCATAAATACCTCAAATTTCAGTAACTACTAGCCTTACATCAATGAAATATTTGTATTTACTTCCAAAATGGTTCAAGTCGATAATTGTACTTAGGCGAAATTATTGCGCTTATTATACTCATATCTCAGAAAATACTAAATTAAAATTGTATTTAATTGAAAACTAATTGTTGTGTTCGGAAATAAAGTAAAACTCACAGTGTAAAGTACCTTTGCTTGAGTTTGGTATAAGTATTTGGGCGTTTGAATATGGGGTGTTCTTCTTTGTATTAACGCATTGTTTGTATAATTTACCAGGTGTGGCAGTTGTTTTCTGTTACGTCAATCAGGCGACGATTTTCATCTCCTGCATTGCCATCAATGAAAAGAGAACTACACAGAACCGTCATTATGCAACATGCATGCCGGTAAAACCAGCAGAGGAATGCGAAGCTAATAGCAAATCTGACTGCTTTATATGCTGCTGTACGGGGGAGAAAACCACGTGATCAAAGTGAAACTGAGAGTTACTTGGATAAGTTGCCCAGATGGCTCATCCCAAAATTAGTGTTTCCCAAACCGATGAAAGCTGTTATTCTGGTCATATTTGCCGCATATTTAGGAGTTTCTATATGGGGTGTTACTGAAATGAAACAAGGTCTAGAGTTGAAGGATTTGGTCTCTGAGTCCTCCTATTACTACAAGTATCGGGTGTGGTTGGACAATAACTTTCCGACAGGTACACCTGTCTCCTTAGTCTTCGAATCGGAAATGACATATTCAGACAGTAATGTTCAAACTGAAATAAACGATTTGTTGACAAAGGTCAAATCTGAGGACGCTGTTCAAGACAGTTTTGAAATAAATGTTCTGAAAGATTTCAAAGCATATTCTGGCTACGACGACTCTTCCGAGACTGCATTTGTTACAAGTTTACAGACTTTTCTAGCTATCGTCCAAAATACACGTTTCCAAAATGATGTTGTAATAAATAACGCTACAAAGACGATTACAACACTCCGCGTGCATGTCATATCTGAGAGCATACAAGATACGCAGAAACAGGGAAATTTCATGCTCCGAATGCGAGAACTTGCAGACAAAAGTTCGATGCAAGTGTTTGCATTTTCACCTGCGTTTTTATTTTACGAACAATACGTTGCTATACTTTCCCAAACTCTTCAAACTGTCGGTTTTGCAGTTGCTATGGTTTTTCTTGTTACGTGTATCTTCATGCCGCACCCCCTGCTGCTTGTATACATTACTGTTACAGTAGCCATGATAACGACTGGAATATTCGGATTCCTTCCTTTCCTTGGTCTGACGCTCAGTTCCATCACAATGATACATATCGTCATGAGTATCGGGTTTTCTGTTGATTTTGCAGCCCATATTTGCCACGGTTATATGATCTCGGAGGGAACAAACAGAAACGAGCAAATGAAAGCTGGTATTATTCGATCTGGTGCTCCTGTTTTCCATGGGGCCATTTCATCAATATTAGGTGTCGTCATTTTAGCTTTTGCAAACTCGTTTATATTCTATTCCTTTTTTAAAGTTATGAGTTTAGTAATAACTTTCGGCATCCTACATGCGTTATTTCTCTTGCCGGTTATCTTGTCGCTGATTGGACCAGGCTCCAACAATAACAGTGTTAATGACGTAGAAATGGTGCGGCCAAGTACGCCGCCTCTTGACTATGACAATGACACTACAATCGCTGGTTTGCAGGCACATTATAAAGACAACTCCCATGAAGGAAATTCTCAGAGCCTCAAAGATATAAAGTATCGTCAAAAAAGTGCATCACATACCTAAATGACATCGATATACCGTACTCGACAATTGTAAACTATGTTAGTCGTATGTTCCCGTAGAAAGTCCTGTTGTGTCCCTCCAGTGTTTGTTTGAGTATTTTTATTTATTTCAGTTTCTAACGGAATCCAATATGAGCCGTATTCTTCGATTAATAATTAATCATTAAACTGGTCTAATTGGGGGGTTTCCATGTGGAACAAATACTGTACCATTAAGTCACAGTGTTTATTCAAAATTTCTCACTCAGAAAATTAATTGTATGCCCATGGTGACCAGAGACTACATCGAGACTAAACCGGTACAATAGGTTAAACTACACCAGGGCTGCGTTCAGTACGGTTAATTGTTTGATAACGTTAGCTAACACAATTTCCTGGACACTGGTTCAACCTCATATAAGCACACAGTACGCGATATTTTTAGGAAAGCAGGCATTAAACGTGTTTGCTGTTTAACGGTGGTAAAAGCAGCCCTTAACTGGGCTGCGTTCAGCAACGCTCATCAGCCAATACGTTTGCTACCTGGTTCTCTAAAGTTATCGACACATGTATGCTTATTTGAGGATGAACCAGTGTCCAGGAAAATATGTCAGATAAGGTTTAACCGAACTGAACGCAACCCTGTCTAGATATTAAAGGTTTAACAATGAGGCATCGGATGCACTTTCTAACACGTCTAATACAACACCAATTTTATATTTTCATATTTAGGATTTTGCTTTTCAATTTAGATGTAAATGAAGTTCAGTGTGTGTATTACTTTATGTTGTCATTAAGTTTATGACAATATTAACACTAAAATAAAGTACCAGTTAACAAAGTTAACATGTCCATATTTGTTATCGGGGTATATCTGAATGGAGATGATAACGTTTGAGTAGTATGCATTTGAAATGAACTAACTGCGAAGTGTCTTATTTCCATGTGTATTTACTATTTTGCGTTTTTTTTCTTATTTCCATCAGTAATTACGTTTGTGACCTACTATATAATATGAACTGTGAAGTGTATTATAACTGCCATGTTTATTTATTTAACAAAGAATTTTATTATTGCCATGTATATTTATTTTACCAAGAAATGTACTATTGCCACGTGTATTTATTTGGTTAATATAGCCATGATACACCGATTCCAAAAGTGTCGGACTTAACAGTTACCCAGACAGAATCCCCGAACAGTAAATTATGATGACAATCGTGTAAAACTTGGTGGTGAATTGAACTAAAATGTGTAAATAGCCAAAAATACATTTATATGAGAGAACTTGATGTCATCGACCTGACCAAAAGTGACATCAACATTTGAATAGGTTGTGCATAGTACGCTTTGCAAGAACTGTAAATTTCATCATTGAATTCAAATAATTGTAAGCTAAGCTAACAAGCCTCTGAAGCACAAATTCTCTCTCCTGTGAAATAAGCGACGATGTCAAACAAAGCCAGCTTTGATAAAGCAACGGCTGTAATTCAGACATTATTTATATATCAATTTATATCTAAGATATTGTGATTATATAATTTGATTAAGATCAACTAAAAAACATGCAGTACGTACCCAGAGTGCACAGAAGACAAAGTAATGCATTTTTAGGTCACCTGAGACTTTGTCTAAAGGGACGTTTTGCAATTGCATTTTGTCTGTCGTCGAACGTCGTCCGTCGTGAGCCCGTAAACAATTAACATTTTCGACTTCTCAAAAACCGTTAGCTCGATCGTAATGGAATGATGTATGCATCTTTGGTACCTAAGGGTGAATCAAATTTGTGAATAACATGGTCCCAACACGCCTGGGGCCGGAGCCAAAACAATCAAATTTAAGGTAAATTTAAACAAAATTCTGCTTACTATATGAAGAACTGGGAAACAAATGGTTAACATGATTATGAACGTATATAAGTCATTTATATAAATTGTGAATTTCATGTTCCATGGTTTTACTGTTTGGCTATGGAGGTGAGGCTTAAACATATTAGTGCGTCCATAAACAATTCACATTGTTGACTTCTTCTAAAAAAACAAGCCCAATCGTAATGCAATGTTGTATGCAGCTTAAGTACCTAAGGGTGAATCAAAATTGTAAATTGGATAAACTCCACCCGCTGAGGCCTTGGGGGCGGGGCAAAACAGTCAAATTCAAGGTAAACTTGAGGTAGAAAATCTAAAAAAAATCAAACCATTGGAAGCAATGAGAAACAAATGGTGAGCATGATTATGGACGCATATGGATCCTTTATAGAAATTGCGAATTGCATGTCTCTGGGTCTCACGGTTTGGCCCTGGGGATGGGGCCTAAAAAATAAAGGTAAACGTTTAAAATATTCTTCTTATTATAGGAAGCACTCATAAACAAACTGTGAGCATGATTATTGACGCCTATGGGTCATTCTTATTTGCGAATTTCATTCCCCTGTGTCTGACGGTTTAGCTCTGAGGTGGGGTCTACTTTACTAAATCTATATAAGAGAAAAATCACAAAAAAACGTTATTTTTTATGACTGAATATAGACTTATGTGAAGGTTTTCATTGTGTGAATTATTGTTGATGACATGACGGTTAATACCTATGTGAATTCCATGGTCCCCATCCCCATGAGGTATAAGAGGTGGGGCCAACATAGACAAATTCAAGGGAAACTTTAAAAAGTATTCTTCTTATAATAGGAAGCACTCAGAAGCAAATGATTAGCATGATTACTGACGACTACGTGTTCTTTATAAAAAAATGTTAATTTTGTGCCTCTGGGTCTCACGGATTTGCCCTGGGGGTGGGGCCTACTTTACTAAATATGTATAAGAGCAATTGACAAAATGTTATTGCTTATGACTAAATAGAATTATATGAATGTTTTTTTCTGGTGTGATTTGTTGTTGCTGGCATGACGGTTTATACATATGTGAACTGCATAGTCCCCATCCCTATTACGTCTTAGGGACGGGGCCAAAAAAGTCAAATAGATAGTACATAAATACAACTTGACGTCTTCATTCTGACTCTTTCCAAGATAAAACAACCTGTATCAATTGCGGATCTTCTCTAAAAAAACGGCGTATGCCATGCTCCCTCCATAACCTCCTATATTTTAATAAAAATCACAATATTTCTACCGAAAAATATGTGTGCCCATTCGGGTTTAAATTGCGGATCTTCTCTAAAAAACGGCGTACGCCATGCTCCCTCTATAAACTCCTATATTTAAATAAAAATCACAATATTTCTACTGAAAAATATGTGTGCTCATTCGGGTTAAAATTGTGTTGCACTCCCTCTAAGCTGAAATCCTGAATCCTTTCCTGTGTAAAACATCAAAATGAAATCACGTGACTCATTTAGTACGTCGCATAATTTGTTGCAATTTTAAGCGGGAAATATATTTAATTCTAAAATAGGTGCGTAGCCCAAGTTAGGAAATTCCTTTAATATATTATTTTGGTATAAATATATTGAAATAGATATCATTTTGGATATACGGGGTCAGTGAGTATATACAGATATATTGGGAAAATATGTTTTTAGCCAATTTTAAAAGTTTGAAAAATCCTGATAAATTACTTTTAAACTTGTTGCTGCATTAAACGAGAGGTTCGTCACTCTACACTTAATAACATTTATATCTAATTGATCAATGGTAAAAATGAAATAATTATCAATGAAAAAATTGTTTACAATTCAAATCAGATGACTCGAGATACGACATTGACTTGGACATATTTTCAAACTAAAGACATTTCGCAAATCACAAGAAAAATATATACACATGTAAATAAGACATTTCACAGTTCATATAAAATCACAAGAAACATAAATACTCGTGTAATACGACACTTCACAGTTCATATAAAATCACAAGACACATGAAATACACATGGAAATAAGACACTTCACAGTTCATATAAAATCACAAGAATCATAAATACACATGGAAACAAGACACCTCCCAGTTCCTATAAAATAACAAGAATCATCAATACACATGGAAATAAGATACTTCACAGATCATATAAAATCACAAGAAACATAAATACACATGGACATAAGACACTTCACAGTTCATATGAAATCACAGGATATATAAACACACATGGAAATCAGGCACATCGCAGTTCATATAAAATCACTAGAAACATAAATACACATGGAAATAAGACACTTCACAGTTCATATAAAACCACAAGAAACATAAATACACATGAAAATTAGACACTTCACGGTTCATATAAAATCACAAGATACATAAATACACATGTAAAACGACACTTCGCAGTTCATATAAATTGACAAGAATCATAAATACACATGTAATACGACACTTCACAGTTCATATAAAATCACAAGAAACATAAATACATATGGAAATAAGACACTTCACAGTTCATATAAAACCACAAGAATCATCAATACACTTGGAAATCAGACACTTCACAGGTCATATAAAATCACTAGAATCATCAATACACATGGAATTAAACACTTCATAGTTCATATAAAATCACAAGAAACATAAATACACATGAAAATTAGGCACTTCACAGTTCATATAACATCACAAGAAGCATAAATACACGTGTAATACGACACTTCACCGTTCATAGAAAATCATGAGAAACATAAATACACATGAAAATAAGACAATTCGCAGTTCATATTAAATCGCAAGAATCAATAATACACATGTAAATACTACACTTTGCAGTTCATATAAAATCGCTAGAATAATAAAAACACATGTAAATAAGACACTTCACAGTTCATATAAAATCGCTAGAATAATAAAAACACATGGAAATCAGACACTTCACAGGTAATATAAAATCACTAGAATCATCAATACACATGGAAATCCGACACTTCACAGGTCATATAAAATCACTAGAATCATCAATACACATGGAATTAAACACTTCATAGTTCATATAAAATCACAAGAAACATAAATACACATGAAAATTAGGCACTTCACAGTTCATATAACATCACAAGAAGCATAAATACACGTGTAATACGACACTTCACCGTTCATAGAAAATCATCAGAAACATAAATACACATGGAAATAAGACAATTCGCAGTTCATATTAAATCGCAAGAATCATCAATACACATGTAAATACTACACTTTGCAGTTCATATAAAATCGCTAGAATAATAAAAACACATGTAAATAAGACACTTCACAGTTCATATCAAATCACTAGAACCATCAATACAAAGGTAAATAAGACACTTTGTAGTTCATATAAAATCACAAAAACATAAATACACCTGTTACACAACACTTCACAGTTCATAAAAACTCAATAGAATCATAAATACACATGTAATACGATACTTTGCAGTTGATATAAAATCACAAGAAACATAAATATACATGGAAATAAGACATTTCACAGTTCATATAAAATCACAAGAAACACAAAAACACATGTAATAAGACACTTCACAGTTCATATTAAATCACTAGAATCACAAATACACGTGTAATACAACACTTCACAGTTCATATAAAATCACAAGAATCATCAATACACATGGAAATCAGACACTTCACAGGTCATATAAAATCACTAGAATCATCAATGCACATGGAATTAAACACTTCATAGTTCATATAAAATCACAAGAAACATAAATACACATGAAAGTTAGGCACTTCACAGTTCATATAACATCATAAGAAACATAAATACACATGTAATACGACACTTCGCAGTTCATATAAAATCACAAGAAACATAAATACACATGTAATACGACACTTCGCAGTTCATATAAAATCACAAGAAACATAAATACACATGTAATACGACACTTCGCAGTTCATATAAAATCACAAGAAACATAAATACACATGTAATACGACACTTCGCAGTTCATATAAAATCACAAGAAACATAAATACACATATAATACGACACTTCGCAGTTCATATAAAATCACAAGAAACATAAATACACATGTAATACGACACTTCGCAGTTCATTTAAAATCACAAGAAATATAAATACACACGGAAATAAGACACTTTACGTTTCGTATAAATTCACAAGAATCATAAATACACTTGTATAACGACACTTTGCAGTTGATGTAATATCACAAGGAACACCAATATACATGGAAATAAGAAACTTCACTGTTCATATAAAATCACAAGAAACATAAATACACATGTAATACGGCACTTCACAGTTCATAAAAAATCAATAGAATCATTAATACACGTGTAATAGGACACTTTGCAGTTTAAATAAAATCACAACGAACATAAATACAGATGGAAATAAGACACTTTACAGTTCATATAAAATCATAAGAATAATAAATACACATGTAATACAACACTTCACAGTTCATAAAAAATCAATAGAATCATTAATACACGTGTAATACGACTCTTCACAGTTCATATAAAATCACAAGAAACATAAATACACATGTAATACGACACTTCTCAGTTCATATAAAATCACAATATTCATGAACACACATGGAAATAAGACATTTCACAGTTCATATAAAATCACAACAGCACATAAATACACATGAAAATTAGACACTTCACAGTTCATATAACATCACAAGAAACATAATAACACATGTAGTACGACACTTCGCAGTTCATTTAAAATAACAAGAAATATAAATACACACGGAAATAAGGCACTTCACGGTTCATATCAATTCACAAGAATCATCAATCCACTTGTATTACGACACTTTGCAGTTTATATAATACCACAAGGAACACCAATATACATGGAAATAAGAAACTTCACATTTCATATAAAATCACAAGAAACAAAAATACACATGTAATACGACACTTCACAGTTCATATAGAATCCTCAATATGAATGGAAATCAACACTTCATAGTTCATATAAAATCACAAGAAACATTAATACACATGAAATATGACGCTTCACAGTTCAAATAAAATCACAAGAAACACCAATACACATGGAAATCAACACTTCATAGTTCATATAAAATCAGAATATACAAAAATACACATAAAATACGACTCTTCACAGTTCATATAAAATCACAAGAATAATAAATACACATTTAATAAGACATTTCTCAGTTCATTTAAAATCACAAGAATAATAAATACACATTTAATAAGACACTTCACAGTTCATATAAAACCACAAGAATAATAAATACACATTTAATAAGACACTTCACAGTTCATATAAAATCACAAGAAACATCAATACACATGGAAATCAACACTTCATAGTTCATATAAAATCAGAATATACAAAAAATACACATAAAATACGACTCTTCACAGTTCATATAAACTCACAAGAATAATAAATACACATTTAATAAGACATTTCTCAGTTCATTTAAAATCACAAGAATAATAAATACACATTTAATAAGACATTTCACAGTTCATATAAAATCACAAGAATAATAAATACACATTTAATAAGACACTTCACAGTTCATTTAAAATCACAAGAAACATAAATTCACACGGAAGTAAGACACTTCACAGTTCATATAAAATCCCAAGAATGATAAATACACGTGTAATACGACACTTTGCAATTCATATAAAATCACAAGGAACATCAATACACATGGAAATAAGACACTTCACAGTTCATATAAAACCACAAGAATCATAAATACACATGGAAATAAGACACTTCACAGTTCATATAAAATCACAAGAAACATCAATACACATGGAAATAAGACACTTCACAGTTCATATCAAATCACAATAATCATAAATACACTTGTAATACGACACTTAACAGTTCATATAAAAATACAAGAAACATCAATACATATGGAAATAAACACTTCGCAGTTGATGTAAAATCACAAGAAACGTAAATACACATGGAAATAAGACACTTTGCAGTTCATTCATTTCATCAAATACTATTCAGACTTTATAATCTATATTCATAATTCCTCTATTATCAATTGATCACTACCAAGTAACATGCAGATTTTCCGTAACTAGTCGGTCCATTGTTGATATTCTAAATTAAAAAGTAAGAGCAAGATCATTATTGTTCCCAAAGTACAGTTACGTTTATTTATTTTAAGTCTATTCATAAAACTGTGGACATGTTAAGTGGTATTTTATTTCAGTATAAATATTAGCGTTAACTTAATGATAACATTAAATAATACACACGCTGAAGATCATTTATATCTCATCCTAAATATGAAAATCTGAAATTGGTGTTGTATTACACGTATTAGATAGTGCATCCAATATCCCATTGTTAAACCTTTACTTCAGGGGTGCGTTCAGAATGGTTAAACGTTTGCTAACGTCAGCTTTCTAATACGTCTAATACAACACAAGTTTCAGATTTTCATATTTAGGATGAGATATAAATGATCTTCAGTGTCCTATTTACATGTGAATTCATGATTCTTGTGATTTTATGTGAACGGTGAAGTGTCCTATTACATGTGTATTAATGTTTCTTGTGATTTTATATCAGCTGTGAAGTGTTGTATTACACGTGTATTTATGATTCGTGTGGTTTTATATGAACTGTGAAGTGTCTTATTTCCATGTGTATTGATGTTTCTTGTGATTTTATATGAACTGTGAAGTGTATTATTTCCATGTGTATAGATGTTTCTTGTGATTTTATATGAACTGTGAAGTGTCTTATTTCCATGTATATTTATGATTCTTGTGATTTAATATGAACTGTGAAGTGTCTTATTTCCATGTGTATTGATGGTTCATGTGATTTATATGAACTGTGACGTGTTTTATTTCCATGTGTATTGATGATTCTTGTGATTTAATATGAACTGTGAAGTGTCTTATTTCCATGTGTATTGATGATTCATGTGATTTATATGAACTGTGAAGTGTCTTATTTCCATGTGTATTGATGATTCTTGTGATTTATATGAACTGTGAAGTTTCGTATTACACGTATATGTATGTTTCTTGTGATTTTATATGCACTGTGAAGTGTTTTATTTCCGTGTGTATTCATAGTTCTTGTGATTTTATATGAATTGTGAAGTGTCGTATTACAAGCATATTTATGTTTCCTATGATTTTATATGAACTGTGAAGTGTTGAATTGCATGTGTATTTCTTTTCTTGTGATTTTATATGAACTGTGAAGTGTCTTATTTCCATGTGTATTTATAATAATTGTGACTTTATATGAACTATGAAGTGTCGTATTACAAGTGTATTGATGTTTCTTGTGATTTTATATGAACTGCGAAGTTTCTTATTTCCATGTGTATTCATGTTTCTTGTGATTTTAATGAATTGTGAAGTGTCGTATTTCCATGCGTATTTATGTTTCCTATGAATTTATATGAACAGTGAAGTGTCTTATTTCCATGTGTATTGATGTTTCTTGTAATTTTAAATGAACTGTGAAGTGTCTTATTTCCATGTGTATAAATTTTTCTTGTGATTTTATATGAACTGTGAAGTGTCTTATTTCCATGCGTATTGATGTTTCTTGTGATTTTAAATGAACTGTGAAGTGTCTTATTTCCATGTGTATTTATGATTCTTGTGATTTAATATCAACTGTGAAGTGTCGTATTACATGTGTATTTATGTTTCTTGTGAGTTTAAATGAACTGTGAAGTGTCTTATTTCCATGTGTATTTATTTTTCTTGTGATTTTATATGAACTTTGAAGCGTCTTGTTTCCATGCGTATTTATGTTTCTTGTGATTTTATATGAACTGTGAAATGTCTTATTTCCATGCGTATTGATGTTTCTTGTGATTTTATATGAACTGTGAAGTGTCTTATTTCCATGTGTATTGATGATTCTTGTGATTTTATATCAACTGTGAAGTGTCGTTTTACATGTGTATTTATATTTCTTGTGATTTTATATGAACTGTGAAATGTCTTATTTCCATGTGTATTTATGTTTCTTGTGATTGTATATGAACTGTTAAGTGACTTATTTCCATGTGTATTGATGATGCTTGTTATTTTATATGTACTGTGAAGTGTCGTATTACATTTGTATTTATATTTCTTGCGATTTTAAATGAACTGTGAAGTGTCTTATTTCCATCTGTATTGATTTTTCTTGTGATTGCATATGAACTGTGAAGTGTCTTATTTCCATGTGTATTTATGAATCTTGTGATTTTATATGAACTGTGAAGTGTCTTAATTCCATGTGTATTGATGTTTCTTGTGATTGTAATGAACTGTGAAGTGTCTTATTACATGTGTATTTATGATTCTTGTGATTTTACATGAACTATGAAGTGTCTTATTTCCACGTGTATTTATGATTCTTGTGATTTTATATGAACTGTGAAGTGTCTTATTTCCACGAGTATTGATGATGCTTGTGATTGTATATGAACTGTTAAGTGACTTATTTCCATGTGTATTGATGATGCTTTTTATTTTATATGAACTGCGAAGTGTCGTATTACAAGTGTATTTATGTTTCTTGAGATTTTATATGAACTGTGAAGTGTCTTATTTCCCTGTGTATTGATGTTTCTTGTGATTTTAAATGAACTGTGAAGTGTCTTATGTCCCTGTGTATTGATGTTTCTTGTGATTTTATATGAACTGTGAAGTGTCTTATTTCCATGTGTATTTATGTTCTTGTGATTTTATATTAACTGTAAAGTGTCGTATTACAAGTGTATTTATGTTTCTTGTGATTTTAAATGAAATGTGAAGTGTCCTATTTCCATGTGTATTTATGTTTCCTGTGATTTTATATGAACTGTGAAGTGTCGTATTACAAGTGTATTTATGATTTTTGTGATTTTATATGAACTGTGAAGTTTCCTATTTCCATGTGTATTTATGATTCTTGTGATTTTAAATGAACTGTGAAGTGTCCTATTTTCATATGTATTTATGATTCTTTTGCTTTTATATGAACTGTGAAGTGTCATATTGCAAGTGTATTTATATTTCTTGTGATTTTAAATGAACTGTGAACTGTGAGCTGCTAATCATTTGCCTATGAGTGTTTCCTATTATAAGAAGAATACGTTTTAAAATTTTCCTTGAATTTGTCTATGTTGGCCTCGCCCCTAATACCTTATGGGTATGGGGGACCATGGAATTCACATAGGTATTAACCGTCATGTCATCAACAATACTTCACACAATGAAAACATTCACATAAGTCTATATTAAGCCATAACAAAATAACGTTTTTTTTGTCATTTTCTCTTATATAGATTTAGTAAAGTAGGCCCAACCCAGGGTCAAACCGTCAGACCCAGGGGGATGAAATTCACAAATTTTATGAAGGACCCATAGACGTTAACAATCATGCTCACAGTTTGTTTCTGAGTGCTTCCTATAATAAGAAGAATATTTTAAACGTTTACCTTTATTTTTTAGGTCCCACCCCCAGGGCCAAACCGTGAGACCCAGGGACATGCAATTCACAATTTCTATAAAGGATCCATATGCGTCCCTAATCATGCTCACCATTTGTTTCCCAGTGCTTCCAATAGTTCATTTTTTTTATAGATTTTTTTAGATTTTTACCCTGAATTTGAATGTTTTTGCCCCGCCCCCAAGGCCTCAGCGGGTGAAGTTCATCCTATTTACAATTTTTATTCACCCTTAGGTACCAAAGCTGCATACAAAATTTCATTACGATTGAGCTTAGTTTTTTTAGAAGAAGTCGAGAATGTGAATTGTTTATGGACGCACTAATATGTTTAAGCCCCACCTCCATAGCCAAACAGTAAAACCATGGAACATAAAATTCACAATTTATATAAATGACTCGTATACGTTCATAATCATGCTAACCATTTGTTTTCCAGTTCTTCCTATAGTTAGCAGAAGATTTTTTAAATTTACCTTGAATTTGATTGTTTTGGCTTCGGCCCCAGGCGTGTGGGGACCATGTAATTTACAAATTTGATTCACCCTTAGGTACCAAAGGTGCATACAGCATTCCATTACGATTGAGCTAACGGTTTTTGAGAAGTCGAAAATGTTAATTGTTAACGGGCGCACGACGGACGACGTTCGACGACGGACAAAAGACGATTGCAAAAGGTCACTTTAGAAAAAGTCTCAGGTGACCTATAAATGCATTAGTTTGTCTTCTTTGCACTCTGGGTACGTACTGCATGTATTTTAGTTGATCTTGATCAAACTTACACATTGGTTATATAATCACAATATCTTAGATATAAATTGAACTGGCCATATTGGATAAATAATGTCTGAATTACAGCCGTTGATTTATCAAAACTGGCTTTGTTTGGCATCGTCGCTTATTTCACAGGTGAGAGTATTAGTGCTTCAGTGGCTTGTTAGCTTCGCTTATAATTATTTGAATTCAATAACAAAATTTAGTTCTTGCAAAGCGTATTATGCACAACCTATTCAAATGTTGATGTCACTTTTGGTCAGGTCGATGACATCAAGTTTTCTCACATAAATGTACTTTTGGCTATTTACACATTTTAGATCAATTCACAACCAAGTTTTACACAATTGGTAACATATATAGAAAACAATAAAAAAAACAAATAATTCATGTTAATTTATTTACAATTCTTCTCAAAACATGTACATGGATCAATTAAATTTTACATTCTAACATACATTAGTTTGCGCCATCTGCTAGCGTACACCTTTGCCATCATAATTTACTGTTCGGGGATTCTGTCTGGGTAACTGTTAAGTCCGACACTTTTGGAATCGGTGTATCATGGCTATATTAACTAAATAAATACACATGGCAATAATACATTTCTTGGTTAAATAAATACACATGGCAATAATACATTTCTTGGTTAAATAAATACACATGGCAATAATACATTTCTTGGTTAAATAAATACACATGGCAATAATAAAATTATTGGTTCAATAAATACGCATGGCAATTAAAATACACTTCACAGTTCATATACAGTAGGTCACAAACGTAATTACTCATGGAAATAAGAAAAAAACGCAATATAATAAATACACATGGAATTAAGACACTTCACAGTTCAGTTAATAGCGTACACCTTTGTCATCATAATTTACTGTTCGGGGATTCTGTCTGGGTAACTGTTAAGTCCGACACTTTTGGAATCGGTGTATCATGGCTATATTAACAAAATAAATACACATGGCAATAATACATTTCTTGGTTAAATAAATATACATGGCAATAATAAAATTATTGGTTCAATAAATACACATGGCAATTAAAATACACTTCACAGTTCATATACAGTAGGTCACAAACGTAATTACTCATGGAAATAAGAAAAAAACGCAATATAATCAATACACATGGAATTAAGACACTTCACAGTTCAGTTAATTTCAAATGCATACTACTCAAACGTTATCATCTTCATTCAGATATTCCCCCAATAACAAATATGGACATGTTAACTGGTACTTTATTTCAGTGCAAATAAACTTAATGACAACATTAAGTAATACACACACTGAACGTCATTTACATCTTAATTAAAAAGCAAAATCCTAAATATGAAAATATAAAATTGGTGTTGTATAAGACGTGTTAGAAAGTGCAACCGATACCTAATTGTTAGATCTAGACCAGGGTTGCGTTCAGTTCGGTTAAACCTTATCTGGCATATTTTCCTGGACACTGGTTCATCCTCAAATAAGCACACATGAGTTGATAACTTTAGAAAACCAGGTAGCACCGTTAAACAGCAAACACGTTTAATGCCTGGTTTCCTAAAAATATCGCGTACTGTGTGCTTATATGAGGTTGAACCAGTGTCCAGGAAATTGTGTTAGCTAACGTTATCAAACAATTAACCGTACTGAACGCAGTCCTGGTGTAGTTTAACCTATTGTACCGGTTTAGTCTCGATGTAGTCTCTGGTCACCATGGGCATACAATTCATTTTCTGAGTGAGAAATTTTGAATAAACACTGTGACTTAATGGTACAGTATTTGTTCCACATGGAAACCCCCCAATTAGACCAGTTTAATGATTAATTATTAATCGAAGAATACGGCTCACATTGGATTCCGTTAGAAACTGAAATAAATAAAAGTTCTCAAACAAACATTGGAGGGACACAACAGGACTTTCTACGGGAACATACGACTAACATAGTTTACAATTGTCGAGTACGGTATATCGATGTCATTTAGGTATGTGATGCACTTTTTTGACGATACTTTATATCTTTGAGGCTCTGAGAACTTCCTTCATGGGAGTTGTCTTTATAATGTGCCTGCAAACCAGCGAGTGTAGTGTCATCGTCATAGTCAGGAGGCGGCGTACTTGGCCGCACCATTTCTACGTCATTAACACTGTTATTGTTGGAGCCTGGTCCAATCAGCGACAAGATAACCGGCAAGAGAAATAACGCATGTAGGATGCCAAAAGTTATTACTAAACTCATAACTTTAAAAAAGGAAAAGAATATAAACGAGTTTGCAAATGCTAAAATGACGACACCTAATATTGATGAAATGGCCCCATGGAAAATAGGAGCACCAGATCGAATAATGCCTGCTTTCATTTGCTCGTTTCTGTTTGTTCCCTTCGATATCATATAACCGTGGCAAATATGGGCTGCAAAATCAACAGAAAACCCGATACTCATGACGATATGTATCATTGTGATGGAACTGAGCGTCAGACCAAGGAAAGGAAGGAATCCGAATATTCCGGTCGTTATCATGGCTACTGTAACAGTAACGTATACAAGTAGCAGTGGGTGCGGCATGAAGATACACGTAACAAGAAAAACCATAGCAACTGCAAAACCGACAGTTTGAAGAGTTTGGGAAAGTATAGCAACGTATTGTTCGTAAAATAAAAACGCAGGTGAAAATGCAAACACTTGCAACGAACTTTCGTCTGCAAGTTCTCGCATTCGGAGCATGAAATTTCCCTGTTTCTGCGTATCTTGTATACTCTCAGATATGACATGTACGCGGAGTGTTGTAATCGTCTTTGTAGCATCATTTATTACAACGTCATTTTGGAAACGTGTATTTTGGACGATAGCTAGAAAAGTCTGTAAACTTGTAATAAAGGCAGTCTCGGAAGAGTTGTCATAGCCAGAATATGCTTTGAAATCTGTCAGAACATTTATTTCAAAACTGTCTTGAACAGTGTCCTCAGATTTGACCTTTGTCAACAAATTGTTCATTTTAGTCTGAACATTGCTGTCTGAATATGTTATTTCCGAATCGAAGACTAAGGAGACAGGTGTACCTGTCGGAAAGTTATTGTCCAACCACACCCGATACTTGTAGTAATAGGAGGACTCAGAGACCAAATCCTTCAACTCTAGACCTTGTTTCATTTCAGTAACACCCCATATAGAAACTCCTAAATATGCGGCAAATATGACCAGAATAACAGCTTTCATCGGTTTGGGAAACACTAATTTTGGGATGAGCCATCTGGGCAACTTATCCAAGTAACTCTCAGTTTCACTTTGATCACGTGGTTTTCTCCCCGTACAGCAGCATATAAAGCAGTCAGATTTGCTATTAGCTTCGCATTCCTCTGCTGGTTTTACCGGCATGCATGTTGCATAATGACGGTTCTGTGTAGTTCTCTTTTCATTGATGGCAATGCAGGAGATGAAAATCGTCGCCTGATTGACGTAACAGAAAACAACTGCCACACCTGGTAAATTATACAAAACACTGCGTTAATACAAAGAAGAACACCCCATATTCAAACGCCCAAATACTTATACCAAACTCAAGCAAAGGCACTTTACACTGTGAGTTTTACTTTAATTCCGAACACAACAATTAGTTTTCAATTAAATACAATTTTAATTTAGTATTTTCTGAGATATGAGTATAATAAGCGCAATAATTCCGCCTAAGCACAGTTATCGACTTGAACCATTTTGGAAGTAAATACACATATTTCATTAATGTAAGGCTAGTAGTTACTGAAATTTGATGTATTTATGAACTAAAACAAAATTGTCTTAGTATCAAGCAAGGCACTATTCTACCTAAAATCAAATTGGAGTTATCCGACTTGTACCAATGAGTCTTTTAATGGTAGTAAACACTCATGTAAAGTTTTATTTTTGTATGATCGGTAGTCACCGAGATAGAAACTTGTTATGAACCTATAATATATAATTATTCTGTATTTCCACACGTACATGAGGAAAAAACAAAAACATTAAATTCAAAATAAAAAACAAATGGTGAATGGCCCTCGGGTTGGGACAGGTACTTAAGTTGAAAAAGAGCGGAGTATTTATCCAAATATCAAACAAAGAATTGCAACTTGGTAATGAAAATACTTGTGAAGTTTCATTGATGTAGTTTTAACTGAGAAAAAACTGTAACAGAAGTATAAATGGACCGTTATATATAATTTTGCATAAAATGTTATCCCACTTCTCCCACTAAGTCCCCTTTGAATACTCACATGAAGTTTCATTGATGCATGCTTACTGAAATATATAATTTCCGAGTAGGGAAATTGGCCAGTATTCTGTCCCAAGTCAAAATGGAGTTATCTCACTTAGACCATTGAGTCCTCTTTATGGCGTTGAACACTCAAATGAAGTTTTATTGATGTATAGGTATACTGAGATTAACATGCCTTAAAACATTAACCGAAAAATCTACAGCGACGCCAGGGTGAGTACATTATTAAGAAGTGGGGAAAATGCAATTGCTTGAATGCATAAAACCGAACGTTTACTGGTGACGAACTTTGGATAACGGGCACTGGACAATCAAAGTGCCTCACTTGAACTCTTAAAAAAAGAATAACTAACCGATAATTCCTTCTTTTTTTGTTATACTGAAAAAAAACAAACAGATACAGATGAAATCAAAATATATTGATCCTAAATCTGCAAAACGAGATGTTTTTAACAATTTACAAATTTTATGGTTAAAAGCCCTTTTTCCAAATAAAGACGAAATTAAGATTTTGCATCCATATTGGGTATTGTAATACCATAAATGCATTAAGTAGATGTAAAACTTTCATAAAGAGTACAGAGTGTATTTTTATTAGAACACTTTCAATGATAACCATGGTTAATGCTGATCGCAATTTGACGAACGCACCTGAATATATACAGAAGTTTCTGACACTCAGGAAAACTGACGAGGCTCCAGCTGCGAACGCTAAAAAGTCTGTTAGTGATGTTATAGTGATTGACACGCCGCTGGTCCGCATGGTCTCTCCGACACGCGTCTCTACATCATCAGCATAGTTAGTTGCTGTTATTCCGGACATGAGAAGGAACATATCATCTACTCCAATACCTAAATGAGAAGAGAAATATAGTTTTCACTACAACAGACCTCACATGACGCTGTACACTATCTTACAGAGATCTCACCTGTTTCTGTATTTTAACTTATACGAACAAGTTACCACACTTGTAGCTGTATTCTAACTTACAAGCAAGAAAACTCATATACTCTTGCATTCTACTTTTATATTTGATATAAATAATCTCCATGAGCAGGTCTTATACATTTGGTCATATCAAGAAACTAGAGTATTTTTCAATTTAACAATAAGATACTAGTGAGAAAGAGGCGAGCATTAGACTCATAAGTGAGTTTTGTAATTGTTCAAGCAATCTTCTCATCAATCTAAGGTCAACCTATCGAAATGTGTCCAGGTTTGAAGAAGGACTATTGTTTGTTTTAATGTATTGAGTGGTCACAAGAACGAAAAAAATTATAACACTAAAATATTGTTAATTAAAAACTGAGATGTGAGAGAACACTTGGGCCAATAGTGCAAATCAGATAAATATGTAAGTGCTGTATTTGGTCCAATTAATTAATACATTAATACTTACCAATTATTAGAAATGGGACTGCTCCTACTATGCTGACAAATTCTACACCACAGGCACTGACAAGACCGAAAGCTGATAGAATGGCAAGACCAGCTGCAGATACACCTCCGAAACCTAAGTTTGACCTTTGACCTACACAGTCGCATCTTGCTGTCATTGTTGCGATACAAGCGTATGTTATCATCAGAGTAAATGTTATAGAGAAGAAAGTTATATCACCAGAAACATTCTCATTAAGTTCTTCACTAAGTGAATCTGAGTGCGAATAAGCTATATCAAAGCTGTTGGATTTGTAATCTTTTATCTTATCGAGGAATGACTTTTGCCAGTTCTTAGCCGTTGTTTGATAATAATCTGAATCTGTTCTCAAATTTACACGTAATATCAGCATCGCTGCGGACTGAAGAATTCCTGATGTAACATGGGCCCCGCCAACAAGTTGCTAATAATAAATGGCCCCTCGGGTTGAGTGTACGAAGTATGGATATCTGACTGAATTTGTACTAACTTGGGTTATGAATTCACTGTCAGTAAACATGTCCCCGTCGACAGAGCATGATCCAAAACTCTTCGCACATATGTCTGATAGTTGTACCGTTTTCCCGTTTTCGTCAGTAGTTGTTGTTTTTAAGAGGAAAGTGTAAAGCTGACCGACATCATTTAGTAAGTTAACGTCCAGAATATTTCCTTCATTAGGCTTCACAATAACCTCACCCTGTCTTCCAAGATCAGGCATTTGAATTGCGTTAAAATTAGAACCACTTAAATCAGGGAATGTACCCCGTATCTTATCGCTGTCTTTACTGGCCTGACTGCCGATTGGTGTATACACTTTCTGGACATCTATGACGTAGTCAAGCCGCAGCAGACCAATGCCAAGCAGACAATTCACAAGTATGCCGGAGAAGATGATTTTCCATGGATGCCGGGCAACAAATCTACCGTAAGCGGCAAATGCTCCACCTAGTTTCTTCTCAACAGCATTAAAACAGGAATTGCACGTGTATGTCATCTTTGAGAGCTATTACAAAAAAGAAAACACAACACATAAATGTTTAAATTAATGTATTAGTTAGTTATAAATGTTACTTATTGTTACAAGTCTCTTTTTGTAATTCAGAGGCTGGGGTTTAATACATTCAAAAACAAATTTTATAAAACTGTGGAAAAATTCTTCTTTAATAACGAACTTAAGTTTATTATTAAGACGATACTTGACTACAAATACATACATCCAAATACTAATAGATTAACATAGTCTCCTCCATTCTAATTATTTGATGCTTAACGAGAGGCTCTAGTGGGCCTGAATCGCTCTACTGATAACAAATGGACAGATTTATGGTCTGATAGTATTTTGTAAAAACATGTAGTGTGTTTTTTTATCATTATCAAGTTAACGTCTTATACAGTTTTGTTTCATCAGTTTTCAGAAAGTCGGTAAAAGGAAAATAGAAAACCAGTGCGATTTACAACAAAATATCAATGAAAGATTTGGAAATCAGAGAGCTGCCTTATATTCTAAAAACATTGAAGAAAATGTTTCAATCAATCCTGGAAAACATCTCTGTTGACATAGCTGCTTACGATAGAGTCAGATTATCGATTGACAATCCAGAGCTGGACTTTCTGATTGTGCTGCCATTGATGAGGAGATCAGAATTAAAAGTGGAAAGAATTCTGTCCGAAATAGAGAGAGTTCTCCAGTCATATGAACAGTTTGTGCTGGACGAGTCCCTTAGGGTCGAACTTGTTATTGTTCACAAGCCAAATGAAAGTGGGAATAAAAGGAAACCATATGTAGATATTTTAAAACTATTGCAAGACACAGAGAGAATAATACAATCAAAAACAAAGATTAGCTTTGCTGTGCCCGTGCTATAGTCACCGAAATTGCACGTCAAAAAAACACATGCACAGTGGAACAGTTTATGTTTAGGGCGTAGTATACAGCAAAAGATGGGGGTGGATTTGCATAAGAGAGCAGGCATACCGTTGATTAAATGTGGTATCGAATAAGTAAAAAGCTTTCAAGAAATATTAAACAGTTACCAGATACACGTGTTATCCAAGGACCACTTTAATGCCATTATTTACCAGGGACCTGAGGGAGGTATCCCATTGTATTTATACCTCCATTATGAGCATTTTGATATCATTACAAAAATGCCTGGTTTCCTGAACAGATGTTATGTTTGCCAAAGCTGTAAAAAAAGGGGTATACTACTAAAGAACGTCATTCGTGTAATAGCCCATGCGTATATTGTCACAAACTGCCGAAAATGATGTTGAAAATTGGATAAACTGAAAAATGTAATCGATAATTTTAAAGCTTAACTTGCTTTGATATGCACAAAGATAAAGATGATTTTAGAAAATCAACATGCGAAATGTATTACAAATGCAAAGCCTGTGATCAAGCTATTAATCTGAACAAACACACAACATCTCACCAGTGCGGTGAAAAATGCTGTAAGACTTGCAAGGATTACTGCGATGAAGATCATCAATGTTACATGAAATCTGTTGAAATAGAGAAACCAAATCATTCTAAAAAGTCAAGTGATACAAATATATTCTTTGACTTTGAGTGTACACAGGATGATCGTTTGGAATATGAACATGGGTATATGCTTGACAACAACCAAAAGTGTTTGAACTGTAAGAAAAGTTGGTCTGGCTTTTTTGAGCACCAACCGAATTTGTGTATTGCCCGCAAAGTATACAGTCATTGTATACAAGATGCTGTCACACCAAACTCTGTGTGTTCTCATTGTTGAAAAAAATGAACTTATATTTCCAAGGTTGAATGCTAATGCACTATTTTGCAAATAGCTTTTTTCAAAGGAAAACGTTGGTGCTACTGTAATGTGTCATAATTTCAAAGGATATGACAGTTATCCAATATTTAAATATCTTCACGATAACGCAAATCATAACAACTCGTTCAAAATGCATGACCATCGAAGTACCTGTATGTAATATAAGATTATTGATTCATTAAATTTCATTCCTATGGCACTCGCAGATATGCTATACGCATTTGGGGAAAAGAGTTGATTGAGGGTTACTTTCTCTACCTGTTTAACAGAAAAGAACACCAACATGCAGTCCTTGCACAGTTACCGCAATACCAACGGAATGAAACCAAAAGGTAGAAAAGCCTTTCTTACAATACTGTCGTTCAAATGTAGATATCTTAAAAAAATGCTGCATTAAATTAAGAGAATTGTTCAAAGACATTATAAGAAATGATGATAATATAGGGATACCCCCATTTGAAACATGCATAACTATTGCATCAGCCTGTCATCTTGTCTTGAGAACAAATTTTCTGGATTATGAAAGTGTTGGCCTTATTCCAGCGTATGGATATAGGCCTGAAGCAAAACAGTCTGCGTACCAATCGATGTCTTATTTAGCGTACAAGAATAAGATATATATACAGAATGGCCGAAACACTGGAGAAAAACAAATCGGACTCTCTAAGGTTGACGGGTATTATGAAACAAATTAAGGGGAGAGAATCGTGTTAGAGTTCCAGTTAAGACAATCTCAGGTTGTTTAACCTCATTTGACATCCGATGGAATCGCTTCAAAATTGTGTCGCTCTTGTTTGTTAAAATAGCCTATAAAATAATTATTAAGTCCGTTCTTAATTACTAAATGTTCGTCATCACTGCGCATTGCACATAATCCGCCCTTGATTGAATTCTGAACGAGTCATGTACAAACTATAAAGCCAAACGAGCTATGCTTAGAAATGGCCTTAGCAACAGATGGCTTTCAAACATCAATCATCTCAGCTTTCATCGTAGCTCCGCCCACAATTACATAAACTGTCAGACAAAACGTTTAACACTAAGCCAGTTAGTGTCCATTAAGTAAAGAGTAAAAACATAACAATTATGAAAACCCGGTCGCTCTCTTTGGGTTGCTTGTTTCATACTTACTTAATAAACACTTACTATTACATAAATGTTCTTATGAAGTTTAGTCACTAGTACACGAGTAGTTTGTTGAGAAATAGAGAAAAGACCTGAGCTAAACATAGAACTTTAACCTGACAATAAAATAATTAACTAAGTTTGTTATGAAGGTCAAGGTCACTGGTGTAAACTTTTTTAAAAGAATTGTGATCAGTTTACGGAATCAATACCGTTAACTAAAAACATAATAGATTAAAAAAGTTTAAAACCCGAGCTAAACAAAAATCTTTAACGGTCTAAGGTTTTATAGTATGGTAATGTAGGTAACTTTGCTATATACATTGTTTGTATCACATGATACCAATGTGTTTATGATGTTTAGTCACTATAACTTAGGTAGTTTGTTCAGAAAATAAGAAAAGGCTGAGCTAAACATAGAACTTTAACCAGTGGACGACAACAACGGCGACGACGACAGGGTCATGACAACTAGTGTGTGTATTGTAGTTGTATGGATGTTTATGATAGTCTGGGTTTTTATGTTAACACTGCTATATATATATTCGAGGGTGTGGACGACAAGGGAGCGAACTCTAGTGGCATTCCCTCCTATCCCCCGCACCATCATGCTGAAAAAATATCGTTGATTAACCTTTCATTAAGCTCCACTTTCGATGAGGCGCTAATAATCAACACTTGACTGTTTAAAGTAGACCTAAACACATGCTGTTGATATGGGCCCCAATAAAATAAACAGGCCAGTTGAGTTCCGCATTGGACAGTATTCATTATTGGCTAGCCTACGTATGACATTTTAAGTTATGTAGGCCTATCTAATTAAGGCTAAAAAGTCCATCCACATTATTTTGAGGGTCTGTTAGAGGGGGTGGGTTACTCATGACATATGCAAAATATAAATTACCTCATATGGCATATGCAAAATATATTTTTTCTATATGGAGAAAATAAAGTTAATGATTGCGAATGATATCTCTAATTTGAGTAGGAAAATGGTCAAGCTGCATTAAATGTGTTTATACTTGCCACGCTTTTATCTGAATATCGGTGCAGAAACACCACGAAGCGAACGCTAGTCACAAATTAGATTACAAAATTATCACACTTATTGGCGTACGGTGGTGATTCTAAGATCATGTAAGGATCTAAAAGAGGCTTGAAAATAGATTAAAATAGATCAAAAGACTAAAAATAGAAAAAAGTATTAGAATTTTAATTCAATTTTCGAATAGCATTTGGAAAAAAATCAATAACCTTATATGGCATATGCCAAAAAATATTTCGCTTATATTGCATATGCAAACAAGAGGGCCAAGATGGCCCTTTATCGCTCACCTGACTGACCTTGTGTCACCCAACATAAGTAGATTATATAATACATGTACACTCAAAATTCAAGAAAGATGAGATGGGCAAGTAGTTAGAATTTTGATTGGTTTTGAAGATGTAACAGATGCGTAGAAGAGTTCAAACTTGGTAGAGGTTCACCCATGGTAAATGTCAGTGAAATTACATCAAAATCAGGTCATTAGATTCTGACAAGAAGGCTTTTGAAGTTTTTACTATAGATGCTAAGTCTTCGAACTAAGATAAATATCCAGTTCCAGCACAAAACTAACCTGTTATGTTTGAGAAAGGTTTCAAACTAAAGCATTAGACTAAACTATTGTGCATGTAACAATCTGCAGTTCCAGCACAATAAATATTCCTATGAGTTTCAAACACAAGCCTTCCCAAAGTATATCACTTGAAAGAAGCTTTGTTGCATGGCACTCTCCCGCAAAAACAATTAAGCTACTCCTCCAAGATTTCAAGTACACTTTGACACTGAAAATCTCAAGCAGACTTCTTGCTGTTATGAAACTAGCTAGAAATATGGTAAGGCTTTATTATGAAGCAGTCAACCATCCCTGTCTGAACCAGAAAAAAATCTGACTTTTTATATTCAGATTAACACCTATTATAAAAATGGTTCATGATATTTGTATAATATGAATAATATTTTAATCATTGATTATAATTGTATCATTCATCTTTTTATGATGAATTATCTTTTAAAACTTATATCTGGTATAATATTGTATAATAATAGCAAAAAAAAGTTTATTTAAAGAGTTTATTACCTCTTCTTATAATAATTGCTATATACAGACATTTATGCTATAAAACAGAGGGGGGGGGGGGGGTGTAATTTGACATAAAACTAACCCACCCCCTGGCTGCCATGTTTTTTACGAATCAAGATGGCTTGAACAAACTTGGTAGAGAGTCACCCAAGGAACATTTCTGTGAAATTATTTTAAAATTGAGCCAGTAGTTTCTGACAAGAAGATTTTTTAAGTTTTTACTATAGCTTATATATTAAACTAACCCCACCCACTGGCCGCCATGTTTATTGACGAATCAAGATGGCTTGAACAAACTTGGTAGAGGGTCACCCAAGGAATATTTCTGTGAAATTATATCAAAATTGGCCAAGTGGTTTCAGAGGAGAAGTTGTTAAAAGCTAAAAGTTAACGACGTTTTACCATGTATTTTAATGTCGGAGAATTTACTCTTATTAAAACGTTTATGTTATATGTTAACATACATGTAAGTATAAGGGTTGAATTCGGGATTAAAACAACGATAGTGGCCGATTTAGAAAGCGAGGTAGAGCTCTAAATATCGAAATCGTCTCATATCTGAACTGAAGAAAACGATTTTCAAAGAAACCGTACTCCCGATGTGTATGTGACATCGTCTACACGTTTAAGCCTAAAAAAAACATATGTATAGCATTGTTAAATGTGTTTCCTGAAAAGAAATTGATGGTATTAGAGTAATCGTTTCTGTTATTGGAGCAAAAACACGAATTGACCGATCTTTCAGTTAAAACTACTGTTTTCACGATTTTTAGAAGGCATGTGTTTTTCACCAATTTTCTGTCAAAATGTGAAATTTGTCACGTGATTTTGACAAATATCACTCCGCGAGTCGCTGGCGTTCCTGCTGACCTGTAGCGTAGCAGACGACGCGTTTGGCGGCACATTCAAATCAAATAGCTATCGATTAAGTCCACAATTTGCACCTAAAATTTCACTTTTAAACAAACTAATTTAAAAAAAAATTGTTTCTTATAAAGAGAAAAAATCCGAAAACATCACCAGGTAGATCAACATCTCTAGCGACAGGCAACATTTTTTAAAAATCAGGGAAAACCTGAGTTTTTTTTTACCGAAAAACAGATTCATTACTACAATTGCACTTAAGAATTGTAAATCAAGCGATTCTTGAACAAGAGGGCCTGAGGACGCTCTACTGACTCATAGTGGCCATAGCACTTTTTGCAATGTCATAATATTTACACTCTTTGGGGGTGGGGGGGGGGGTCGTCTTAACAACCTATGGATAAATATCCCCACCCCAGCCATACTGAACAAAAACTTAATTGCTATGAGAAAGAAATACGCATTCCATTCATCTGTAAAAATTACAGTTTTCCCTAAAATATTCCTTTGTACATTTAGCCTCTAAATTCTTTTCTGCAATCAAACCCCTACACATAAGGATAATTTATGCCAAATATGAACAAATCTGACATACCGGTTCTTAAGAAAACAATTTTTGTAATTCCCAATTTTTACCCTTTTGGGGCCCCTCCTGACCCGGCCTTAAGACAGTGGAATCCAGTCATTTTTACAAAACTGAACCTCCTTCACCAAACAATGGTTCTGTGAACATATAGGCAAAATTATTTCCATTTTAATAAAGAAAAAATATTTATTATAATGACATGTGTCCCCAAATTGAACCCTCGGGGCGGGGTCATTTTTAACCCAAGGGACACCATTTGAACAAATCTAACAAAACTATAGTTGGTCATTATTACTACATAAATATTTTGAAAATCTGTTGAGCCGTTCATGAGAAGAAGTTTTGGACTATTTTTAAACGATGGCCATCTTGAATTTCAGATAAAATAAATATGTATAGTCTCCTATGCAAAGGAAACATCCATGTGAAGTTTCAGTTTAATTGGCCTAGTGGTTTCAAAGAAAGTGCTGCTAACAGACGACATACGATGGACAACGGGTCATCGCATACGCACTTCTGACCTTTGGTCAGTAAAGTTAACAAAAGGGCCAATATGGCCCTATATCGCTTACCTGAGTGACCTTCGTTAAGGGTCACCCAAGGAACATTTCTGTGAAATTATTTTAAAATCGATCCGGTGGTTTCTGACAAGAAGATTTTTTAACTTTTTACTATAGCTTATATAGTAAACTAACCCCACCCCCTGGCCGTCATGTTTTCGACGAATCTCTACGGTTTGAATAAACTTGGTGAAGGGTCCTCCAAGGAACATTTCTGTGAAATTATTTTAAAATCGAACCAGTAGTTTCTGACAAGAAGATTTTTTAAGTTTTAACTAATTAAATTTGCTCCGCCCCCTGGTGGCCATGTTTTTTGACGAATCAAGATGGCTTGAACAAATTTAGTAGAGGATCACCAAAGGAACATTTCTGTGAAGTTATATCAAAATTGGCCCAGTGGTTTCAGAGAAGGAGTTGTTAAAAGCAAAAAGTTAACAATGGACACCAGGCGATCACAAAAGCTCACCTGTGAGCCTTCGGCTCAGGTGAGCTAAAACTCGACTCACTTTAATAAATGATATAACTTTTTAAAATTATTCAATTAATATTGATTGCGATGGACTGTAGACAAATTTTCCATTCCACCAATATATACATTGATAGTGATTATGCCAGAGCTTGATCTTCATGCTAGAATAAAATCGTAGTTTTCACGAAACGTTTAGACAAATTTGACGATTTTTATAATGGCTAAAAAATGTCCAAATGTTAAAATCGGATAAAATGATTGTTTGGTCAGCGACCACGCCAAAGTCAGCTCAAAACTTTCAGTAAACTATCTTGAATCAATATTTTTTGCCGAAATTTAGTTTTGTGACCGTCATGGCTATAATAATTTTGCATTGAAATAGGAATAAAGAAATTATGGATCGATAAAAAAATCATTTTTTTATAATTTCTAACAAAGTTGTGAATTAAAAAAGAGTCACATATTGTACATTAACCTATTGTTATAAACTTACGTGCAAAAACAAGTCTTCAAATGAAAATAAAACAGTTAAAGAACGTGTTTCTTCAGATGACCGGCTGGGCATTGTTGGAGTTGCATATATTATTAAAATAATCAATGACTTACATTTGGTAATAAATAAAAGTGTACATGTATTCATAAACTTAATGCAATTCTGAAACTATTTCCTTTAAAACATATGCTTTGAATGCATTTTATTGTAATAAAATTCATTAATAAAACTTGCGACTATCGATTTCACACAGTTATGTCAGTATACCAAGTGCCTAAAGCTGTACAGATAAAATCTATGAAAATGAGCAGAATATTGCAGACATTCGGAACACTTCGCCGATTTCCCATATGCCCAATGGTGATGATTGGCCTAGTATAATTGTTTGTAGTGCACATTCATCGCAAGCAAGCGATAAATAACGAGTACAACAATATGTTTAATAAAAATGTAAATGATATAGGCTTTAAATAATGTAAGTTAACACACTTTTTTAATAATCAAAACAATAATGCTTTTCTTGCTATTTGTTCTCGCTAGACTACTTGTCACAAAGCAGCATTAATAATTATTTTATTTTATACTAATTTTAATTGTGTGTACGAGCCGCATTTGGTGGATGTGGGGGCATTGTATTTAGTTTGGACATGTCTGTCTATCAGAAATCGTTACCGCTCCAAACCATTTTCTATTTATTGCTATAAGAATATACAATTGTTATTTTATCATTGGCATTGAGTCAGGTTTGGATACGTTTCCTATCATTTTCTATAAAATCTTGGTTATACATTAAACACACATTGCAATTTCATATTTGTGTATTGTACATTAAGGGAAAATAACTTGTATTGCTGCTGTCTAGTGTTTGTATGGGATTATACATCATTCGTCAACAGTACCTTACTTATGTAACGGCGTTCGTCGTATTTAGTCATCGTTTCGAGGCTTACCAAACTTTTAACATATACTATATGTATCTTATCTCTGCAAGTAAACTACTTTTCCCACATATCCAGAGGTAGGAAAGCCAAGGGCACAAACCAAATTGAATGCCCGAGCATCACAGAGACTGTGCAAAATTGCAGTCTGAAAAAAAAACTATTTTAAGTTTACTAATAAGGTAGCTGGACTGGTTAGGTCAGTCGGTAGTCAATCTGACTATCAAATCAGGATCGTGAGTCCCCGTCTGGCCAGTCTCCATAATGATTGCTATACAACATTACGTTTCATTGTCATTTGTTGTTGTATGGTGTTAGCGACACGTCCAAAACTTTTTCAGTTATATATCGCAACAGTATTCCAAGAGCTGCAACAGTAGTATCATGCCGCAGACAAATGGTACGATACACCACCCTGTCATATTATACCTACACTGGCTAACGTTCCTCTAAATGCTGAGCTCCAAGAGTGGAAAGTTCTAGTACCATTTATTCCCACCCCCACTCCAAGACCACCGCTGCAGAGTATTGCTATTTGTCTCTCATCGCTGATTCAAGATTGAAATTGATCATTTATTTGGAGAGATGAATGAACTCAAGTACTGGGTCACAGGAAATAGTGGTAAGTCATCGATGACATCAAAATGACACTAAATAACCAAACAAGAAAAATCAAACTAATAATTATCCGAACATTTTATATACTGTCATAAATTTGTCATAAAGTTCTGCAAATAAATGAAAGCATTTTGAGGATTGATACAACACATCATATTTATATGACCAGTGAAACATATTTGTTAAAATTCCTGAAAATTGCGGAGTAGCATGGTTGTATTATTGTAATACTATATAAGTCGAATGACGATTCCATGATATATTAAGGAGCTACACAGAACAGGGTGATCAGAAGTACTAACATTGTGCCTTTGGCTAAAAGCTTACAAAAAAGCAACATATTTTGTAATTTTAATTATTTATTTTTACATTTAGCTGCAAACATTCAAGAAAAAAATACAGTTTTCAATAAATACAATCTACATTATATACAAACAGTTATATTATATGCAAAGTAAATAATGTTTAATACCACATTTGGTATTTACGAGATTATTAATCAGACTAAAAATGGTTAAAAGTTCACTATTTCAAAGTGAAATAGTCATATTAACTTTTTTTCACTGAGAAATCAATATAATTTCCAAAAAGGTATAAAACAAAATGTCAATTCCAATAAGGTTTGCATGTGTTTGTAGCCTTTCAAGTTGATGCCATGCACGAGAGGGTTTTATTGATTAATGATAACTATAACTATTTGATTCAGAGATTTTTAAAGAAATTGCCAGGTGAGCAATAGACAAAAAAAAACAATCATAAAAGTTCACTTGAACCTTTGACTCATATGATCTAACGAGGTCAAATAGGGCTTTAGTCTCTCAACTGATTAACCATTCACTTCTGTTTTATGGATAAAGCCTATGAATAACTTTTGAGAAAAAATGAGACATCCATTTCCCCATTGTATTTCCATGTAAAAATCAAAGTACCATTACTGGGTCCTAATAGACCTAAAACCTTTATTTTAACGAACTTAAAACCCATGTTCATAATTAAGAACGATTTACACTAAATATGAACACATTTGGCTAATCAGTTCATGAAAAGATAGTTTTGTAAATTTCACAATTGTACTTCTTTTCAGACTCCTTATGGGTATTAAATTCCCTGTACTTTAATGAAGAACCTAGTCTCAACTGTAGCGACTACATTATATTTCAGATTTCAAGTCACTAAAATAGATGATAACAAGAGCAGTCCATAAGACAGTGGCTACAATATTCATATCATTTGTCATAAAAGAACAAACTTTAATTGAGACTGGCAAATGATCAAAGTAAACAGACTTGTCTCACTTACTAAATTAAGAGGTCTTTTAACTGTCAAACCTTATATGAAGTTTCAATCCAAAGCATGCAGTGGTGCTAAGATATAAACTTTAACAATAGTTTCAGGACTCACATCACTATTATCTCTCTTTAGTACTCCGGACCAACAGATAAAGGAGGTAGAAATAAAACCTTAGTTCTCTTTTTCTTCTTTTTTCAGGGCTTTGTATTGCAGTGATTTATTTTTTCCTACCATGTATTACATGGTCTGTATTTTAGAAATCACCACTGAAAAGTTGATGCTAATACCAGATTTCTCGGCAATTCTGTATCATTTCGGAATTGTTGGTTTGAACTGCATCATGGGCGAATAGTTGACATATTATTACTCTGAAAAATTATAGGTGTCACAAAACCATTGAATTTTTAAACAAACAACCTTGTCATGTATGCATTTTTTTCTTTATAAATGCATGTGTTGAACCAGTGAAGAACTTGAATCCAGACACATGCTGCAGATTTTGCTTTATCACTTAGATTTGGACATAAATGTTACTATGGGAAATGTAATAGTGGTGCGAGACGTTCTAAGTCAAACATACTTTGAAAAATAAATCTAACAAGAGTTATCCCACTTTGATTTCACAACTGCAAATTAAGTCTTACATAAAATTCAAATCAAATACATTGAGTGGTTGGTAAGATATGGACTTGATGGTACTTCATGCAAATCTTTAACCAGAATTTCTACGTCAAACAAGGGCCATAACTTGCATTATATATTGCAAAACTTATCTAACTTAGTTATTGTAGTAGGTGTGGTGACTGCAAAGTCTTGTGAGAAGTTTAAATAAAATACATTGAGTGAGTGGTGAGATATGATTTTGTTGGTACCTGCACTCAAAATTTTAACTAGAATTTCTTAGTCTAACAAAGGCCATAATTTGCATTATATTCAAGCAAGAGTTATCTAACCTAGTTAATGCAATACGTTTGTTGATCGAAAAGTCTTGTGTGAAGTTTTAATAAACTACATTGAGTGATTGGTGAGATATTCCCTTGCATGCAAGTGTTCCCAAATACATTTTAAAGTCTCTTTACTGGCGTCTGTAAACCATAGCCGGTTTACTTATTACTTATTACCCCTATTCATAGAGATCATTTAAACCAAATATGAACATATTTGACAGATCAGTTTTTGAGATGTTTAAAATTTCTCAATTTTAAATAATTTCAATCTTTTATGGGCCCCTGCTGACAACTTGTGGATATCAAATACCCTTTAAAGAACCCAGTCCTAACTGTTATGACTAAACAAGGAACCAGACATCAATATAATCAAATTAATATCTAAAATATGAGAAAAAACAACAATAATCCAGACATCAAGATAAATGAAGTACTACCTAAAATATGAGAAAAATAGAAATTTCTATTTTCCCATTATTCCTATGTAAAAATCAAATTAAGATTTATACCAAATATAAACAAATTTGGGTTTTCTGTTCTTGAGAAAATTAATATGAGTATTTATTCTTGACATGGAAGTCAACGTATATACCAAAGCATAATATTGATATTGGCCTGTACTATCACTAGTTGAGAACTTGTTATCTAACCTGTAAAACATTATCAATTCTGAAATGTAAACTGTTTGGCGGAGCTCCAGTATATTTGATATTCCTTTCCTTGCACTTTCGATTCACCCCAACATGAATCTTCAACTGTCAAATCTTCATCAACATGGACCTTGGTATCCAACTATGGCTGAACTCCCGAGCTGTGGAGATAAATATGATAAAAATTAAATATTTAAAGAACTGATCTTTGCAATACTTTTTTTTTTAATTTTGTATATAGTCTCAATTACTAGGTAAATTTTACCAACATAAGATCAGTTAACCTAATCACTATTTCCGTGGATTCAAACTCATCATTCTTAGATTCATAGTCAAATGCTCAACCAATTGAGCTAACCAACCTTACCTCTCTTTTTTTGGAATTGGGTTCAATGCTATTTTCTGAAAATGGCAGGTAATAATTATATATGGCATATTCAGTTTCATTAGGGAAGGATGATGACCTTAGAATTAATCTGAACCAATTCTCCTTCCGCAAGTAACTGGCAAACTTTCTTACATAAAGTTTTGGGACCGAGCTATGCTTAAACCCATAACCTCGGCAATGGATGTTAAGTAGTTTTAGACAAAGCGCCTAAGATCACTCTGTTACTGAGGACTTCTCTTGCACTATTTTAATGTAAAAGTTTATACTGAAAAAATGAATGTCACTACATGAATATTGATGTTGAATGTTTTAGCGTCCTTTTTATGCCATCGAGAGTTAACAGACGAATGAGGAAATAAGTAATAGTTAGTGTTCATTAAGTTCTTGATTATTATTTTTTTACTGAAGGAAACTAACTTGCCTAGTGTTAAACATCATTTGACTGACAGTTTATATCACTCTTGGCTACGATGAAAGCTGAAATAAATGATGTTTGAAAGCATTGTACCTAAACCATGACCTCTGTTACAAGCAGCCAACACTCTATCCACTGACCTATCGCACCTCTTCATTTTGATATAAAATGATATTAAAAATACAATTTTTTTTATATATATACTGTATAAAATATATGCACCATATAGAAATATATATTATAACATAATTCAGGATTGTGATAAATAAACCCATGATATATTTTTATATTAATCTAGTGTAATATCACTACTGATTCATCGTTCAGTGCTTTCTGTATAACTCGGTCCTCATACGTAAAATGCCGAACTATATTCTGAAGGAAACAAATATGCCAGACGTTAAATTTAAATAAAAGGTAAAGGATTAAAGTTATGTGATAAAAATACTTACATTAGTGCTCATTTATTATTAAATTTATTGAACTTGTTGGCAAAAATGATATCTTGTCCGGCAGAGTATAGCTTCATATAGTTTGCCAACTTGTTTAATAAATTCTATACTTGTTCTTTTATTCTCTCATAAATATAATCTGCATGTGAAACGTAGAAACAAAAGAACATACCGGCAGGTATATAATATCTGAGAAGTCAATGCATTAACAAAAACTTTAAATTTAAAATGAAATAATAAAATATTCAATTTAAATTAAAGTATAGTTTATACCTGTAATAGTAACGGTTTTAACAACAACAGTATACGATATAACTGTGGTGGCTGGCTCCTTTCTTATTTATGACACTGAGATTTCTCAAGCTTCATAATGTAGTGGCAAGCTGGTCATCCTGTATCAAAACATAAACATGCTTTACATATAACATGTCTACAGAATCAAATATAAGATACAGATTTTAGAGCGAATATATCAGGATTTTTCGAAATTTTACCCGTCGAGTCCTATCATTATGTACTTAAAGGGAATATATCAGGATTTTTCGAAATTTAAAATTGACAAAAACATTTTTTTTCCAATATACAATGCCAATATATGCTCACTGACCTTGTATAGCCAAAAATATATGATATGGCCTTTCCCAAATTGGGCATGCGTCTGGGTTTATGGACTGAAATAGATTTCCTACTTAAATGGCAACATATTTTGTAAAACTATTCGGTTTATATCAGTTTTCTAAATGATTACGAGATGGTTTTTATCCATTTTTATAATTATTTATTTTTTAGACATTTATAGCGTTTTATCCTGGTACACTCCCGTTAAATGACAAATGTCATACTGCAGGTGCAGATTTAAATATAAAGGTTAGAGGTGACATAATTTTAAAAAAAATATAATCACATCTACTGATATATACAGTATTTCTGTTCTCTCTATAATACATGGAGACGATCTTAAAGTGCGGACTTCATAAGGCCCTTTTTAAAAACTGTTTGCTTTGCTTCTTCCTACTCACTCAAAATTACAGCTACCCGAACTTTTTTATTATTTTTTTTCATTGAATTTTTGTTTTCATGATTTCTGTCTATTTTGTTTGAAATGACAATGCAGATTTTTTATGGGGTTTAACACTATTTTCAACATATTTCAGGTTATATATGGCATATCCACAGGGGCGTAGCTTGGTTAAAAACGATCTCTAGGCACAGTTGTAGTGGAGTTTGGTGAATACCGCCCACCACTCCCCTCTGAAACAGCTAGACTGTTGCAGATGCGTATATTGTTTATGTTTTTAGAGGCTTGGTTATCATAAATATTAACCTTGAACTCAACCATATCAATGTAATGTTTTAAGGTTTGTTCACTTTAATAAAGGGGAAAACGAAGTAGCCTAGGATCCGATTTTTATTGCATTTTTTGCATTTTTAATTTTTCGAATTCTCATAAAAATAAAGGTGAAGACACGTGCCTACAGTGCCTATAGGAAGCTACGCTCCTGATCTAGTTTATTTGGTGGAGGAAAATTTCAGAATGCATATGAGTAGAACCACTGTCCTTCCACAAATCACCAGCAAATTTTCTCGCATAAAGTTTTGGACTGAGCAGAACTTAAACCTACGATCTAAGCAGAGAGAAGTAAGTGTCTTGAGGTGACGCCTCAGATCACTCTGTCACGGAGGATGTGTATTATGCAAAATCAAAAATGGCAAAAAAATGAATAGCTACTTACCTACCAACATGAAAAGTACTTGGTCAGAGCACAGCAAACAAACATTTTAAGGAAAGACCCATCCGTTGTACTCCGCCTGGCTCAGCGGGCTCATTAATCGCAAAATCAATCATGTACCTTTCACTTCTTCAAGGTTGTGGGTTCGAGCCAAGCTCGGTTAAAATATGTGAGATAGTATGTCAGTTATTTGCAAATCTGTGGGAAAATGCAGTCTTTCCATTAAACAGAAAATTGAATTGTCAATAAATGCCCACTTTAATAAAGTAATCATAGAAAGTGTGGCTGTCAAAACTTTATTAAAAAGAATAGCGGACGTTAGCTCTGTATATAGAGTGTTGTCTGCTCACACAAGAGGATGCAAGTTCGATCCCCATCTCGACCCAGTGCCTCTCAAAAATCAACACTGTGTACTGGTTCTATAAAGAAAGCAGACTTGAGACCTGTTCTTATAAGCAGTAACTTGAACAAATGTTAAACTGTTTGTTTTCAAGTGGTACACATTTCTCCATATCACAACAGATAAACAATGGATTGTATTGTATATATCAAATTGTACCTTTTCAAAGGCTGTCCTCATTGCCTCTGGCAAATCGCCTGTATTATTGCTGATTGTGCCATGAAGCAGGATTCTGACAAACTTTGACAGAATATCGGTAGCCCTTTCCCACCTTGGATTAGGAGCAGTGCTGTCAGCTGGCCAAGATGTTGGAATTTATTTTGAGTTGTATAGATTACAATCACTGTGAAACGATTTATTTTGTTCGGGACCTAGTGAGATAAAATATAAATAAAAAAAATATGAATTATCCAAAATACAAAGCAATATGAGTTTATTACACACAATCTAAAAATCATAATAATAAAGCATCCTGGCTTCCGTTTCACCAACAGTTTAGGGTAATACAGCGGTGTTATTTGATAAGAGGGGAGACATAGCCAAAATAAATTAGATGTTAATGGACAGCTTTCGTCATATTTGTAACAGGATGGAAAAACATTCAGCTGGTCTGGAACTTGAAAACTTTTCGCTGGTAAATGCTTTACTGACTGAGCTAGTGGGACTGCATAGATACATTTCTCTCCTAACAGGTCAACAACACAATGTGACTCCCACTGTGACTCCCACAAATTGGAATTTGTCCCTGAAATTCCATTCAGTCCAGAGAATCATGTGAATATTTCTCAGAATACAATAAGTAACAGTCCCACATTGGGCGACAATGTAACAGACCGGGAAAACAAAAAATTAAATGCAGCCAGTCCAAATGAGCTGACTGACATATATATTGTTAAATAATATTACACACTGTGACAATTTATTCTACAACGAATTTGAATTTTTTCTCCGAATTAACAATGGCGGATGTACAGGAACTCTTAAAAAATCCGATGCATGCACCCTTTAAACTCCAATATTTTATTAAAATTCACTGTATTCTATCGAATAACATGTGTACTTATTCAGATTTTGTGTTGTGCACCCAAAGTCCGCCCCTTCTAGACTTGAAATCCTGAATTCGCCCCTGATTTCCATACAGAAAATCATATGTTTCTCGGAACATATGTAAGTCACAGTCCCATGTAGGGTGCCTATGTAACATGACGAGAAAATATGTAGTCAGTCGGGGTCTTGAACCTGTGACCATTTGGAAACTGAGGTAGCCAGACGGCTGACATACATTTCTCGCGTAAGATGTTTCATACACGCTGTAACATACTCGACCTGTTGTTCATTGTCTCGGGTGACAACAGATAAAAAAAGGGTAAAAAAACCCTTAAAAATACCTTGGGTGATTGTTTGAATAGATATGAATATTTGAGAATGTTTTCAATGGAAGACAACACACAGAACTCGTATGTTGGGAGACTTAAGAAAAAGAAAATGAACACAAAAAGAAAAACAAAAAAGAAACAAATTATGTATTGCCATACGAACAGAATGAAGCACGATGGCCTACCTTGTACTAGTTGTAGTCTGTCCCATTTTATTTTGTACAACACGGCGTTCTTGTTTGAATCACACACACAATGATTTAAAAATGATTATGTCACTTTCTTGTTTCCAACTGTGTTCAATATCTGTGTCGCGGTGACCTGTCAAATTTGAGTTATGGAATATCTGGCCCCATGTAAATCCGGACCCGTTATTAATCCGGCCCTTGGATGCAACGTCCTTGAAATATCCGGCCCACATTAATTTTTAAAAATAATGGATCGCATGTCTTATGAAACTGTAATACGGTAGTATGCAGTTCATTTTTAGTGAATAGCAACGTCAACATATTTACAGGACCAAATATTCCTGATATAAAGGATTTTGCATTCATTCAATACAATTGTATTGTAATTGTAAATGATGCCCCCGCTGTATCCAGTTAATATCTATTGAGTGTGTCATCTTCATTAGATTAATTTGTAAAATTGCATGTATTTATGAAAACCTTTAAATGCGTCTTGATTTTTGAGGATATTTTGTAAATGGTTGAAGTGCATTCTGTTTTGTATATTTGTGGTAATCTGAGACAAAATTGTCAATCGTAATTTAATTTCGTCTTTCTGATAAATGATATTGCTATATTTTTTTTAAAAAAAAGTGGGGCCGGATAATCTTGTGGCCGGATTCTCCACGGCCGTTTTGGAATGGGGCCTGATTTTCCAGGTTTCTAAAATTTCAGCATCTGCCGAAATGAACACATTTCACACCGTTCGTAAAATGTACACAAATCTTTAATTTGGCATAAACTATACTAATTATGTTTATGGTAATTTAAATCGGAAATAATTCAATACCGACAACCATTGCATCCTCAACACATTATTTACTTACCACTTACCGAATCAGAATCATTTCATCGTCGCCATGTTGGTTAAAAAAGTTAATCTTTTGAATTAAATGGCGGATAAATTCCGGTTATTCCGCAAAGAATTCCGGCAAGAACACAAAACAAAGTCCCGGCCTCGAAAGAAATATTACTGCGTTCTGAGGTCGTGGCGTTTTTACTGGGTAACAAGTACAAGGTATATACACCTATAGGAAAGGTTACGCCTCAGTCACAGGAGCTTGGGGAGTGGATAATAACGTTTAATGTGGGTGGGCAGGTCCCCTAGCGTAAATATAGAGACAATGACAAACGTGGACCCCTTCCCCGATCAAAATTAAATTTTCTAAGTCAATTAGCCATCAATTTTAACAAACCCGCTCTCGTTCTATCGCTGAATGATTTATCTTTATCTCCCCGTTTTTCGTCTTTGTTGTTAATCCTGTGAGAATCTCACAATAATAAAGAAAATATATGACAGTATCTCACAATAATGTATGGCAGTGTCATTCTTTAACAACTTGGAATAGTTGAACCCACTATCTACCCACTGTCTGTCAACATAGTTTTCCATTTCCAAAAGTTTGTTTCGTACATCTTTTCTTCGCCAATTTAGTTAATACCAAAATATATACTCCAGAAAAGTGGTCAAGTTTTTAATAGTCGACATTTCCCGTTTAATCTGCATCGCATGCAGATACGTTTTAAATATGGATTTGAAAACACTCGACAATTATTCAAAATGGTTAACTAGGTCTGATCACTGCCCTATCTACGCGGAAGGGTGATTTTCGTTATAAATACAACCTGACCTCTTGACAAATGAGATTGTTGGCTAATTTGTTAAACTCTTATTAAATAATATAATTTAAATCAAATTAGACCGATATTATTTATAGTTCTATGACGTTTAGATCAGGAGTCTTGTTTCATAGTTACTGCGTATTGATTTACACAATACACCATATAAGGAAATCGTAGTATATTCACCACGCACATAAATATTCAAGAGGTGTTTCCGGACGGGATAAATGTAAAAAAAAAAACAATACTTAACGAATGGAATGTAATAAACAGTTTATTCAATTGACTTTGGGCGAATTACGGTGAATTCATTCCATCATTCACCCAGACGATTGAATATGCTCTATATCTTGCCAAAATACATTATTCAACACCGCATAACTGATAAAATTTGCACATTTTAGATTTATTTTTTCACAAACATATTATGGATAAAGTAAAGCAAGATAAAAGGACACGAATCTACAAATAAAATCCATAGTAGCATAATTATTACAGAAGAAAAAAAAAACAGACGTATTCAAAACAACCAAAACTAGTAATTATAAACCACTGTAATATAAAAGAAATGTATAGTTTTTTTTAAAAGTATGTTTAAAAACACTTAAAAAAAATAAATAGAACTAAGGCAGATTTTACTAAGGTCTTTATGACTTATTTGTCGATGCAGAAAAATTGGTAATGATTACTTCGATATAAAAAGTTTATCCCTCCATCCGCCTGAACAAAAATCCGCATATGCATCCATCTATACATATCCATCATTCATCTGTTAAAGTTTAAAAAAGTAAAACAAAACTTACATGGTAAGAACCTCTCAGTGATCTTCAATTCCAATATATGCGTACATAAACAGCGTACGCTATTTTATATGTTGCATTGTACATATTTGCGACCATATATTAAGGCAACATGCCAACAGCCTTTACATTTGTACTTCCGCATAATTAGAATAACGGCCAATCGCAGTACAAGATTAATTAGATGCGACAAAGTGGAAATCACCGAAACTTTCGACTGCTGTTTACTGCAATCTTCCCGGAGATCAGATTTATCAGTTTAAACTAAATGATTGTACTTTTATTGTGAAACAATTTATAACAAATCACGTTCGAAGTCTCCTGGAGACAGTAGCGTATAAAGTGTCTTGCTTAAGGACACCACACGATGATAATGGAGCGATATCACGATGACAAAGACGCAAAAATATATATCGTGTCTTCGCCATCGTGCTGTCGTGGCATTGCTCCATCATAATCGATACATCGTGTTATCGTGGCGTCGTTATCGTTCATTCGCTCTATCACTATCGTGATATCATGTGACCCTGTCATCACTATTGTGCCATCGCATGTGCCCGTTTACAAAGCAACAGCAAAATTGCCTAAACTACGTTGGTCCGTTCGGGCCAATGTGCGATGGCTTGGTCAACAGGCACACGCGATGCCACGATGGCGCAATGGTAATGGCATGACATTACGATAGCACGATGGCGATGGCACAATGGCGATTATACGAAAACGAAGACGCGTCTTTTGCATCGTGTCATCGCTTTATCACCATCGTGCTGTCATAGAATTGTGCCATCGCTCCATCACCATCTTGTCATCGCTGTCGCTAGTGCAGTGGATTCACAGTGTTTTGGTATACTTGAGAGATAGAGTGGTTCAAGTCTTAACGGATACACGTATATCAAATATGTTAGCAATATACACAAAAACTATTTTTCCTTTTCAAACATTGTATAGTGACAACTGTTTGATATTATTAGCCCTAAAATATTTCAAATATTTGCATTCATATATTTTTATTTTATTGTCTTGTTTTTATCTTTCACTTATATCGAAAGTGGATTAAATGCTTTTGTTGTCATAACTGGAATGGTAGACTTCCTCTGTGCTGACCGTATCACGTGAGTTGGCGCGTGCGCTATGCCCTTGAGCAAACATTACATTAACTCATTTACTTGAAATCTATAATTAAAAAAGATATAGGTTAACTATTCGTATGTGTGCCGGTATCGTTTACATATAAAACTGTTTTTGTTTGAACAATGGAAGTCGTGAGTTCGAATAGAGGTAAAACATAAACGCAGGAGACAGGATTGACATGATTGCTTATGTTAAAACGTGTTAAAGGGACACCCTCCCACACGGCTTGTATCGAAGTGCATTACGTTTAAATGGTTATTCTAATATACAACACGCAAAGTGTAATTTGAATTTAACCGTGCCCTATCTCTTCGTCCTGTGCCCTAGTCCTTGAAAACATCGGCGATACAGTTATATAAAAAGTTTGCTAATTGGTTAATTTATTCAAATCGTTAGGTAAATTATTTCAGTCAGCAATTGCATTGCAATAAAAGTGCCCGAGCATACAGAACTATAAAATTACTTTCACTTAACATTGCACCAGCTGGGGGTATGAATCACCTTCAGTAGTATTTCCAGTTTATGAAAGAGGAAGAGTTTCGACCTCAGAAGTGGCGCGATCACCAGACTACCACTTGAATAGTAATATATTGTATGTTAGAATTTCCCGTTTAACACCACTTTTGGTTTACTAAATGTAGAAACTTCCTAGTTACAACTAGTGACGTAATTGTTGCTTATATATATAAGTGGCTTTCATTAAAGCACGCCCAAACCATTGTAGTTCCAATCACGGATGAACCGTCTGGCTATCATGGCATAAAAGTAAGTTTGTTTTCTCTTCTGCATTAACAATTAACTATATATGTTTGTTTTAATTATATAATAATGTCGTCGTGGTAGTCATTATTACATGTTATAACGTACAAAGCGGCAAAAGAAATATTTCTAAATGCAGTTTATGAAACGTTTAAATTTTTTTCATGATTCGTCAAAAATTAGTGAAAATTGTACTCCCATTTGTTTGACATTTGCGTCATGGGAGTAATGTATATTGTAGGAGCGATGAAGACGCTGTTCTACTCTTATTTACTGTTGTTATTGGTTTTTAAATGTATATTAGTGTGTAAAATGATGCTGACAATCTTATATCCCATCTTCTCTACTTCCAGTCTCTATCAATGACATTTTGTCACACTATCACTTTAAAATAAAAATATAACTTAATATGTTTTCTTACTTGTCGTAATTAGAATAGATGGTATTAGTCAAATGACTATTAATAACTAGAACACAAATGTGAATCTAAGCTTTCAGTGTTTATTTTACAAGTGTGCAGCAACATCAAGTTCATGATTCTATATAGAGTTCAGTCTATAGTCTGTTTCAAATTAACAGATATATTACATCGCCCTTGTTTTGAAATAAAAACAACTAAACGAAATAACGATTTTTTTTACAAACAGTATCATATTGATGTAATTAAAAATATACGCATGGCAAATAAAAGGTATTATATAACGATATGTCTGATACAAATATGCTGTATATATATTTTTTGATAAATCTGAACAATTAATCATTGAATGTGTCCGTATGTAAAATCATTATTGATATATAATCCTGCTGGTAATGTATTGAACGTATATTTGTTTACCGAGTTATATTGCACATACCTTGACCTGGTTGAAATACTTTAAGTACATGCACTGTTATCACTGGAATTTAATTTATTCGGCTTCACAATTCTACCTGATCGTGTCTGATATGGGTCACTATTAATAGTATGTGACTGGGAGCTGGTTAGGGCAGTGTGTTAATTTCTATTTTCTTGGACTTAAAGCTCCCATGGGGTTCAATGGGTGGAAACATAATCAGGGTTAAAGGGAGTGTACGCAAACACATTTGGCGCAAAATCCGTAATATCTGGAAATTGTTCATTCGTCTTATTTAAAACCCGCCTTTTACGTCGGTATATTCCACCATCATTAGTTTGTACAACATAGGAACTATGTGTGAAACAGGACATTTACTTTTGCTACTATTCTGCTACTCATAGCATTATCATACATAATTCAAAGTCCCCATTACTGCTCCCATATAGACCCCAGCTCCTTTTTTAAACAACTTTAAATCACTAGCTCACACTGATTATTAATACCATATTAAAGATATGCGGTTTGTCAGTTCTTGAGAAGAACCGTTTTGAAATTTTATAATTTTATCCTTTATTGAGGCCTTACTGACCCTTATGGACATTGAATCCATTTTAAGGACCCAGTATACTTAAAAGCCCTATTCATAGAGATTACTCGAATTAAATGTTCTTGAGAAGGTTTGTTTTTTTTTGAAATTTTACAATTTTATCCATTTTTGTGGTTCCAATTGTCCCATTATGGATGGTAAATACCCTTATAAGGCCCAGTCCCAACTGTTCTTAAACAAAATGTACAAAATGTAAATAAAACATTAAAAAATTTGAAACCACTAATCAAATGGATTATTTAAAGCAAAATTAAAAGAGTTAGCTGATCGGTCTTTGAAAATATAAATTATTTTAATAAAAATTTCCCCATATTAAACTGTCCCCATGGTTATTCTGACCCTAGAGAAAACCATTAGGTGATACTACATGCATAATATCAAAGCTCCACGACTTGCACTTCGGGGATGATATTTGAAATTTAAAACAAATAAAACCCATGGGCGGGTCCAAATTGACCATAGGGTAATGCTTTAAATAGGTTTAAGGGATATTAATGTAAGAATATTTCTCAAAAAATAGTTAAAACTATGTCAAGATGTTTCGGGAGAAGTTTTTTTGAAGAATTTGTAGACAATTGGACGGATGTACGAACTGATCCAGGTGAGTATAAAAACGAACACCACTAACTATTGTAGATCTATCTATAATGACAGTTACTGACAATTTTACTTTTACTGTTCATTCACATGTTTTGTATCATTTAAGCAATGGCAAGTGACGACATAGCCATCATTGGGGTTGGCTGTCGGTTTCCTGGCGCTGATGATTTGTCCGAATTTTGGCAAGTACTTTCAAAAGGAGAAAACCACGTAAAAGAAATCCCAAAAGACCGATGGAACGTGGATGCATTTTACGATAAGGACCCCAATGCTCCAGGGAAAACATATGTGCGAAAGGCTGGTTTAACCAACAGGTAAACTTAAATTCATTCGTGTAAAGAGGAGTAGAAACATACATGTTAGGTGGTCAAATACATTTTTATTTAGCATTATATTGACATTGATTATGATAAAGAAACCACTTGTTAGTATATCATTATTTAACTAACAAGAAATTCCTAAAATTCGAATTAATTAGTAGTCTTATATTATGCATTTTATATCTTACCTTGAATTGTGTTGAATTCCTCTCTCATAAGTATGTTTTGAATTTAAAGGGATTATATTGGCAAGTAACACAAACACGCTGTTAATCCAGACTTTTCCTGTATGCAGTGTGCACAAAATAATGCTTATATATTGACGTATAACCTTTATTTACTTGAAAGTTATCAAATTAACAGTAATTGAATATTGGCCAAAACTTTAATACGTCCTGCAATAAAGTATTGCGCAATGTTTACATTGAACTCCGTAAACTTCCCGAACAAAGCCTTGAAAACAAGATCGGGAACGAGTCTTCACGATGTTATCCGATGACTGATCGGCAACCCGAAAGCGGTTCGTTGAAAATGGCAAATATAAAAAAAAAACACAAATGTGACTTCAGAAAACCGATGTTTGTAATAAAGAAGTTATGTAATTAGACACTTTAGACCCGTTTATCTCTAAGTTATAAGTGTATATTTATGCTGGGCGTGTTTATTTAGGACAGGGAATTTACGGTGATATGCCAATATAATCCTTTTAACTGTTAAACATAAACTTGAATGTCAAATAAATTAGCGGCAGTAGATGCAGAGATAACAAGGTTTTAAAGCGTTTAACTAACAGGTATTTTAAATTGTCGAATCAGCATATAGTTTCTAACTTAGCGAAAGAATAACATTAGAGTATATTCTCCAAATATTGACATTATTGTTATATACATGTATCTGATATAGGTTCGATGAGTGGGATCACCGATTGTATGGTATTAGCGACATGGAAGCCAAGCTCATGGACCCAAACCAGAGGATGGTTCTCGATTGTGTACACATGGCTTTAGAAAATGGACATATGACAAGAAAAGATATAGACGGAACTCACACTGGCGTTTATATAGGTATAACTGTATAAAAAATATTGCAATTGAATGTTACCACGTAACTTAAAAGATTCGCGAATAAAGTGAAAGTAGCCAAACCCTCGAAATAACCACATTTTTACTCAGTGAGATTAAGTTTGAAATTACGCGTATTGATATTTCATCAAACTTACACAGAAGTTACATAATCATAACATAAAAAAAGCTTCCCGAACTAGCCAAAGTAGAAAAATTAATGTCAGAGTTATGGTAATACTAAGTCAAAAATGTATTATGGTTTATGTACCCTAGCACACGCAGTTTGAATCAGATCCTCACCAAACTAACATGATAGTTATAACCAAAGTATTTTGGACAAAGTCCATGAACAGGTCTAATCATATTATTAATGTTACAGTTATGGCGATTGACTCATGACAAATTGCCTATTTCTCTAGCACCCGTATTGTTCATTGAATCGTCACCTTACTTCTACAGTATGTATGTTACGATAGCAAATATTTAGAAGTTGCAAAATTTATGTTTGATTATATATACATAATGGCACACCTGTATTTATCATTCGATCTTAATCAAATATATACAGTAGTTATATCACGTTAAATTCACGGGCAATAAGTTGATCAATTTGTCAAATGGGATAATATATCGGAATTGTGGCCCTTAAATTATAAAAGAAAATATTTTGCTTTGTTCATTCTAATAACTGTATTTATCATTAATCGTCACCAAACTTACATTTAGTTACCTTTCACCATATTGGATAATGTTTTGAAAGGTTATAATTTGATAATATCTGAGTTGTGTCCCTTGAATTATCAAAAATTACTTTATTAAACATGGTTTTCTATGCCACCGTTTCTTTGCATGTAGTATAAAGTTATGATCCTTTATCATTTTTTTTAAATCGATACCAAACCAAGTTTTGACAATTCACCTGCCAAAAAACACTTCATCACATGTGTTAGTAATTAGCCACTTGAAACCAGCATATCAGTGAAAACACCGTCTGATTAAAAAAGGTTCAAGCTAGTAATTACATATACGAGTACATATTCTTTTAGCTAGGTAATTTGGATTGAACGATCGCGTGTGAAAATATTTTAAATAAACTGCTTAACATGCATGCATACAAACCTATTGTAGCGTACAGACGTCCAAAAAATATAAAAGACATTTTGATACAATCTAAATTTACAAGCCATAACGCACGTACATTTAGTTCTGTTAAATGTAATAGGCGTAGATGCTCTCATTGTTGCAATATTGTACAAGATTCAAGTATCTCTAGTTACGTTACTGGTGATAAGTTTGGTATACGTTGTAATACCGATTGCACATCTAAAAATGTTATATATCTTATTACATGTAAAAAATATCAAGTACAGTATGTTGGACAAACGAATCAAAATGTATCAAAACGTATGAATAGTCACTGTTTTGATATAATATGTTTCTCAGATCCAACGTTTTCATCTAATGTCGCAACGCATCTTAACGCCGATGCTCATTCAATAGAAGATTTTTCATTTATGCCATTCGACACTGTTAGTAATAACTTTGATCGTTTGTGTAAGGAAACTTATTGGATTCACAAATTACAAACAATGTATCCATTTGGACTAAATGCAAAACAGCTATATGATATGTAGAGATGCTTTCATTGAACAGTTATATGTACTATCGTTTGTTCCTATTTCTCTTTTTTACTACTATTTATAGGAATTTAAGTATCGTTTCGATCCGATATTTCATGTACTTGTGTTTGTGACAATATTCTACATGAGCCGCGTCTTGTCGCGTGTTTGGCTCCTGGATGAACAATTTTTTGAGTCGAATTTCGCGCGACGCGGCTCATTTGTTTTTCCCCGCTATTTTAACGTCACGTTATGTGACGTTACTTCCGGTGTTTATATATCTTTTATTCCATGATAAAGGCGATAAGCCGAAACGTCGGTCTTAAATTTAAACTAACGTTTTTTACGAGTTGGTGTTTTTGAAACTGTATTACTATAATAATAAGAAAATTCTTAAAGTTTACCTTGAATCAGACTGTTTTGGCCCCGCCCCGCCTATAAGACCTCTTGGGGATGGGAACTTCGAAATTCACAAAGGTATTAACCGTCATATCAGCAACAACAAATCACACCAAAGAAAGATTCACATAAATCTTTTCAGTCGTAAGAAATAACGTTATTTGTCATTTTCTCTTATATAGATTTAGTAAAGTAGGCCCCAACCCCAGGGCCATACTGTGATACCCAGGGGCATGAAAGTCACAAATTTCATAAAAGACCAATAGGCGTCAATAATCATGCTCACAATTTGTTTCTGATTGCTTCCTATAATAAGAAGATTTTTAAAGGTTATCTTTAATTGTTATAGGCCCCACCCTCAGAACCAGAACGTGAGACCCAGGGACATGCAAATCACACATTTTATAAGAGACCCATATGTGTTCATAAGCATGCTCACCATTTGTTTCCCAGTGCTTTCGATAGCAAGAAGATGATTTTAAAAAATTACCTTTAATTTGACTGCTTTTATCTCCGCTCCCAAGGCCCTAGAAGAAGTAGAAAATGTGAATTGTTTACGGATGCACTAAATATTTTAGGCCCCGTCCCCAGGGCCAAACCTAGGGATACGCAATTCAGTTTTTATAAAGACCCATATGTGTCCATAATCATGCTCACCATTTGTTTCCCAGTGCTTCCTATATCAAAAAGAAGATATTTAAAGTTTACTTTGAATTTGACTGTTTTGGCCCCACCCCAAAGGGGGGTGGGGGAACCATGTAATTGACAATTTTGATTCACCCTTAGGTAACAAAGCTGCATACAACTTTTCATTTCAAATGAGCTTACGGACGCACGACAACGGACAAAAGGCGATCGCAAAAGGTCCATTGAGATAAAGTCTCAGGTGACCTAAAAAGCAGCTGTCGAAGAACAGCGTACACGCGGCTATTCTAGCCTTGTCACAGAACAGTATATTAAATGTACCATCAGAAAAAACAGTTATCAATGAAACCATCTTTAATATTAACAAAATAGTAGATACATGTAAATGTATATGCAAGTAGGACTATTAGCGCAGAATATACATTATGTATATGTCCATATCTGACTATGGCTAGCTAGCCAGTACTCTAGTTGAAATATGGCAAAGTAGCCTCTTTAATAACTTTTAGCTCTACTGGCTAAAAGCCAGAAGGGCTTAATATGCGATGGTGCGTTGTCCGTCGTCTATCGTCCGTTAGCAGCACTTTCTCAGAAACCGCTAGGCCAATTAAACTCAAACTTCACATGAATGTTTACTATACAAAAGATTTTTTTTTTTCGATCTGAAATTTAAGATGGCCGCCATTACTGAAAATAGTCCAAAGCTTAAAAAATCTTCTTATGAACGGCCCAACAGATTTTCAAAATGTTTAAGTAGTAATGATAACCAAAAATGTTTTCTGTAAAATTTGTTCAAATGGTGTCCCTGGGGTTAAAAAATGACCCCGCCCCGAGGGTCCAGTTAGGGGACACATGTCATTATAATAAACATTAATTTATTTTTTTAAAAATGGAACTGATTTTGCCTATATTTTCACATAGGCATTGAGGTTTAGATTTGTAAAAATGACAGTTCATCTGTCTTAAGGGGTCAGGAGGGGTCCCAAAAGGGTAAAAATTGATAGTTAAAAAAATTGTTTTCATAAGAACAGGTAAGTCAGATTTGTTCATAATTGGCATAAATTATCCCTGTATGTAGGGCTTTGACTGAAGATAATAGTTAAGGGACTATTATTTATAGGGGCCCTGAAAGGGGACTTAGAATTTTACATAGGGATACTATGGGAAAACAGAAAATTCTCATCTTTTCATCCATTTAGGCAAAAATTGTTATTTAATTTGAGTTCTGAAGTATCATCTAGTCATAGGAAATAAGATTTTGTTAAATAAGGAGAAATGACTTTCCATAAAGGGCCAGGGGTGGGACAAAAAAGGGTAAAATAGAAAATGTTCAAAAATCTTCTCAACAATCGGTCAGTCAAATTTGTTCATATTTGATATAGATTATCCCAGTGAGTATGGGTTTAAAGTTTGTACAAATCAAGGGGCTTGTATTTATATGGGCCATGTAAGGGGACTTTGAGTTTTATATAGGAATACTATGGGAAAATGGAAAATTCTCTTTTTTCATCTACATATTTGGGCAAAATTATTATTCAATTTGAGTTCTGAAACATCGTTTAGTCATAGAAAATAAATATGGTTCAATAAGGAGGAATGACTTTCCATAAGGGGCCAGGGTGGGTCAAAAAAGGGTTAAAATAGAAAAAAATCAAAAATCTTCTTCTCAACAACCGGTCAGTCAAATTTGTTCGTAATTGATATAAATTATCCCAGTGAGTATGGGTTTAACGTTTGTACAAATCAAGTGGCTTTTATTTATAGGTGCCCTGTAAAGGGACTTTTATATATGAATACTATGAGGAAATGCTCATTTTTTCATCCATTTATGATTTTTCTTTTATTCAATTGAAGCATCTTCTAGTCATTACAAATAAGATTTTGTTTGATATGAAGGAATGGCTTTCCAAAAGGGGTCAGGTGGGATCACAAATTGGTTAAAATTGAACATTGTCATAAATCTTATTCTTAACAACCGGTCAGTCAGATTTGTTCATATTTGATATAATCATCCCTATGATTAAGAGTTCTTAGTTTGTAGAAATCAAGGGGCACTGAATATATAGAGGCTCTGTAAGGGGACTTTGAGTTTTACATAGGAATATTATGGGAAAATGGAAAATTCTCGTTTTTTCGACATTTGCGTAAATATGTTGTTCAATTTGAGATCTAAAGCAGTGTCTAGTAGCAGTAAATTTGATTTTGTTTAATAAAGAAGATTGAATTTTCATAAGGGGTCAGGGGTTAGGGGCAATATGGTTAAAATTGGAAATTTCCTCTAATTAACCTTTTAGCCAAACTAGTTCATATTTGATATACATTTTCCTTACATCAGCAAGGATTAGAGATTCTGCATACCAATGGGCTGGGATATATAAGGTCCCTGCAAGGTTACTTTTACATAGGAATATTATAGGGAAAACTATTTTTTTTGCATTTTCGCATCCATGTGTACAATAAAACTTTTATTTAAAATCTAAAGCATATCTGCTCATAACAAATCCCAAAGAATGGGTGATTGAAGTTCTGACAAATCAAGGGGCTGGGTTGTCTAAGGGTTCTGTTCAGGGACTTTATTTTTATTTTACAGATGAATGATATGGGAATTAAAGTAATTCCTATTCACAGCAATTAACTTTTTGTTCAGTATGGGTGTGATTGGGGTATATATCCATAAGTTGTTAAGACGACCCCCAAAGGAGGTGTGTGTGTGTGTGGGGGGGGGGGGGTATGTGTCAGAGTTTAATAATCAGGGCTTTGTATTTTTAATACAATAAAAAAAGTTGGAGTGGAGTGTCTTGGGGTTGATAACAAAGGGGTAGTGTAGTATTAAATTTAAAACAAAACACAATTTAAAACAGTGGGCGGGCAGGGACAGGGTGTGTGTGGATGTGGGGGAGTAACAAGATTGAAATGGGACAGAGTTTTAATTGAAAACAAAACAAAATGTTCAAAAAAGGCGGTGTGGGTTTCTTGGTTGGAGTTGTCCTTGGGTTCGGTAACAAAGTTGAAATGAGCAGGGGCGGGAGGTTGATGAGATGGGGTATATTCAATTACCCATTTGGGATCAAATTGTCAATTTAGAAATATTTACATGTACATTAATTCATATAAATCCCCAATAACAGTTTTAGGTTCATAATACAAAAAACTTTAACTTGATAATGCCAGTATCAACCAAATCCATTAAACAGTCAAAGTCAGTGATGTTTTTTAGTTGGTGGTGATCAGTTGACAGAATCAAATGTATCACTGAAAAATAAAATTGATTTTAAAAAAAATCAAATCAAAATTAAGCAATAAACTACATTGTTTCAATAAAATAATATTACCGTGTTTTTGGAAGTTTAGTAACTATAACATGAGTAGTTTGTTTAGGAACACAGAAGAAGCTGAGCTAAACATAAACTTTTAACCAATGAAAGACAACGACGACGATGTCAGGGTCATGACACTAGCTCTTCGTTGTTGTTTTGTTGTTGTTGTTTTTTTCAAAAAGACGAGGTAAAACCAGGGTCCAATGGACTACGCTAAATAGGACCGTATTGTCTAGAGTCCGGATAATCTGCGATCTGGTTTCTTTAGAGTCGTTTTGTTTAGGGACCGGATAATCTAGTTTCTATCTATCCAATGCATGTGTAGTTTCCATCTTAGCGAATCATCCAGTACACCAGAATGAAACACAGTCATAAAAACATAATAAAATATAAATTATGTCGAATAATATGCTAATATATTTCATTTATATTTTTACCTAGTGTTTTTACAATTTTTGTGCTTAATAAATGTCGTGTTGGATGATATCGTCTCCATATTTGTTATTCGGGAACCAAAAACAAGGGAAATAAATGCGTCTGGTAAATAGTCTAGTACCCTGCAGCATATTTCTTTATAGCAGGAATTGCGTTCTTCGAGTACCATCAAACCTTATTAAATAAATGAATCCATACGTTAAACAATGTAGATGAATTGCTTTTGTACATGTGCACATAAAAAGATAATTTTAAGGACGTCATTGCAGATCAAAATGTCAATTGTGTCTGTCTGTTCTCTTCGTTAGGCATGTACAAAAACCCTGAATTCCCTTGCGCTTACAAGTATACGTTTGTAATTATTTGATCCGATGATTTCTCCAATTCTAAATTACGGATTTGAAATTATGTCACATATTTGCAGATAGAAAGAAATGAACTCATAATTGACCTCTATCTTCAAACATAATTCTCTTACATAAATAACTCACCAAAACATAAAACAATAAGTGGGTTTGAATTTGAGAAATATGGGTACCTTATACTAACCATCGTAAAGCGTTATTATACTGCCGCCGAAGGCGATGAGGGATATGGTAATGGTTTCCGTCCGTCCGTCTGTCTAACACTTTTGTCCGGAGTATAACTACAAAACTATTCAAGCGATTTTGTTGAATCTCCACACAATGACAGAGGACATTGTGAGGAAGCGCAGTGTACACGAACAATCACGCTACCTTGCTTACTTCGTTTATTAAATTTTCTTGCCCGGAGCATCACTCCAAAACCTTGCTTCCTTTTTTTTAGCTGGCCGGGACGAAGTCCAAGGAGAGCTATTGCTATGACCCCGGCGTCGTCGTCTGTAGACATCCAGCTTAAACTTTTGCGTTTAAGTTTAACATATCTATGCAACCACTCGTTGGATGTGAATGAAACTTTGCATGTGTGTTCATCATCATCAATGCAACACACACAGACAATAACCATAACTCTGGATTGCATTTTTGCACAGTTATGGCCCTTTTTCGACTTAATTTTTCAGGTTAAAGTTTTTTATCAGAAAAGATATCTATGCAACCACTCATTGGATGTGAATGAAACTTCGCATGTGTGTTCACCATCATCGATGGAACACACTGAGACAAGAACCATAACTCGGGGTTGCATTTTTGGCAGAGTTATGGCACTTTTGGACTCAATTTTTCGTCTGTAGACACCCAGGTTAAACTTTTGCGTTTAGCTGTGTTGAAGTTTTGGTGTTTACCTCCAATCTCAAATTTTGCATGGATGGTGAGTTTTATTCTGTCGACGAGCTTTGTTGTCTTCTGACAACTCCTGTTGAATAATCTTCCTTTATTAATTTACACTTTTGTCCAGAGCATAACTCCAAAACTATTCAAAGGATTTTGTTGGATCATCACACAATGATTGATGACATTGAGAGGAAGTGCTGTGTAAAAGATCCATAACTCTACCTAAGTTAACTTTTAATTGAGTTATCTCCATTTATTAAATTTATTTGTGCTCTGTGTAACTCTAAAAGTGCTGAATGTCCAACATGACGCTTGTCTCGCTTTAGACTAGCATTAAATAAATCATAAACTAGCATTAGACGAACGTATGCATAGAAATATTGATAAATATTAAGAGTGTGCAGCAATTGTAATTTGAACGTAATTAAAAAGGAATATCGTTTCATATAAAATTGGCCTGAAAATCGTAGTTTACATAGGGAATGCCTACCGAACTATTTTCGTTCTTGGCCTTCCATACATCAATTTACAAAAATTTGTTACAAAAACTAGCTTTATATTTTTATCATGCAAACGAAATCAGAAGCACGAATATATAGCTAATAATTACTAATCAATTAATCACTAATATATATACTTATATTTATTATAATTTTACTGTCATAATGACGATATGTTTTCTTACATTATATGAGTTGGATATATTGTGGACTATTCATAGTACTGCATATGTCTAACAATAAATTATGGGAGTTCTATTGTTATTAGTGTATATAAAAAACACAAAATATACGAGTATTTGTTAATTATCTTTGGAATGGTCAATGTTTGTGTGTTTCTTTTCCTTTAATTTGCTAGTTATTTTGATAACCACATTGTAAGTCAACAAGATAAACTATATGCATAAAAAGCATTCAATTGAAAAGAAATTTTAAAGTAAATGTAATAACACATTTTAACCTATTAGAAAAGGTATATATACAGTTCCATGTATACATAATTAGATGCAAGTAATATAATATTATATTTGTGAATTTAAAGGAAATGGGGAAATAATCTCATTTGCGAATTACTATTGTAAATAATTTCGAGTGAAACGTCGTCTCTTAACAGGTTTTCGTCTTAGAAACAACACTTCCCGCATTTTGAGACAACTCATTCAAACTTTAAGACAACATGTCCATACTTTAAGAAACGTGGCCCATAAAATGATACAGAAAGAAATATGACATGAAAACACGGTCAAATGTAAACATTGAAAACATAAAACTTGATGTATTAAAAACTATGAATTACTGATTTATTGAATATTCAGTTTTGCGTCCTTTTGAAGCCACTGAGGGCTAACAGACGATCAGTTAACCTAACTACTAACAAGTTAACCATTACTCGAGCACACCCATCTCCGCAAGTAACTGATACATTGTCCACTTAAATCAGCGGCGAGAGACGAATGATAATGATATAAAGATTCGTATATCAATCACTATGACGACTGGTGAGGATTCAAATCTACGACCCATGGATTAATAGTCAGACGCGCTACTGACTATACCCAACTTTCGATGTCGGTGTCGCGTGAAAAGCCGATAAAATTTTTACTACCAACAAAAAAAGACGACTTTAGTTTAATCTAAATAAATCAATAACCATTTAAAGCATTTTGTAGTTATCGTAAACTGTTTAATTGCCTTATACAAGTGGAAAAAAGTGAATATTATATCTCCCTTCAAACACATTATTCTAGAATTGTACATATAGATAAAACAATATATTTTATTAGGATTTTCATCGATATTAATTTTATTCAAATAAGTTTTTATCCCATAAGTCCTTTTTAAACATTTTAGAAACATTCCTATATTTAAATTATCAACTTCTATTTATGAACTGGGATACAACGGAAGTTACCGGTACTGTGTACCATAAATAAAAATAGATGGTCTCGCATGTCGTTTTATGACCTCACCGGGAGCGATTATGAGAGACATTTATAACCATTACTTTATTTTCATGAAGTTATAAATCAATTTAAATTGTTTGATGAGGGTAAAATACATAGAATCAATTTTATCATTATCATTGGGTCAATATATTTTATGTATTTAAACAGAGACATATATATGTAATTATATCACCGATTTATATAATGTACTAGGACTTAATAAAGAGGTTATTGCGTTATTATAGCTATTACTTCTTATGAAGAAATAAGTAACAGTTATGATAAACAAATAAAGCAAGAAATATTTAAAATAGATAAATAAATATATATTTCTGCAAATAACGTTTCTTCAAATACTGGTGATTTTGTAGACTTTTCGCGTAACGATTTAGATTTATTAATCCTAATCCCACGCTTGGTAATCTCCCAAACCATCATATAAACGTGATGCAATAAAATGTTCGGTAGCAATTCCGATGATAGTCCAGTCATAAGAAATATTGACAACAATGCAGTGTCGTGTTCAATGTTTCGGTATTTGCCTTTTGTTTAAGAAATAAAATTTTCAGATACGATGTTTTGATTGTCTGTAATCACTTCTGGAAACGAAACGGCGATGGTGAATTTTGTCAATGTTTGGCACGGGTGATAACCAAGTGATTTTATTACCAATTGCCCCAAGGATTGTGTCTTGAATTGGCTTTAAATTGCTTATTGCATATGACCGAGAAGGTCTTGAGTTTAATAAAACCACATACTCTTCAGTTTCGAGAGTAAATGGATTTTGTACACAATGTTATGGCTCAGGAATATGTGTGATGGTTCTGTGAGGTATCTGATGGTTCGGCTGCATTGAAACTCCTTTTAAGTTATTGTGGGCTGTTTTATGATGTAGCTTTATATCACAATGGAGACGAATTGTGATATGTATAATAAAAATTAACCCATAAAGCAGTAAACCCATTAAGCCGACGATCTTAGCAAAAAAAAAAAAGAAAGCATCTACAATTATAATCTGTAAAAATCTTACCAATATTGATTGGTCGAGCATTTATGATAACATTTATAGGTCTCATCACATATTTGAATTGTGTTCTTTTTTCTATATTAAATAAGGTCTAGGATTTCCACGGTTCATAAATACAGACTATTACCCTGATCCAAATAATCAAATAACGTTTATTAACAACTCGGCAAAATATGTGCCTCTGGCCATTTAAGATATAGTATTAGATGCAATTTTATTAAGTAAATACATATTTTATTTTATACTATTAATTTATTTGTTACCTTATTAAAACGTGTTAGAACTCATCTAAAATATGGATATGTATATATATATATATATATATATATATATATATATATATATTAAAATTAGTTTATGTTTTGTAAAATGTATATACATGTTATATGTAATAACATGCAAATTAAAGAAAAATATACCTTTCAACAGTAGTTAAGTCACTGTTATCAATTGTAAAACATTTAATGCCTTTGTGTAACATCATAAAACATATTGAAGTAGCCAATACTAATAAATCACTCGCATTAATAATTTAAAATATATATAAAAAAATTATATACGTAACCTTTTTAATGAGTTTACAATGTTTTACCCGAGATATCAATTTACTTTGCCGAACAGTTTCAATGAATTGTATAGATATAATTCGTTGACAGAATATTATCTTTATTCCGACATGTACATAGTAATATATACACATGCAATATTAAGTCACGTTGATAAAACAAATCATATAGCAAGTATAATGTCAATACCCTCAAGAGCATATCCTTTAGATTGGCTTTACCATATCCTTTACAGAGGATGGACCAATATCAGAGGAATGTAGGACAAAATGTACACATGGATAAAAGCCCCTTGGTAAAAGTTGTACACATGGACAAAATCCCTTGGTGAATTTTGAGATATATCAATGTGTATTAAGCACTGCAAATACAATGTAGCGTTATTGTTTAAAGTATTAATTATGTATTTTAGAATGTTTTTAGCTTCATTTATCAAAATAGTTTTATTTGTAGATTTCATTAATTCCATATACGTTTTTTTCTAAGATCATTAAACCACAGACACATCAAGTGATATTCATCTTCCATGTCAAAGTAATTACAGCATACACACTATCTTTCATTTCTCGCTACTTCGCTAGTCCAAACAAGATAATACTAAAACTGAGATATAGATTTTGTTGATTCCCAACTATTTACACGCATGATTGCGTTGATTGAGCATAAAGATGGAATACTTAATTGCCCAACGTGTGGCTATAATTGCGGGTAACTTTTAACACACGATAAAGAGGGACATTAATTGAGTTGATTCCACTGATTTCTGAGTAAAAACGGAACATAACATAATATTTTCTTTATTGATGAAAACAAAGAATATATACATGTACATATTTTGCAATAACAAGTTTACAAACAAACAGTTGATAAGAATGATATGGGTGTTAACAATGTCGGCATTTTTACTATTTGAGGGGAGGGGGTTGTGTCATATAAATTAAAACATATTTTCATAGACGTTACGTTATTTAAGAAATTTGTTACAAATATAACATAAAATTGTTATTTTCTGATATTGGCTTTTGAGTATATATATACCGATGTAAAAAATAGGACTATTACCGAATATTTAGTAGATCTGGTCAGTCGCTATGAAAAATATTAAAATAGGTATGTAGGACCACATAATAGCACGTGGGCGGCGCGAGAATTACTACTCAGTTTTTCACGAGATCATAGTAAATATGCATTACATTCACGGGACTTCATTCATGAAATATTGCGTAAAAGAGAAGTGGGTTCCTTGTGATGGTCGGGTTTTATTTACGCTCGGTGTAGATCTTAGACATGTACTAATTATAACATTTTCATTAAAGGGAAGGTGAGGTCATTTACCATTTACTGCATCTAAGACATAGGTAGTAAGTAGTAGAATATGAGATAGGTAAAAATAAACAATTGTGTGCATGCAGTTTTAGTGAATAAACCTTTAACTGTTTTAGAAAGCGCTTTGATTGATTATGTAATTTTGAGTTATTCCATTAAGATTTTCTTCCATTCATTACAATTTGCTATGTACAATTAGAGGATTCACTGACTTTGTATGTGTAGTGTTTGTAGGGGAGAAAAACAACCGTCATATAGAGGGTATGGCTAATATTATGTGTGTTATTATTCACGAAAATGAAAACATAGTACTGTACTGATATACTCGTACAAAGTGTTTCATTATTAATCTGACAAAAGTTTTATTAACAAGGATATATTTTGTTGAAAGTAGTTCCTTGAATTTGATAATATGAGGCCTTCCATAGAACCTTATTGGGATTGAAAGTGACCCTTTTTCTTTAAAAAAAAAAAAAGGACATTCTAATAGATCGTCGCCCATAACGGGCATTTATGTTCCTCTTTTGGTATAAAAGACCAATCTTCCGGTTTTGCAAATAAACCTTATGTTCCCTGTACGGAAGTGCATGAGGGAAAGTCTTAGTGAAGTTGGGAGATTAGTAAGATAAAACTAGAGTTCAATATTTTCTTTAAACCAGCTGTACATTTGACCTTTAAGTAAATTATCTAGTTTAGAGACCCAATCCTGTCTGAACTGATCAATCAGGGTTTGTTTAACTAATTTATGAGTACTATTACTTTGAATTTCATTTTGATTTAACCATATATCAATATGAGTTTCCTTATAAAACTTGGTCATTTATAGGTATGTGTGGACTGTAGCATGTGCTGGTAACATGGATGAGCCGATAGGTTCGACATGGAGCTAATCTGGCACAACATGAATTTTTAAAAACAACTAGATCAAATTAATGCAATTTAATCTTTATACATGGAATTAATGGTATATATTTATGACTAAAACTTAATGTAAGTTCATGATCACACGGTGTGACGTGTTACAGAAACCGGAAGTTCTATGTTCGATATGCTCTATATTCTCTTTAAAATAGTGTTTGTTTATGTAGACACCTGTGGTATAGTAATACAAACAACCTATACCGACTATAGATACGATATAAAATGTAAAACTTCATGTTCCCGTGGGTGTGTCTATGTGAAAAATGCTAAAATGTAAACTCATAGATAGTTGTTCATAAACATATTGAAGATAAAGTGTTCTAAGCTCTAATATGAGCTATATGTTCACTATTGTAAATATGACTAAAATTTACCGTCAACGATTACATTATTTCAGGCGTTATGAACAATGATTTCAAGGCTCATGTTGTAGAAGATATTGATCCCGCCACGGCTGCTTATGCGACAACAGGGGTTCATACCAGTATAGTAAGTGCCAGGGTGTCATACGTATATAATCTTCTAGGTCCAGCTATCACATTGGACACCGCGTGTTCATCTTCCCTAGTAGCGATCAATATTGCATCCCAGGCTCTCAGGCAAGGTAAAATTAAAATTTATTTTCTTTCTGTTTCTTATTAATTCAGTATTCAGCTTAGATGGTAACCCAAGTCAAGTTTCATCGCTTTAAATGAAAAAGTACCGTTAACAAACATATGTTTGCAAAAAAGCATGATGTTTATATTTCACGACACAGCTGGCATAGGTAGCAATCAATGATACGGTGATATGCGTACTGTTACACGGGAGATATCAGAAACAGACCAAATGTTATGTTTCAATGTTGTTATCATTGAAGAAATGCATTTACATGGCTATCATAAATAAACGATATGGTTATCATTGTTATAAATAAACGATATGGCTATCATTGTTATAAATAAACGATATGGTTATCACTGTTATAAATAAACGATATGGTTATCACTGTTATAAATAAACGATATGTTTATCATTGTTAAAAATAAACGATATGGTTATCACTGTTATAAACAAGAGGCTTATGGGCCTTAACAGTCACCTGATATATATTTAGTGAAGTAGGCACCACCCCCAGCCCCAGTGCCAAACCATGAGACCAAGGGCATATATTTACATTTTTTATAAAGGATCTTTGGTCGTCAATAATCATGCTCACAATTTGATTCTGATTGATTCCTATAAGAAGAAGAAGAATAACTTTAAAGTTTACATTGAATTTTACTGTTTTAGCCCCACCCCTAAGACCTCATGGGATAGGGGATTATGAAATTCACAAAGGTATTAATTATCATGTCAGCAACAACAAATCACACCAAAAAACAATCCCATAAATATATTTAGTCATAAGAAATTCACACTTAGGTACCAAAGCTACATACATTTCATTAGGATTGAGTTTACGATTTTTGAGAAGAAGTCGAAAATGTCAATTGTTTATGGACGCACGACGACGGACAAAAAGCGATCGCAGAAAGGTCATTGAGACAAAGTCTCAGGTGACATAATAAATGATATGTTTTTTATTGTTATAAATAAAAGATATGGTTATCACTGTTAGACACTAACGATATCGTTATCTCTGTTATAATTAAACGGTATGGTTATCACTGTTATAATTAAACGGTATGGTTATCACTGTTATAATTGAACGATATGATTATCACTGTTATAATTAAACGATATTGTTATCACTGTTATAATAAAACGGTATGGTTACCACTGTTATAAATAAACGATATGGTTATAACTGTTAAAATTAAACGATATGGTTATCACTGTTATAATAAAACGATATGGTTATCACTGTTATAAATAAACGATATGGTTATCACTGTTATAATTAAACGATATCGTTATCACTGTTATAAATAAACGATATGGCTATCATTTTTATAATTAATCTATATGGTTATCACTGTTATAATTAAACGATATGGCTATCACTGTTTTGAATAAACGATATGGTTATCACTGTTATAATAAAACAATATGGTTATCATTGTTATAAATAAACGATATGGTTATCACTGTTATAATTAAACTATATGGTTATCACTGTTATAAATAAACGATATGGTTATAACTGTTATAAATAAACGATATGATTATTACTGTTATAATAAAACGATATGGTTATCAATTATAAATAAACGATATGGTTATAACTGTTATGATTAAACGATATGGTTATCACTGTTATAATAAAACGATATGGTTATCATTGTTATAATAAAACGATATGGTTATCACTGTTATAATAAAACGAAATGGTTATAACTGTTATAATTAAACGATATGGTTATCACTGTTATAAATAAACGATATGGTTATCGATGTTATAATAAAACGATATGGTTATCACAGTTATAATTAACCAATATGGTTATCAATGTTGTAATTAAATGATATGGTTATTGTTAAAAATATTCATTTGAAACCAAATACATATAATTATATTTAAGCAAAAAATAAATAGTTTCTAGTTGGTCATTGAAAAATAAGAATGGGTATGTAGTTTTTTTTTCTCTCAGGAGGTACTTCATGTAGTAATATTTGAAACAGTCAAGTCGATCATTAGGTGTAGTTGTTCGGTAACCAACTTATATTATTGAGATAGGTACATTAAAGATTCATTGTGCTGTTCTGAATAAGAATACTAACATTTTATTAATCATATTGGGATTGGGTCTACCATCGCTATCACACTGGACGACCATGTTGGATAGCGTTACGCATTAAGAGTACATGTATAAACAAATTAAATGCTCTCTTTATCGGGCACATTTGTAGCCTATAGGCGACCTAAAGCTATACTTCCCTATAAAATGATATATATGCATGGAATTTCGTTCTGGTTTTGCAGGAGAATGTGACATAGCTATATGTGGTGGCGTTAATTGTATAATGGATCCGTCTGTTTTCATCGCCCTTTCAAAGGCCAGAATGTTATCACCTACTGGTCAATGTCAAACATACTCGGCGGATGCAGACGGTTATGCTCGTGGTGAAGGATGTGGGATTGTTATTCTCAAACGTGTCGCAGATGTAAGTAATCGTGTTTGATAAAAGTTTTATTGATGAAATTATATCCTCCAATTTTCAGGAGAATATATAAATACAAGTCAAAAGTACAAGTCAACATATCTACAAAAATGAATAATACATAAACATTTTAAAAGAAATTCACAATTAATGTATTGTTACGTACACCGAGCGGATTATGCACACACATACTAATAAATGTAATAGTATGGTTACTGAACGTGTATGGATAAATATTAGTTGGGACAAGTTGTTTTGGCGGAGGAATACGAGCTTGTGAGTTTTCTTCCACCAAAACAACGAAACAACCGAAACTAATATTTATCCTTACACGTTCAGTAACCATTTTATTGTATACTGTCCTATTGTTTAGGCTAGTTATTGTTTAGGCCAGTTAAAATCATTAAATGCTATTTTTTCTATAAATTGTTCACATAACTAATAATTTGGTTACATACTACCTAACGCTATCATAGTAACGTAGCGTCGCGGGAAATAGTACAACGTCATTTCGCAATGTAACGTTGCGTTGACGGCATAGAAATAACTTTCATAACTGTCTTTTGTGTCATAATTATATTGCATGTTCTTTGATAAGATGGGAAAAGTAGTTCCTACTTCCGTTGCACGTGTTAAAAGCTCCCGTGCAATATCAATGCGTACAATACCATAACATATTGCACGCTCTTCCTCTATAGAAAACTATAGGGACAATATGAAAGTATACAATAAATAACAATTTTCAATGGGCTACCGGCCGTTTAATTTAAGATAAATGGTGAAATAATTTTTCTCAAGCTACTTTGCTTGATGACTGGATGACAAATGATTGAACAAATGATTCGTGTTTAAAGAGAAGAGTCATGTACAATTAACTACTACATATAAAACCAAATTACAAAGGTTTCATACTAATGTTTCAAACAACACAAACCACCATGACCAGAACTGTGTTTCATAAATAAAACTAGTTCTGCAGAACTCCAAATAAATGCCCAGGACTGTGTTCTAAATAAATAAAAGCAGCATTCCCAACTCGAAACCCTGAGCTGCCCTAAAGTCTTAAACTTACGTCTCAAACTCTTGCTCAGGACTGTGTTTTAACTAGTCCTGCAGCAATATTTTCAACCTGTTTCAACACCTGTTGAATTAAACAATGGCACACAACAGACTGCAACCCAATACACTGTTCACAAATTTCAGACGGTTCTGTAATTCTGAGTTTAAAACTGCACTTCTGAGAATCATTCATTCACTTGTGACACTCGATCCAAAGTCCCAGTACTGTATTTCCAAATAATAATTTATTGACTAATTAATTAATCAACGTTTTCTTACAGCTCCTTCTCCGTCGATTTGTAACACCAGAATGACTCAAAAATACTAGCGATTGGCTAATTCTATAGCACAAGTCACATGACTTTTATTCGGGCATTCTTGTTGTTCCCCTACAAAATGATGTTCGAGATTATGCGATTCCATTGAAAAAGCAACCTTGAATAATGGTGTCCACGTATTTTACATAATTTACGGTGCAGGAGTGTATTAACCCCATGGCATATATTTTATATTAACCTAGTGTAATATCACTTCCGATTCATCGCTCGGTTTTTCCATATAACTCGGCTCTCGTATGTAAATTTACTAAGTACTTTCCGATTCGCCACAATAATAAACGACGTCGATTTGTCATGGTTAAATGACGATATTTTAAGACGTTACGTCAAGCAATGACTCACGGAAACTGATATGCTCGATTTTTTTCCGTGTTCTTTATAGAGATGATTTGTAATTCGAGCCCAATTATTATTGAATTTATTAAATACGTTGGGAAAAAAAATGATATATTGCTCGACAGCAGCCTCGCATAGGTATATATATATATATATATATATATATATATATACCAAATCGTTTAATAAATCCATTCATAAATAAGAAGAGAATTTATAAGTTTTAGATAAATCCAGGTGACCGATTATGAAAGTTGAGGAGTGCATATACGACATTGTATTCCCTTTATTCACATATACTGTTTCATTAATGTTATCAAACCATGTTTAAAGCGACTGTTTCTGAGGTGCATTAATTTTGTTTTATACAATTGAAGGCTCTTAAACAAGAAAACAAAATATGGTCAACGGTTAAAACGGGCTCAAATCAAGATGGCCACACAGCAACACCAATAACTGCCCCTTCCGGTACACAACAGACGGACCTGTTACAGAGAGTGTATAGACGATACAAAGTGGACAAGTCCAAGATGCAAGTGATCGAAGCACATGGTAAAATATTATTTTTAGGAATGTCAAGTACTTGAAATTGTTTACTTAACATTTGGTCATAACTTTTATTTGAAATTTGATGTTTTGACAAAACAAATTGACACAAAGTCCTGAAAATTCTATATATTATGATAACGCGATTAATTCAGATCAGCTTGAAAACTCAGTACATAGTGAGCGTTAATAAGATCATTAATTCAATTCTTGGCTGTAGGCCACATCCATCTAACACATTTATATTTATACATGTTTATGTCCGATAGATTTTGCCTATGATTGTATAAATTAGGGAGTACATTGATTTAATTTTGCACGAACGTTGTAAGTAAGTTATGAGAGTGTATATTTAAAAAATATAAACTTTCAGGTACAGGCACCCCTGTAGGTGATCCTATCGAAGCGAATGCTCTTGGTGGATTTTTTAGCGGTGACAATGTTATCAAGGATAAAGTGTATATTGGGTCCGTCAAATCAAATATAGGACATCTGGAAGCAGCGGCAGGGGTTGCAGGACTTATTAAGGTCCTTCTGATGATGGAAAATGGGACCATTGTACCTTCTCTTATGTATACGAAAGAAAATGAAAATCCAAAGGTGAATTTGGATAAGTTCGGATTAGTCGTCCCAACGAAAATCACAACATGGCCAACGAAAGGAAATCAGAAGCGCATCGCATGCGTCAACAGCTTTGGGTTTGGGGGAACAAATGCACATGCCATTATAGAGCAATGGCAAGACGATGACTTGAGTAGTTCTCCATTGAAAGGCCACACTGAAGTTTCACATAAAATTGTTACAATTTCAGCACCTGAGGAAAAGGCATTGAAAGAAAATATAAGACAGTTTCATGACAGTCTGAAAAAAGACACAACTTCTTGTAGCTTGTCTACACTTTCATTCACTTCTACAAGAAAAAGAGATCATCATGCGTACCGGAAAGCTTTTGTTGCTGAAAATAAAGACCAACTGATCGAACTTTGCAATGATTTCGCCAGTACACAACATACAATACAAAAGAAACAGTCAAAACAAAAAGTTGTGTTTGTATTTTGCGGAGTCGGCACGACATGGACTGGGATGTGTGTGACAATGCTTGACAATAACATATTTAAACAAACAGTTAAATCTATCGATCGAATTCTGTTCCCTCTGACCGGCTGGACAATAGAAGATAAATGGACATCACACCAAGACAGTGTCCAAAGTGATCCATTTGTGGGTCACATTTCAATATTTGCATGTCAGTTAGGACTTGCATCTGTATGGAAGGCCCTTGGAATAACTGGAGATGTCGTTGTTGGACAATCGGTAGGAGAAGTTGCAGCTGCATACGTTGCTGGAAGCATAGATATTGAAGCCGCTGTTAAAGTGATTTATTTCAGATCAAAATTTCTAGCTGAAGTAAATGATGGTGCAATGTTATTTGTCAACAATGTCCCATTTGACACGATTCGAAAATATTGTGAAAAAAATGCAGGGGCATTAGTTATAGCGGTGTACAATAGCCCCGTTTCGTTCACCATTGCGGGAGAAAAAGAAGCCATTAAACAACTTCAACAGGACATCGAGCACACTGGAGAAGAATCTATTCGTGTTGTAGAATTAGATGTTAAGTGTGCTTATCATAGTAAGCATGTCGATAAAGTGGTTGACAAGCTGGTGTCGCATCTTACAAATATCTCGGGTAGAAATGCCCAAATCGCAATCATTTCAACAGTTTCTGGAAAGCTGGAAGCCAATGGGATCTACAGAACAGGCAAATATTGGGGAGAAAATATACGTAAACCTGTTCTCTTTTGCGATGCCATCAACTCTGCAAAGGCCGACACTGGACAAACAATATACATTGAGATTGGTCCAAGTCCTGTTCTGCGGTTGCACATTGATAACATATTTCAGCAAGAATCAGTTGAAAATGTTCTTGTGCTTCCAACAATGACGAAAGGAAAGGAGATGCAGACATTATCACAATCCCTTTCTACTCTATATGAATACGGCTTCAACCCTAACTGGGAAGCCATTATTCCTGAACAAAAAGATGTGTCCGAGTTACCCAAGTATAAATTCTGGCTACAAAAATCGCTTTTCCAGAATCATACTATTGTATTGAAAAACCAAGGTGTAGATATATCAACCCGCTCACATCTGTATTTACAAAGGGTGCCAGATGTAAACGGCAACCCAGCTTTCAAAGCGACTATACAAGGGACAACGACCAAAGGAATGATCCTCGTACCGGGGGCATTTTATGCGGATGTGGGGTCAGAGATAGGCAAATGCCTTTTGGGCCTTCCGCCAAATTCTGTTGAAACATCATTACAATTTTTAAAGCCAACAAAATTAGAAAAAAATGTTGCTCTAGCTCTGTCAATCTCAGTGATTTTGACATCGGATACTGAGGCTATTTTTTACGCAAAAAATAGCAATTCCCTCGTTTGCAAAGGTAAAGTTCGCCAGTCACCTTTTATTAAGAAAGGCATTCACAAAATTGATACAGAGATAATCAAGCATAGTTTTAGCAATGACAATGTTCGACGAATGACACATGAAACTTTGTATTCGATGCTCGAAAGCCTGGGGTTTACATACGGCAAATTGTTCAAGATTATGAAAAGCTGTGTAATCCACAAAGATTCGTGTCTAGTTGATATAGAACTGCCCACAGAGATGGATCAAGATTTGGATCGAACAACACTACATCCGTGCATACTTGATGGCATGATACAATCTACCTTAAACATGACAGAACCCAAAACATTACAAATGATCAAAGAGGAAAATCTAAAGTTTCTACCAGTAGGGATTGAAAAATTGGTGGTTTACAAGAAACCCCAGAGACAAATGTTGTTGTATACAACACGTACAAATGAAACGCTTTTCAAGACAGTGGTAAAAGTCCATTACAACTGTATTCTTTTCAACACGGACGGTGATATCATAGCCGAGATAACAAACTATTCCACCTTGAGTAGACGTGCTGAGTATTGTACTCCAGACGAACTGGCTTATCACGTTACTTGGCAAGAAATACCACAAGTAAAACCGACACAATCAAAACGAATACTTATGCTCGCAAATACACAAAATAATGACAATTTGAAAGATTTAGAATGTGACAATAATATTATAAGCTGTTTAAAATCAGAGGCACCATATGAATCATTCATATCAGACGCAATGGCGACCACAAAACTGAAATGGGGATCATCACACAAAGCAGACGGAATTGTTGTCATCGCTGATACGTTCAACACAGAGAACGATTTGAAACCAAGCGATGCCAGGCAAATTTACGATAAAACAAAAGTCAATTGTATGTTTCTCTTGGCACTTTTGAAGTATATGCTGAAAGAAAATTTAAGAATTCCACTATTCATTGTCACACAAAACACTCAGCATTTAAACAGTCGATACAGAACGACTAGTTTGAACCTCGTTGGGTCTGAAATATGGGGTTTCGTACGTTCAATTCAAATGGAGTTTGTAAACGGACAAATGACGATAGTAGATTTACAGCCACCCATTAAAGCGGCCATAATTACGTTGATGGACTTTGTTCGCAGTACAATCGATATATTACATTCGTGTAAAACAGAGATAGTAATTCAAGAAAACAAAGTATATGCAGCAGAATTTAATACAACTGATGCTTGGGATGTCACACCAAAATACCGTAGAAATAAAGCTGTGCCGTATCCCTCTTCTGCAGAAACCGAAACAAGCAAACTACCATCTTACATGATAGCACGGAAGTTTCCAGTATATTTACGCTCAGAACTTGCTACGGCCGTGAAGAACACAAGTGTCATCCCCAGCGAGACCATACATGAGGGAGAATCATCGGGAACGATGGGAACGGAAATTATTGTTAAATCCGTCTTTTTACACCCTGTAGTAATGTTTCCAATAACAACGACATCACTCATGTGCGAACCAGACATTTGGCAAGAGTATAGACAGGAAGGTCATACAATTATTGGTCTAGAGTACACTGGGTTCCCCTTACCAACTCAGAGTAGGAGTATGTTCAGGTGCAGCAGAAGTCGAGTTTTCCCAGATACTGAAGATTTGTGCGATAGATGGGAAATAGCCTGCGTATATCCCTCGGAAATAAAAACGGTGATGACTGTACCAAATACTTGTTGTGTACATGTAAGAGATATCCCATATTATCGACCTGGTATCCTAGCAACGACATTGTTGTTTCTGGCTATGGCGGAGAATGTCCCTACCGGTTCCAGTGCCACAGTACTATGCACGAATGAAAATCAACTTTCTGCTGCTCTTCTAAAAGAAATCCTTGTTACCTCGAGGTCAGCAAAGATTCGCTCACCAGACAGTCAGGACACATTTGAAGTTATTGTATCTTTAAATCAAGATGAAACAGCACTTGCAACAATTCAAAAATCCAGAGCGTTTATTTGTTTCAAAAGTGCACTTTCACCAAGTTCGATGAGAGTCTTGACAAGCAGAAAAAGTATAGATGTGACAGAAATTGATACCAAGCATATATTTCAATGCAAAAATATTAAGAGGCTTCTTCGAAAGGTTGTGAAGTGGTTGAAGAAGAATAGCTCCTTCGTTCAAAAACAATTTGAAAAGGCAAATCTTGGAGAAACCCTAAACACCACAGCAAATACTTCACGTACCAAACTTCCAACCATTGACGCTACCAGGGTCGGAAATGGTGATATGCCTTTTAAACTGAGAGTTGAAAACGCATTTATCAAATCCAGAACATATATCATAACTGGAGGTCTCACCGGTCTTGGCTGGCAATTATTGATACTCATGGTGGAAATGGGTGCTGGAACGATTGTAACATTAGCCAGGACGGCAGTCACAGATGACAGATTGAGAGAAATAGAATCAATTCAAGACAAATATACTTGCAAAATTATCTGCATACAGGCTGATGTTTGCGACTTTAATTCATTGAAATCTGCAATGCAACAAATACAACACATCGAAGGAACGGGCAACGTATCCGGAGTGTTTCATGGTGCGGGCGTCTTAGATAGTAGCACATTAATAAACCTCGAGGAACATCAATTGGATCGTGTGATGAAACCAAAAGTCCTTGGCACGCTGAACCTTCATATCGCAACAAAGTGCTTTGACCTGGACTACTTTCTGGTACAGTCGTCGATCACAAGCGTCTTTGGCCAGCCCGGACAAAGCAATTACGGCGCTGCTAATGCTTTCCTAGATACATTTGCCCACTGGCGACGTCAAAAAGGTCTTGCAGCCCAAGCAATAAATTGGGGGGCATTAGATGTCGGCATGGCTGCCCTGCCTTGGTATAAGGATAATTTCGAAAAGCGAGGCTACACACTGATGTCACTTGCAGAAATACGAAGTTGTTTCCAGCATGCCATCATGCAAAACCGTACAGGAGTCGTGTACACCAATTTGGAATGGAAACTGGTAGCCCGTGATTATGCAAATCCACAAATGGCGAGAGCAAGGCTTAAAGTAGAAAGAGTTCTTGAAGAACGCAATGCCGGCGATAGAAAGTTTGATGATAATGAATTGATAGATATCTTAGACATGGACATTTTGCGGAAATCTGACAGCAAAACTCAAACAGAAGTTATGACAAATTTTGTTCAGCAAGTAGCGAAGAGAGTCATTGAAACAACTATTGACGCACATGTAATGACCCTCTCATTTGAAGAAATAGGAATGGATTCAATGTCTGCTATGACTTTCACAAATATCGTTTATGATGTCTGCCAATATCGAATCAGTCCACAGTTTATTTTGGACAAACGACACAGCTTAACAGACGTTGTGACATATCTACTTGGCGAGTTGAGAGAAGAAGATCAAACAGCTGAGTCAGCAAGCAATACCATTGCGATTAAGCAAACAAAAGCATAGATAACCAACATTCAGGTAATAGTTCACGTATTTAAAAAACAAAAACAAAGTCAACACTTCTAAATTATCAGTAATACACTGGTCTGTAGAAGAGATCTACTTTCCCGATTAGGTCCGTTAAATAGCAATGTTGGAAAAGCCACATTTGAGCACTGTGGTTATTTAGATGCGTCAACTGAAGTTTGAATGACGTCATAGTTTAGTAAGCGTTCGATTGCTATGAATTTCGGGACAGGTATATAATTCCCTGCTTTTTCATTGGGGGATTAACAGACCTGATTCGGGAGACATCACGTTCTAGGATAAACCAGTAAAGTATAAATATACATTTATCGAGTGCCATTAAATCACCTAATAGTTTGCCGAAACATGCATGTAAACTACCTATGCATATAGCTTTAAAATAATGCATCCAACCAGAGTTCTTTCTATCAATTCTGCGGGCTGACATTTTTACATTAAATCACGTGACCACTGTATTGATAGAAAGACCCAGTCTCCCCATGCATAGGAAGATATTCTATAAGCCTTTTAAACAAAAATATTATTATTGATTGATTGAATATTTAGCGTCATTTTATGCCATTTAGGGTTAACAGACGATCAGTTAACTTAACCAATGTTTCCTGGGATCCTGTAAGGTTAACCAGTACTCAAGCACACCCCATCTCCACAAGTAACTGATTTCTTTCCAACTTAAATCAGCGGTGAGAGACGAATGATAATGACACGATGTCGTATATTAATCATCACGAAGACTGTTGCCGGGCAAGGATTCGAACTCACGACCCCTGGATTGATAGTCAGTCGCGCTGCCGATTCAGCTTATCGGGCCTGCAAGTAGTGTAATGGATAGAGTGTTGGCCGCTCACGCCAGAGGTTGCGGGTTCGATCCCCAAACTCGGCCCGATGCCTCTCAGTACTGGTTCTACCCAGGAAGCGGACTCGAGAGCGGTTCATATAAACTTTCATCGCAATCGAGCTTAAATAAATTGGTATAAACAAAACACAAAACAGATTCTTCTTACTATATATACTAATTTGTTCCGAAACATGTTCCAATCTCTATAATATTAATAAAACTGTTTTTACTGCAAATAAAGCTTTCTATTTGTACATGTAATATATTTGTTAATGGCTCGCTTTTATGTGAAAACGTATACAACAACAGAAACGAGACGCACAAGTATTGCAGGGCAATACATCATCCCCTGCCAGTGTGTTTGAGTAGTTAAATAAAGTTGAAGAAAATAGTCTACTGGTCGTCTGCAGAATCTGGATCCTGCGATAATCTAAATAGTAATAAAAGTAGGCTCACCGACTTAAAAAATATAAGAACATGCATAATATCCTTATTGTCCAAGATTACAAATATACCTTACGTATTTTTTACGTTAGCATAGGATCCAGAATTTAACACTATTATTTGAAAATATATTTTATTGCAATAGCAACCAAAATATAGGTCACATCTGAAAATCAAAGCAATGTACGTACCACACGTATTCTAATCATTCTTTTCTATTATCATGTCAATTTATATGAGTTTACTTTACATACTTTTAAAGTTAACACATAAACATAATGTTGGTATTATCTTTCACGTATTTGTTGCTATAGTTAACTAAATATTGGTTTGACTAAACTTTTAAAATAACATGCATTCCTTGCTCTCTTGTACCATTTCAATTTTACGCGCTTTTAAGTTTGCATTTACATTTACACCTTTTATGTGAATTTAAGATTTCGGCAATGCCTCTAGTGTCCGATCTTTAAACTTTATATCACGTGCCAGATTAGTTTAAAGGTGTCCATGTTATCTAATGCACTACCACACTGTTGATAACACGAATGTTGAAAACGTTTTCCCTCAAAGATGTATTCTATGAAGAGTTGGTTGAAACAGTTTCATGTTGTATCCACGTGTATGACTAATATCCAAGAGAACGAAGAATATTTCACGATCTACACTGTATTTTTTAGTCATCAGTTTACAGGTTTTAATGAGATCACAGTTTACCCTCCTCTGGCTCAGGGAATATAGATGCTTGTGGTATGAAAGTGCGTTTAGCTCAAGTATGAAACGAGACCTTTGGACTTTTTCTAAAGTTTCAAGATCTTAACATAATATTGGCATAAACTCTAAGCACAGTGTCCCTAATGGGTTTAACATAAGTTTATGAATAGTTTTAAGACTATCCAGTATGTTTAAAGCGGCATAGCCAGTATGTATGTATATGGATTATGCCTGGTGTAAAATACCATAGTTTATCGTCCGAAAACATTAAAATATCCCCGATATTTGACCTAACCCTTTGGAATAACGTAAATGATTTAGTGGTTATATCCGTAAATGTCCGAAGATTTCCGGGCATCATCGATTAAATCCGGATAGGCAGTTAAGTTTCATCTTAGATTTATACCGCCGAGCTTGATATATAGTTATGTATGCGTATTATCACTTGGTCGATTCGAGATCGACAAAGATTGTAACAAGATTGTTTTCTTAGGTTCTTACAAAATGGGAAAAAATGTCCATAGTTGCACATATCTGGCGACCGTTTTAATGGTGAAGGATAGCGAAGCAGCTTAGTTACATATTAGAATTACTGATCAGTAAATATAGATTTAAAACACGATTGATTTATTCACGTTTAAGAGAGGTATCGGCTGTTATAAATGCATCGAAAGCCATGAGATTCCACGAAAATGTTTATCATTGATGTTGTTGTTGTTGTATGGTGTTTAGCGTCGCTTTCAACAAGTTTTCAGTCATATCGCGACGGTGTCTACTTGAGACAGTATTATAAGCGCTGTCACACTGGAGTATCATGCCGCAGACACATGATATGATACCCCACTCAGTCACATTATACTGACACCGGGCCGACCAGACCTAGAACTTTCCTTTAAATGCTGAGCGTCAAGCGAGGAAGCTTCTAGTACCATTTTTAAAGTCTTTGGTATGACCCGGCCGGGGATTGAACCCACGACCTTCCGCATGCGAGGCGGACGCTCTACCACTGGACCACGCCGCGGTCTTTATCATTGATAAACAAGTTGTTTCTTTCTTTATAAAAACAATATATTCCGATACAGGTTATGTCGTTTTTTAGTGTCTGCTCACATACTCGGGTAGAGTTTTTATTTACGTTACTTCATTTTTGTAACGTGTAGAAATAGATTTGTATTTGGATGAAAATATCTAGATGTCCGTTTTTGTACATGATATTATTCTTGTCGATTGCTTTTTCTTCTTTTTAAAAATATATTTTGTATTAAATCCCGCCTTATTGATATCTTTTGTTACTTTGATTATGATAACTTTTAGTTATTTTGTTATTTCAGTTGACTACAATCTAACACTACCAATGATTGAAGTCTTTGGAGCTCTCGAAATACCCCAGTCGGCTTGTAACATGACAAAACTCAATACATTCAAGAAAATCAACATATACGAATTGTATTTCATGAACAATATTCGAAAGCAGAGGACGCACTACATTGGACAGAGAACTTATATTATATCCGAGATATAAACACATCGTTTCGTCTCTGATCATTAGCATAACGATTGTTTACTAAACTGTTAATGTAGCTCTGGTCACAATGGCCAGTATAAATGCAATACGCTATTGTGAAACTACGTCATCCTATTTTAATGGAACCTAACGTATCAGTATGATAATATTAGTACAAAGTTGCAATAAAAGCAATACTTACCTGTATTGGACGATTATAGCTATGAATAATAGAATGGCATAAATTTATTAGATAAAACTATTACGTTATGTGTGCCATATTGGTATTCAAAAAGCACATTATACGCATTAAAGCCAATGAATGTAACGGCGACGTTGTCAACATACTGAATAAGCGCACGCATTTGTAGGACAACGGTAAACGTCACGTAAACGTAACGGCAATGTGACGTCTCGCCAGCAAAACAAAATCGTGCAACTAATGAAATGTCAACCGGTCCTTTTTAGCTCCGCCCAGCTGCAAATGTAGTTATCTATATAGTTTACATGTAGGCCGACTGCAGTAAATACGTAAATATTCGGCCTTAATGAACTATATATTTAATACACATGTAACTATATATAGTAACAAAAATGGGCGGAAAACTCATAATCATAATTGGCCCGGTGAATGCGTGCGCGTGAATCCAATGACCACATAAAATGTCATCATTGTCAGTTCATTTTCAACATGTCGGTATATTCTTTCACGGATAAAAAAATAAGTGTTCTTCTTAAAAGAAAATCGCTGATATGGTATTAAGTGTTTGTGTACAATATTATTTTATTTCCATTCTGTTTCTAATGTAAACAAATCAAGGAAAGCAACTGCGTAGCGACCTCAATTTGAAACTGAAAAGCAAATAAATATCTTAAAATACGACGTCAACGTCAAAATGGCACAATAACTCGGTTGGTTAAATTGCACGTCATATTACATTTAATCAATGTTAACGTCGTGTGTTGAAGACGCGTCAATGACGGTTTCATTTTTTTTTAAATTAAAATTGTTTTTATTATTAGTTCTCTTTCATTTTATACTCGGATAAAATATAAGGAAAGTATGTGTACATTTTATTTTGAAGCACGTGTAATAAAGAGGTTGATAAATGGACATCATGAACATTGCTTTGTAGTGGTTACAGTCCCGGTCACACCTACCGGCCCGGATCTGTCGTGTATCAACATCTAAAGATTAACTGCATTTCATTTCTCAGTGTCTTTGTAAGTGACACGGTTTGATGCCGCCTTTAGTTTATACTAATTTATTTTAGCTCGATTGTGATGAAAGCTCAGAGCTTATATGAACCGCTCTCGAGTCCGCTTCCTGGGTAGAACCAGTACTGAGTGTTGTTTTATGAGAGGCATCGGGTCGAGCTGGGGATAGAACCTGCAACCTCTGGCGTGAGCGGCCAACACTCTATCTATTAGACTACCACCGCCTTTGTTAATCATTTCCATTAATTGAATCTACTGTCTATCTGTCTGTTCTAAAAGCCAGATTTTTTTTTTATATATGAACATTAGGAAAAAATCACCAAACCACATATGCATCAAGGTCAAAAATGGCGGAAAAAATTACAAAAGCAATTGAATTTATTTGTTTACAAAAATACATAAATAATGATAAAACAGATATAGTTTAAACATATTTATTGCTAATAATCATACAATTACATAAAACAGATATATACATGATTGATTGGCAACAAAGATCACATTTGTTTCTGCTAAATGTACAATAAATTTGTTTGACAACTACATGATTTTAAAAAATCAATCAAAATATTTTCATGGCATGCTCTAGTGATTTGATTGAATACGCAAGATTTGAATTTTTACAAGACTTGCACTTATTTTATATTTATACATAGATGTCATAAGTAGCTTTTTTGTAATGGTGTTTAACGCCATTGTTAACACATGACAGGTTATATATGGTATTTCCTGTTTTATTGGTGGAGGGGGTCACAGAATGTATCTGCGTAGAACCACCGTCCTTCCACAAGTAAAGATATTGTAACACATGGTTATTATGCGCATGTTTTTACCTGGCGCTCATAAATCTTCGCCGATATGTTCGGGCGTTTAAACGCCTTCTCCGCGGACAGCTGTTCGTGAATGCGACATGATGCCGGTTAAATGATGTATTGCTATCGGTTTGTCAACAGTTATATCACTATTGGCGTTCTGGCACCGAAAATTAATTTACGAATATACACGGAATATTTATGAGTCCCAGGTAAATATAAATGGACAATACACGTTTATAGGAATTTTAGGTGAACATAAAATACTTCTATTCTTTTATGGGGATTTGTTTTCATTAGGCATTTGGGGGCCATAAAAGGGTTAATATTGTGAACTTTCTGTTCAATTATTTGCATCGGATTGTATGGGGAAATCTTTAAAAACCTTCTCTGAAAATAGAAATTGTAAAATTTAGGTTTTTCTACATTTGCAGCAATGAACGTCAACAAAACAACTCGATCATTGTCGTTTTTATTTTTGGTATGAGTAAAGTTGCGTGATCATTTGATTGACAAGTTTTATGGGTTTTTTTTCGTTTTAAATTTTAAACAATTCATGAATGTAAAGCGTTACAATATTTTTGTGATGTAATCGTATTTTCCACTGTTTAAGAAGATCTAAAAGTAAAACCATGGATGATTTAAGTTAATTTTTTATCTGTCTGCGTAAAAAGTGTTTTTCTGCACTTAGTTTTATTCAAAGAATAAATGTAAAAGTCATATGTGCCGTCGACGAATGTCTATGTGGTTCTTTGCATGTCCTGAACAAGATACAGTATAATATTGTGATTACATCTGTCTTATTGATTACATGTTTAACATGACAAACGTATATGTCCGCTGTGTATGACATGGATACACGACACATATGTGTACTGTTATTACATGATTTACACGACATGTAAGTTCGCTGTATATTTTGAAATGACTGACATAGCATATAGATCTATATGTATTTGGTAGTACATGATTTACACTGCGTATTTTTGCAATGTGAATTAAACATATGTCCACTGTATATTAATTCATTTAAATGACATATATATGTACGCTGTATATTGAATGATTTTCTAGATATATGTATGCGCTCCAAATTACATGGTTAACGCGACATATGTGCGCTGTGTATTAAATGATTTACACAACATATGTGTATGCTATGTAAGTATATGTATAATATGCATCACATGGAATGATTACTAAGCAAAGTAAGATGATTATCAGTGAATGAAATAAATATGACATTGCGTTATTACTAGTAAATATGTATGTTTGTATTTATATTTATAAATACTTGATATGTTTATCAATAAAACCTCAAAGAAACACAACTCTTCTGTTGTAATATTTCATAAACTTTAAAGACACAATAGCTCCGAGAATATAAATAATAAGTTATTTTTAACACAAAATGCCTATGAGGGTATGTATTGTTCTGCTGGATTGAATATAAAACTGTATGTCCGCATATTCACTAAACATCTCAACTTGAGATTTTCCTTAACTCTTTTTTTTTGTTGAAATGTTATAACTTAAATTACATTGATCATTTTAAAAGTTTTCCTTTGCTAATGAGTTAAGATGTGTTTCAACTTTAACTATATGTGGTCATTTAATGTGTAATGAGTTAGGCTGTGTTCCAACTTTAATTATATGTAATCATTTAATGTGTAATGGGTTAGGATGGGTTCCAAGTTCAATTATATGTGGTCATTTAATGTGTATTGATTTAAGATGTGTTCCAACTTTAATTATATGTGGTCATTTAATGTGTAATGAGATAAGTTGTGTTCCAACTTTAATTATATGTGGTCATTTAATGTGTAGTGAGTTAAGATGTGTTCCAACTTTAATTATATGTGGTCAGTTAATGTGTAATGAGTTAAGAAGTGTTCCAACTTTAATTATATGTGGTCATTTAATGTGTAATGAGTTAAGATGTGTACCAACTTTAATTATATGTGGTCATTTAATGTGTAATGTGTTCCAACTTTGATTATATGTGGTCAGTTAATGTGTAATGAGTTAAGAAGTGTTCCAACTTTAATTATATGTGGTCATTTAATGTGTAATGAGTTAAGATGTGTTCCAAATTTAATTATATGTGGTCAGTTAATGTGTTATGTGTTCCAACTTTAATTATGTGTGGCCATTTAATGTGTAATGAATTAAGATGGGTTCCAACTTTAATTATATGTGGTCATTTAATGTTTAATGAGTTAAGATGGGTTCCAATTTCAATTATATGTGGTCATTTAATGTGTAATGAGTAAAGATGTGTTCCAACTTTAATTATATGTGGTCAGTTAATGTGTGATGAGTTAAGATGTGTTCCAACTTTAATTATATGTGGTCAGTCAATGTGTAATGAGTAAAGAAGTGTTCCAACTTTAATTATATGTGGTCAATTAATGTGTAATGAGTTAAGATGTGTTCCAACTTGAATTATATGTGGTCATTTAATGTGTAATGAGTTAAGATGTGTGGTCAGTTAATGTGTAATGAGTTAAGAAGTGTTCCAACTTTAATTATATGTGGTCATTTAATGTGTAATGAGTTAAGATGTGTTCGAACTTTAATTATATGTGGTCATTTAATGTGTAATGAGTTAAGAAGTGTTCCAACTTTAATAATATGTAGTCATTTAATATGTTATGAGTTAAGATGTGTTCCAACTCTAATTATTAGTGGTCATTTAATGTGTAATGAGTTAAAAAGTGTTCCAACTTTAAATATATGTGGTCATTTAATGTGTAATGAGTAAAGATGTGTTCCAACTTCAATTATATGTGGTCAGTTAATGTGTAATGTGTTCCAACTTTAATTATGTGTGGTCATTTAATGTGTAATGAATTAAGATGGGTTCCAACTTTAACTATATGTGGTCATTTAATGTGTAATGAGTTAATATGGGTTCCAATTTCAATTATATGTGGTCATTTAATGTGTAATGAGTTAAGATGTGTTCCAACTTCAATTATATGTGGTCAGTTAATGTGTTATGTGTTCCAACTTTAATTATGTGTGGCCATTTAATGTGTAATGAATTAAGATGGGTTCCAACTTTAATTATATGTGGTCATTTAATGTTTAATGAGTTAAGATGGGTTCCAATTTCAATTATATGTGGTCATTTAATGTGTAATGAGTAAAGATGTGTTCCAACTTTAATTATATGTGGTCAGTTAATGTGTGATGAGTTAAGATGTGTTCCAACTTTAATTATATGTGGTCAGTCAATGTGTAATGAGTAAAGAAGTGTTCCAACTTTAATTATATGTGGTCAATTAATGTGTAATGAGTTAAGATGTGTTCCAACTTGAATTATATGTGGTCATTTAATGTGTAATGAGTTAAGATGTGTGGTCAGTTAATGTGTAATGAGTTAAGAAGTGTTCCAACTTTAATTATATGTGGTCATTTAATGTGTAATGAGTTAAGATGTGTTCGAACTTTAATTATATGTGGTCATTTAATGTGTAATGAGTTAAGAAGTGTTCCAACTTTAATTATATGTAGTCATTTAATATGTTATGAGTTAAGATGTGTTCCAACTCTAATTATGTGTGGTCATTTAATGTGTAATGAGTTAAAAAGTGTTCCAACTTTAATTATATGTGGTCATTTAATGTGTAATGAGTTAAGATGTGTTCCAACTTCAATTATATGTGGTCAGTTAATGTGTAATGTGTTCCAACTTTAATTATGTGTGGTCATTTAATGTGTAATGAATTAAGATGGGTTCCAACTTTAACTATATGTGGTCATTTAATGTGTAATGAGTTAATATGGGTTCCAATTTCAATTATATGTGGTCATTTAATGTGTAATGAGTTAAGATGTGTTCCAACTTCAATTATATGTGGTCAGTTAATGTGTTATGTGTTCCAACTTTAATTATGTGTGGCCATTTAATGTGTAATCAATTAAGATGGGTTCCAACTTTAATTATATGTGGTCATTTAATGTTTAATGAGTTAAGATGGGTTCCAATTTCAATTATATGTGGTCATTTAATGTGTAATGAGTAAAGATGTGTTTCAACTTTAATTATATGTGGTTATTTAATGTGTGATGATTTAAGATGTGTTCCAACTTTAATTATATGTGGTCATTGAATGTGTAATGAGTTAAGATATGTTCCAACTTTAATTATATGTGGTCATTTAATGTGTAATGAGTTAAGATGTGTTCCAACTTTAATATATATGTGGTCATTTAATGTGTAATGAGTTAAGATGGGTTCCAACTTTAATTATGTGTGGTCATTTAATGTGTAATGTGTTCCAACTTTAATTATGTGTGGTCATTTAATGCTTTAAGTATGTGTGGTCATTTAATGTGTAATGAGATAAGCTGTGTTCCAACTTTAATTATGTGTGGTCATTTAATGTGTAATGAGTTGAGATGTGTTCCAACTTCAATTATATGTGGTCAGTTAATGTGTTATGTGTTAAGATGTGTTCCAACTTCAAATATATGTGGTCATTTAATGTGTAATGAGTTAAGATGTGTTCCAACTTCAATTATATGTGGTCAGTTAATGTGTAATGAGTTAAGAAGTGTTCCAACTTTAATTATATGTGGTCATTTAATGTGTAATGAGTTAAGATGTGTTCGAACTTTAATTATATGTGGTCATTTAATGTGTAATGAGTTAAGAAGTGTTCCAACTTTAATAATATGTAGTCATTTAATATGTTATGAGTTAAGATGTGTTCCAACTCTAATTATTAGTGGTCATTTAATGTGTAATGAGTTAAAAAGTGTTCCAACTTTAATTATATGTGGTCATTTAATGTGTAATGAGTAAAGATGTGTTCCAACTTCAATTATATGTGGTCAGTTAATGTGTAATGTGTTCCAACTTTAATTATGTGTGGTCATTTAATGTGTAATGAATTAAGATGGGTTCCAACTTTAACTATATGTGGTCATTTAATGTGTAATGAGTTAATATGGGTTCCAATTTCAATTATATGTGGTCATTTAATGTGTAATGAGTTAAGATGTGTTCCAACTTCAATTATATGTGGTCAGTTAATGTGTTATGTGTGCCAACTTTAATTATGTGTGGCCATTTAATGTGTAATGAATTAAGATGGGTTCCAACTTTAATTATATGTGGTCATTTAATGTTTAATGAGTTAAGATGGGTTCCAATTTCAATTATATGTGGTCATTTAATGTGTAATGAGTAAAGATGTGTTCCAACTTTAATTATATGTGGTCAGTTAATGTCTGATGAGTTAAGATGTGTTCCAACTTTAATTATATGTGGTCAGTCAATGTGTAATGAGTAAAGAAGTGTTCCAACTTTAATTATATGTGGTCAATTAATGTGTAATGAGTTAAGATGTGTTCCAACTTGAATTATATGTGGTCATTTAATGTGTAATGAGTTAAGATGTGTGGTCAGTTAATGTGTAATGAGTTAAGAAGTGTTCCAACTTTAATTATATGTGGTCATTTAATGTGTAATGAGTTAAGATGTGTTCGAACTTTAATTATATGTGGTCATTTAATGTGTAATGAGTTAAGAAGTGTTCCAACTTTAATTATATGTAGTCATTTAATATGTTATGAGTTAAGATGTGTTCCAACTCTAATTATGTGTGGTCATTTAATGTGTAATGAGTTAAAAAGTGTTCCAACTTTAATTATATGTGGTCATTTAATGTGTAATGAGTAAAGATGTGTTCCAACTTCAATTATATGTGGTCAGTTAATGTGTAATGTGTTCCAACTTTAATTATGTGTGGTCATTTAATGTGTAATGAATTAAGATGGGTTCCAACTTTAACTATATGTGGTCATTTAATGTGTAATGAGTTAATATGGGTTCCAATTTCAATTATGTGTGGTCATTTAATGTGTAATGAGTTAAGATGTGTTCCAACTTCAATTATATGTGGTCAGTTAATGTGTTATGTGTTCCAACTTTAATTATGTGTGGCCATTTAATGTGTAATCAATTAAGATGGGTTCCAACTTTAATTATATGTGGTCATTTAATGTTTAATGAGTTAAGATGGGTTCCAATTTCAATTATATGTGGTCATTTAATGTGTAATGAGTAAAGATGTGTTCCAACTTTAATTATATGTGGTTATTTAATGTGTGATGATTTAAGATGTGTTCCAACTTTAATTATATGTGGTCATTTAATGTGTAATGAGTTAAGATATGTTCCAACTTTAATTATATGTGGTCATTTAATGTGTAATGAGTTAAGATGTGTTCCAACTTTAATATATATGTGGTCATTTAATGTGTAATGAGTTAAGATGGGTTCCAACTTTAATTATGTGTGGTCATTTAATGTGTAATGTGTTCCAACTTTAATTATGTGTGGTCATTTAATGCTTTAATTATGTGTGGTCATTTAATGTGTAATGAGATAAGCTGTGTTCCAACTTTAATTATGTGTGGTCATTTAATGTGTAATGAGTTGAGATGTGTTCCAACTTCAATTATATGTGGTCAGTTAATGTGTTATGTGTTAAGATGTGTTCCAACTTCAATTATATGTGGTCATTTAATGTGTAATGAGTTAAGATGTGTTCCAACTTCAATTATATGTGGTCATTTAACGTGTAATGAGTTGAGATGTGTTCCGACTTCAATTATATGTGGTCATTTAACGTGTAATGAGTTGAGATGTGTTCCAACTTTAATTATATGTGGTCAGTTAACGTGTGATGAGTTGAGATGTGTTCCAACTTTAATTATATGTGGTCATTTAATGTGTAATGAGTTGAGATGTGTTCCAACTTTAATTATATGTGGTCATTTAATGTGTGATGAGTTGAGATGTGTTCCAACTTTTATTATATGTTGTCAGTTAATGTGTGATGAGTTGAGATATGTTGTCATTTAATGTGTGATGAGTTGAGATGTGTTCCAACTTCAATTTTATGTGGTCATTTAATGTGTAATGAGTTGAGATGTGTTCCAACTTTAATTATATGTGGTCATTTAATGTGTAATGAGTTGAGATGTGTTTCAACTTTAATTATATGTGGTCAGTTAATGTGTGATGAATTGAGATGTGTTCCAACTTTAATTATATGTGGTCATTTAATGTGTAATGAGTTGAGATGTGTTCCAACTTTAATTATATGTGGTCATTTAATGTGTAATGAGTTGAGATGTGTTCCAACTTCAATTATATGTGGTCATTTAATGTGTAATGAGTTCGAGTAATCATTTCGAGAAATTGAGAATTTTGAGTTCAGGAAAATCTCAGCTTGAGATGTCTAGTGAAACCAGGTCCAGGTGAAACCGATCCCTTGACACTAATTAATATATACAATACATCCAAGTTTTATTAAAATCCATTTGCGTATATACGACGGCATATAACTAAACCTCCGACAGTTAAAATGGACCGCTTTTCGAACTCGTACAAGATATTAAAAAATCCTGTAAAAAAAAATTGGATTAACAAAATTGAAAGTTTGAGGACAGACAACTGAAAATTGTCGTTATATAAGATTATTTGATAGAAAAGTTAGCGTTATTTCCATGCTATCAAATGGTAACAAACGATAAGTTAACTTAACAACTGTTTTCTGGGATCCTTGGACCCGTTTCACTAATCTTAGTAAGTCTTAAGGATTTCGTATGAACAAATTGTGACATCTAGGAACATTTCATTTGCGCAGTTTATTTGCAAATTTTAGAAAGAATCACGTGTCATTTTTTAAGGCTTACAAACAATTGTAAAATAAGTAAGCGACACACTAAATAAATTTCCCGACTTTTTTTCTGAACTTACGAACGTTAGTGAAACGGGCCACTGGATGGTTAACCAATTTATAGGTACAACCATCTCTGCAAGTAACTAATAGCTTTCGCACGTTGATCAGCAGTAATCACGTCTTCCTTATGTAAAACATGTGTCAGTTATTCATAACTTGTTCATAACTCCTCATTATCAGACTTAACATGCAAGACAGACATTGCGGTGGCCCCTTTAGTATACTTCTTTAATAACGTTCTGAACCTTAATTCTGAATTTAAATTATTACGGGTAAATACGAAAAATGTTAAACAGTTTTACGAAATATTCATTTTTATAACAAAAAATGTATGAAAAGTTGAAACAACGATGGTGAAAAGTCGAAACACCATCGTTGTTTCGACTTTTTACCATCGTAGTTTCGACATTTCACCATCGTTGTTTCCACTTTCAACCTAAATATCAAACCCTTGCCCAAGACTATGTTTTAACTTAATAAAACTAGTCCTGCAGCAATGTCTCGAACCTCTACCACACCTGTTGAAACAATCAATGGTACCCACCAGACTGCGACCAAATGCACTTTTCACAAGTTTCAGAAGGTTCTGCAACTCTGAGTTCAAAACTGCACTTCTGAAAATCCCTCATACACTTATGACACTGTCAAAATCCCCCAGTACTGTTGAGCCAAATAATGATTAATTCTTGCAGCTCCTCAAAATACTGGCGGTCTCCGGCCTATATATAGCATAAGTCTCATGGCTTAGTCACATGACTTTAATCGGGCATTCTCAGTGTTGTTCCATTGCATAATGTTCGAGATTATGCGATTCTATTGAATAAGCATATGCAATCAAATTCCACGAGCGTCTGTCTGACAACCCTTTTAACTACGTTTTTCTTACGTTGATTAATGTAAATTAAACCATATGGAATACACAGAGCATTCATACATAAAATACATATATAAAGTTATCAACCAAATAAGAAACTAAAAGAAAAACAATGTAGCAAAATACGCCGATGGTATGGATTTCTAAGGCGTTTTCGTCATACTTTCCATGTTGACAATCTGCTCGATTCCACATGTAATACTCAACATTTTATTCTAAAATTTAAAAAATAATGTAGATCTAGAAGCGTAACACAGACTTGTGGTTCTACATTTTATTTAGATAAATATTTAGTTAACAACATATAATACATGCATATGCGTTACATCTTATGTAATTCTCAATCAATCGTTCTTAAATCGGAAAGCGTAACTTTAAAATGTTGATTTGTTGGAGAGTATAATTGTTTTTACAACACATTTTTTTTCGAATCGATACATTTCTCCAACGAACTTTTTTACAGGTTTACATTTCAACAAGTCAGTAAGTAATTTTGTATTAAGCGATGTACAATGGCAGACTATTATAGCTCTCAATTATCGCTATGAACAGTATTAGTAATAGTTAGCGTTCATTAAGTAAAACAATAACAATTAAGAAATCCAAAAAGAGCGACCATGGTTTCTTAATCGTTAATTTTTTAATTAAATGAACACTTACTGGATTAGTGTTAAATGTCATTTGACTGACTCTGGGCGGGAGCTACGATGAAAGCTGAAATTATTGACGTTTGAAAGTTGACGTTCGCTAAGGCCGTTTCTAAGCATAGCTCGCGCGGCTTTGTAGTTTGTAGATGACTCGTTCAGAATTGAATCAAGGGCGGAGTCTGTGCAATGTCATTCACGCGTGCGCAGTAATGACAAACTTCTTAATAATTAATAACGAACTTAATAATTAAGTTATGTTGTAGGCTGTTTTAACAAATAAGAGCGACACAGTTATGAAAATTGAAGCGATTCCATTGCTTGTCAAATGAAGTTAAACACTAAAGATTCAGTAATGTTTCTAAGTGTGTTTCCGAATATTGTTATCCGATATCGGACATACATGTATCCTTCTAAAACAATGGAAGAACCTTCTCATGAGAGACGACAGAAACACAAACTTACGGACGGACCGATGGGCGGACAGACAGACAGTCTGGAAAGAAAAAGAGTGAAAACATGGTGAGTAAATTCCTCGTGATGAAAGTAATCAAGTTTCAAGGGAGATAATAAAATAAAAAGTAAAAGCTTCAACTTTAAACAGTGGAAAGGGGCGCGAATGATGAAGTGAAATGTATTTAACGTTTATATAGACGAATTTTAATGGTTCCTGTTAATTTTTAAATAATTTAATGTAACATGGTATTCATATTGGTGACAAATCTTACCTATTTAGCACGTGCATGGCGTGCTCTTCAATATTATATTCACAATCTTACTTTCTCGACATAATTCGTCATACCCTGTGACCTATGGACATCGACGAGATGTACACTTGCGTTTGTGAAAGTGAGGTGTATATATGAGGGGTTGGGGTGGGGTGGGTGCCAAAATAATTGATCATTCAACATTTGTGCAACGCATTTCATTCTAAGTATCGGAAAAATTAGGCCCCATTCCATTGTTAAACACTCAAACTTTTTATTTTATTACCTCCTTTATAACTTTTGACTATCGTATCTAGCGACAGGGCCATGTTCTGAATATATATATATATATATAAGAACATATCTATTTTCCCAGGGGCTGTCCGTACCCCCACCAGCGATAGTTCTCCCGCCAGCGGGAGAGGGACACACTTCCCACACCCTACCATCAGAATGCCTCTAAAAAACCGAAATGCTCTTACGTCCATTGCAGTAGGCCTATCTACGCCTAGCAACCATTCTTTTTAAAAGGAAACTTTATTTTGACTGATTTATAATGATCAAAATTGTTTGAATTTATGAAAAATAAATCATTATCGGTGGTGATTTTATGCGTTTTTTGCTGTGTTTTTTTTTTTTGGGGGGGGGGGGGACCCTGTACGAGATCTTCATCATTTTTTTTAACTTTCCGATGAATTTATTTTTCACGGAAACGTAAACTTGTTTTTTTTTCTAAAAGTTGGCAAGTACGCTTGAAACGACCAAATATATATGTAGGCACAAGTTCGATCCCTAAAAGTTCAAATGTCCTCTCTAAAAAGCATGATTCAACCCACACACACATTAACGTATTAAGAATATGCTAAACATCAATTCCCCCACTTACACTAACAAGAAAGTCCTTGTATCTCTATTCGAATAGAATGTTCATTTATTAGAAATAAAACATATATCAATTGAAAAGAAGGAGAGATATAGCAGGGGCGTAACAAAGCATATTAGGAAGTGCAATAACTATAAAAAATAAAATGAATAAGCCGCGTTTACGTTCGAATACATAGTAATGCTGCATATGTATTGCAATGTTACATAAAATCTCAAGTTGATATACACACAGTATATTTGAAGCTACAGTCGACCGATATATAAAAAAATGCATACTTAGAATGTATGTGTAGGAAGGCGAATCAACGATGGTAAAAAGTCGAAACAACGATGGTGAAAAGTCGAAACTACGACGGTGAAAATTGGAAACCATGATGGTGAATTGTTGAAACAATGATAGCGAAAAGTCGAAACTACGATGGTGAGAAGTCGAAATCATTCTACACCAACGTAGTTTCATTGTTATGACTTTACTTAATTTAATAAATATGCCGCGATGACCTCAACGGTACTTATCGCTGTTTACATGTCTCTGCCATCTGTGGCAATGACGTTCCGATTAAATATTTCTTTATATGGAGTTACGGGGTGACTGGAAACCCGTACGAGATAGCATATCAAGTTGGTAGAAAAATGAAATTCCAGAGATTTTTAGCTTATATGTTCGAGTGTAGGCTTACAGTAGGTCTACATCTCTTCTATCGACAATATTTGAAACAAAAAGGCGCATTCGTCTTCGTTTTTCCAAGGAATTGGTTTTCCCATAGGACGATAGGGAGGCCAGGAGTCTTCATAGACTGTAAAGTTGACCTGATAAGTTCGTCATTGTTTTGATGGACCAAAATAGACCAGTGTGTGTGTGTGTGTGTGTGTGTGTGCACGCGCGCGCGCGTTTAGTTTTAACTTTATTCGATCGATTGTGTAAAACAAATAAATACCGACATGTGTATTGTTAATTTTAGGGTTTTTAGAAAGAGTATCTGGCGGTACATATTGTAGTGAATGTACATAGGTCACTTACAACAGCCTCGCTGTTAACCTAGCTTTTATAGCGACATAGTTGAAGTGCACTGACTGTATTTGAAATTAAGCAATGAAGTACGGGGTTAGTGATGGGTGACCGCGGTGACCACTTTAATACTGACTTCTTTATTTATATAGCAATTTTTAAAATGTTTGTATGTTTTGAATGTTTAGAATATCTTGTTTCTAAGTCTGAAAATATAATTAAAATCCGTTGTCAAAAATAAGATACAGCCAGTTGAAATGTGGGGAGCCGATCATTTCGTAACCATGTCATTTCGTAACCGTTTTTTTTCGGTCGTTTCGTAACCACTTTTTCGGTCATTACGTTACCACTTTAAAATGTCGGTCATTTCGTAACCGGTTGAAAAAAGTGTTTATTAAGATAAATAAAACAATATTTTATTACATTTTTTAGATAAAAGAGTTGTAAAACTATATATTTAAATGAAAAATGTAATATGTTGACTATTTTTAGCCACATTATTGGTAATTTACCTTCCTCTGTTAAAGAGAACGATAATTTTAAAGAGGTGCTAATGGGTCCTATTATGTGATCCACGTGTTAACTAATTAATGCAGTTAGTTGATTGATGGCGTTAAGTACACGTGCCGATGTAATGGTAATGTCTAAACGATAAATTCTTCACTTAGCGATTATTGGTATAGAAAAAAAAACACAACAACATGCAAACAAGTTTATTTTTAAGAATGATAATCAAAATTCAAAGCAAAAATAAAGTATATTTACAGAGCACATGAGAAAATGAAAAAGCAACACACAATTATACAAAACAAAATATACAATACAATTCAAAACAATACATCAATAAAGTAACACACATTTATTTACGAAAAATTTGTTAGCACATAAAAAAAGTATATTTATGGAGCAAAATATTTTTAAAAAAAGTGATATTAACAGAGCACATTTGAAAGAAAAATTTTTACGAAAGAGCTGAGTGTATTAATAGAGCAAAATATTAAAGAGTTTTACCACAACATAGAAATTTCAAAGAAAAGTATTTACGAAAAGTCCAAACACATTCAAACGTTCAATAACACTACATGTATTTACATTCACACTCCAATCATTTGCTATAAACGCTAAACAACTTCCTGAGAAGCTTGTCATACCCTCGTCACTATATTCATCCCACACGCCGAAAATTCTCCCTTCTATTCGTCGCGTTTTCTTCTTTTGTTTCTTGGTGAGTTTGTTGGCCGATACCAACTTCACCTGTGTATTCACGTATGCTGCCTCGCGGATTAGTTGTTGTACCGTCACGTAAAATGGCGGTGCCACTCGATTCCTCGCGTTAAGTCTCCTATGCCAGCCTGGAAATACATAAAAAGAATACAATTAAATTAATTTTAATAACAAATAAAGAAATCAACAATAATTGTATTATATCATGATTTATAATAGTATTAATGTTAATATTTTTTACATATTATACACATATTATATTAAACCATGATTTATATTATGTGTTTTACGTACCTTCGCAGTCGTTGTTGGTTCTGACCGGGTGGCCATAGACTGACCAGTCTTCCGGCTTCCAGAGAACGCTCTCTATCCACGTGTCCTTAACGTACTCAAACACCTCTACCAGCCGCTCGTGATCCACCGCCGTGCGCTGTTGGTCCCTAAAGACGTCCGGGATGTGCTCCGCTGGCAGCAGGGGTAGAGCCAACAGTCAGGGCACCAACTTATGTACCCCACCACCAGCATTATACTCAGCAGCGAGTCCACATGCCTGTAGAATAATTAATTAGATGTATAAGCTTTTTTTCATTTTTACATTATTTTACAGTATTTGATGTTTTATTATAGTGTCACATTGTAATTTACTTAATGTTTTATTTAGGCTTGTAGAATAATTAATAATATAAAAATTAATTTAAAGTTTTAAATGATTTGATGTTTTATTATAGTGTCATGTTTATTGTAATTTACTTACTATTTTGAACATTTGAATATTTTATGTTTTTACCTGAACTCTCTTCCAGACTGCCTGTGTCCAGTGGAAAGCACATCCTCTAATCGTTGTGCCCGGAAAAACCGCTGTGGTGGCCTTCCACACTGCTGCCTCAAAATCCAAGACAAACGCTTCTGCATTGGGGCTAGTTGGCAACAGCGTCTTGATTTTCTGGAAAATAAAAATCGACAATTTAAAAATAAATATATATTAGCAGATGATATTTTCAGTAAAATCAAGTTAGATATTTACTTTGTATATATCAATTATATACATACCTTCATGACTTTCTTGTAGTCCTTCTTCCTTCGTCCCGACATGAACACGAAGACGAGTTGCACTTGTTTGATACTAGCCTCCTTCTTGATAAACGCATGGATGCCAAACAGCTGTTCGAAGACGTCTTTGTAATCAATCAATTAATGGGACATACTTCATTATCTAGTATCTATGATTAGCAATTAACAAAATAATTAATAGTTACAAGGACCCTTTTTTTTTTCTTAATACTGCAATTAATTATTGACATTTTAGCATGGAATAAAAAATATAGGTCAAATTACATCATGTCATTTTTCAATTTAATATGATTTTAATATCAAAGAAATATCATAAAATATCGTTTTAATCTTCTTTATTTATCTTTATAAACCATTTACAAAATATGGTCAACCGGTTACGAAATGACCAAAACTTACTCCATGTGTGTCATTTTTCTTCATTATTCGTCTTTATAAACCATTTACAAAGTATGTTCAATCGGTAACAAAATGACCAAAACTTTCTCCATGTAGTCATTTTTCATTTTGATATGATTATATTATCATAGAACATTGTTTTATTCATCTTTATGAACCATTTACACATTGTTTTCAATTGGTTACGAAATGACCGAAAAAGAGGTTACGAAATGACCGAAAAAATGGTTACGAAATGACCGAAAAAATGGTTACGAAACGACCGAAAAAAAAAACCGGTTACGAAATGACCTCAACCCGAAATGAGCAGGTCGTGCTTTGAGGAAGTTGGTTATTGCGGCTATTAAAGAAACTTTCGCATCAAATAAGCTATTTTCCCTGCTCTACGTTCTCAAACGTAGAAAATGGCGGCGCCCATGAAAATTTTCACTGGGATAGTTTGATAGCTTGCATGAACGATTCTGGCTCTCCCGCTATGAATCAAGGGGTATTAGTGAATGAGAAAGACAAAACTTGCTGACTGAAATTAATTTGACGTATTTTACACAATGTCTCTGATTGAAACGTGGGTAAATGACAAACTTCACGACATACTCGGTATATCGGATAAATACATTGCGCAGTATTTGATTGGGCTTGCTCAAAAGTCGAAATCAGCTGGCGAATATGTTCAGAAACTCAAAGATACGGGGACAGTCGATGTCGACGAAAATATGGTGATATTTTCTCAAGAACTTTGGAATAAGGTACATGACTTATGGCGAAATAGAAATGCATAATTCATGTAAGTGAAATCATGTGATTACGAATAAAGGAAAAGTCGTCCCAAAGACAACTCGTCCTATATTTGAAAGCAACTCATCCTTCACTTTAAGGCAAATTATCCCGAATCCCACAAAAATTGTCCTAAGAGTTGTTTAAGAAAAATTTCAAGATCCACACTAGATGATTTGTTTATATATTCAAGGAATTATATAAAGAAGGATATGCAACTGATTGAGAGTTAGTAAACACTCGCATATTCATGCAAAATCTCGCAATATCTTGTTTTCAATTATCTGAACTTCCATTCACCTCAGGAACACAAATCAAGATTCTTACATTGCAGAATGAAATTCTCATGAAAACAATACCATTCCCAACAATATGTGTCATTTTGCATGATCGAAACATGTTTAAACATCTAGGATTACTTACAACTTGCAGTTTATGTTAAGAAATCAGTCAAGAGATGCAAGTTTCCTATCCTTCTATACAAATCCTTGATATATTTAGCGTAACTTGTATGCAAATAAAACCACTCTTTTGTGGGATCCTCAAAGGTTAAACATTAATCAAGCACACTTATCTTTGCAAGAAACTGATAATTTTCCCGCTTGAATCATTGGTGAAAGACCTATGAAAATGTGATGCAATGTTGTATATCAATCATCACAGAGATAGTGTCTGGATGAGGATTTGAACTTGTGACCCCTTTATTGATTGATAGTTAACTGAGCTAGCTGGACTGGGTCAAACCTGGATGATACCGTATGTAGTAATAAATAAAACAATGTTTTATTAGATATTGATATGTGGGGAAGGTATTTGCTTCAAATCATTTAAAAAGTGTACACAGTGAGTTAGTTGCTGATTTGTCTTACTGGATATAATTATACTGTCACCAATTCTTGACTTAAACTTCAATTTTAGAAATTGGATTGGCTGGATGTATTCTTGTACAAAATAATGCTTTTTAGTTGCCTGTCATTAAACAGGTGCCACATGCAGCTGTTAAAGAGAGTACATCACAAACACAACAACGTGCTGTGCTGGAACAACAGCAGAAAAACAGAAGTTACCAACTCTTGTCAGATGATGAAGATGAAGATGCTGAGGAACAGTACACAAAACCTCTCAAGGTTGGTTAAGTAAGCTCAGCTGAGACCTGTTAAATTTTTTTAGCTTGTCTTTTTCAATAATCTGAAGAACTAGCCTATTGTCATGATTCTGTCTTCATCATCATTATTGTCGTCTTCTGGTTAAGGTTTTATGTTTAACTCATTTTTTCTCTGTTTTTGAAAAGAAACTGCTTGTGTTATAATCTGTGACTAAACTTTATAAACATTTCATTTTATGTTACACAAGCAATGTGTATAGCTAAGTTATGTAAGTTTCCATACTTTAATCTCTTAAATTTAGGTTTAAAGTTTTTAATTAGCTCTTGTTTGAATTTAATTTTTTTATATAAATCTATCTTGTTTTTCAGTATTAATAACTAATCACAGTTTCACCATGTTTAAAATATATACATAACTGACCTTGACCTTAATGGACATACTTTAACTTGCATATGTGACCCAAGGATATATTTCTTGCTTTTACTGGCAAACGGTTTGGGGTTGTGGTGGCTGGCATATTTGTTTTGTAAAAAATATCCTTGCTATTTAATTGTTTAACAATGTCTGATCTTTGACAGAAGGTTAAAAAGGACAAGTCATCTCGTCACATCAGGAAGAGGAAAGAAGAGGAAAGCAGCTCTGAAAGTGAAGCGTATGTATAGCTGTATCTTAGTTTATGATAATTTATTTTAGCTTGATGGGAAGAAATCTAAAAACTTATATGAGCTGCTTTTGAGTCCCCTTCCTGGGTAGAACCCGTTCTGATTGTTGTTTAGTTTAGATGTATCAGGTTGCACTGGGGATCAAACCTGCAACCTCTGGCATGAGTGGCCAACACTCTTTCACCAATATTACCGCACCGCTTTGATTTACCTTATAAGCAATATTTATTGGGAATCTTCATTTACTTCACTGATTGTGTAAAAATCTTGTGTTTAATGACTTATTATTTGCAGTTACAATTTCAAATAAAATAATTATGAAAACTGTTTTGTCAGGGGACATTTTAAGTAAATATAGACATATGTTATGTTTATATTTAGTATATGTTGTTGTGTATATGTTTAGTATATGTTGTTGTGAATATGTTTAGTATATGTTGTTGCATATATGTTTAGTACATGTTATTGTGTATATGTTTAGTATATGTATGTTTAGTATATGTTGTTGTGTATATGTTAAAGTATATTTTGTTTTGTATATGTTGTTGTGTATATGTTTAGTATATTTTGTTTAGTATATGTTGTTGCGTATATGTTAAAGTATATTTTGTTTTGTATATGTTGTTGTGTATATGTTTAGTATATGTTATTGTGTATATGTTGTTGTGTATATGTTTAGTATATTTTGTTTTGTATATGTTTAGTATATGTTGTTGTGTATATGTTTAGTGTATTTTGTTGTGTATATGTTGTGTTTATGTTTAGTATATGTTGTTGTAAATATGTTGTTGTATATATGTTGTTGTTTAAATTTTGTTGTGTATACGTTGTGTGTATCACTGTATGTTGTGTATATATTGTTGTGTATATATATAATATGTTGTGTACATAATACTTTTGTAGAAGTCTTATTTGCCTGTTTAAGGTACATACATGTGAAAATGTTTATATGTTTCAAGCGAGGTTGTGATACCACCCAAACGCAGCAGGAAGGTTGATGATGACTCGGAGGATGAGTTTGATCGGGCGGAGGCAGAACGTCAGAGAGATCTCGAGGAAAGAGATCAGTTTGCAGATAGACTGAAGGAAAAAGATAAAGATAAGACCAGACAGATTATGTCCAAGTCAGAGAAGAAGGTTTGAAAATGGTTTTTAATTAAACTTTTTGAGTTTAAACGATTCAAAATTGAAGTTGTTACATTTTCTAATGATGTACTTTTTTCACTATTTATAAAATGGATAATGGACATTCAGTCACTGTGTGACTGCAGAAATATATTCAATATTGATTCAAATTCCTTCAATGATGCTCTTTCAGAAGATTGGAACTCTTGTCAACGCCATCAGTCCAATATGGTCATAGATACACTTTTTATGCCACCGCCATTTGAAGAATGGTGAAAGTGCTACCCCTGTTCATTCATTTGTCCATCCTGAGTAAAACATTGGTTTCTGGTCAACTTCTGAAGGGGTCTATGTATTCAACTAGTATTTGGTGTGTACCTGTATTATTATAAGATATAGGTCAGGTTTGATTTTCGTCAATGTCAGTTATAATTTACATGAGTAATGGCTGCTTTTCAACTTGTTTTTCAACAAAAAATTGTTTTCCAATAAATAGTGTGGGCATTTGTGTCAACAGACACATTTCTAGTTAAAAATTGACTCTTATTGAAATTGAGCAAATTTTAAACTGTATTACAATGCATTGCGAAATTGATGAGAGTTTCATCATTTTATATGTATTTAAAGACTCAGTCAATGCTTTTCAGTCATCAAGCACTAACTTGATGCAAAATCATTTTCTATCCATTAAGAAGGGTGCGTAAGCATTTTCTCATAAACAAATTGACTGTTTGGTGATTGACAGGTTGTGTCAGAGAGAGTGGGCATCACAAAAATCTCAAAATGTAACGATATACAGATAAATGAAACATCACTGGTTGATTTCACTTCTTCATGAAATTGAAAATCTCATCACTTTCGCAACGCATTGAACCTAACTTAGGTGTAAACATAAAGATGTAACACTTCCTTGTTTACAAAGTATTTATGTAAAAACATTTTATGTTTGCATGTTGTAGGCCTATGAGGAGGCTAAGAAGAGGCTGCAGATGGAAACAGAGGATAAGAAAAAAGTTGTACCTGAAATACGGAAAAAATCACGACGTGATTATTTGAAGAAAAGACAGCAAGACAAACTAGATGAGTTGGAAGGTGACATCTTGGATGAAGAATACCTATTTGGTGATCAAAAGTAAGGAAAGAATAGATGTTTAGTCATTTGGCATCCGAAGAATAGAGGTTGTTTATTTTGTTTGAATATTTAGCATGATTGTTATGCCATCAAGGGCTAACAGATGATCAGTTAACCAGTAACAACTATTTCCTGGGATCTTTGACAGTTAACCCATATTTGAGCACACCCATCTCTGCAAGTTCATGGTAACTTAACTTGAATCAACGTTCAGAGACAAATGACAATGAGATCCATCATCAAATATCAACCATTACTGAGACTTGACCAGGACAGAATTTAAACTTAGATTCTTGGATTCAGCTAGCCCGGACAAGTCCAAATTGTAGAGATACCAAGCTTTTCTGAATTTGGCAACAAACGAGTTAATTAAACTTTTACAGATAAAAATACAAAATAAGAAATAATTAATAAATTAAGAACCAAATCAAAAGAATGGTATTTGCAAATTGATTGAGTATTGAAATTTTCTTTTTTGTCATGATCAATGTATGAGATTAGACTGGAAATATATGCAAAGAAAACATTTTGCAGAGACCGAAATATACAATATAGGAACATGCATGCATTAATTTTTTTTTTTTTACTGTTTCAGATTGACGGAGAGAGAGAAGAAAGAGTTGAATTACAAGAAGAAGGTTTTGCAGTTGGCCAAGGAGCACAAGAGTGCGGGGGAGAAGGAGAAGGTGAACCGATACTATATACCCAAGGAGGATGACAAACCCTCAGATAAATATGTGGAGGAGGAGGGACCCAAAGGTCAGTACCACAAGCATGTCTAGTGAGTAAGTGTTGTTGATGTATCACGAACATGTCTAGTGAGTAAGTGTTGTTGATGTACCATGAGCGTGTCTAGTGAGTAAGTGTTGTTGATGTATCACGAGCATGTCTAGTGAGTAAGTGTTGTTGATGTATCAGAGTAAGTGTTGTTGATGTACCACGAGCATGTCTAGTGAGTAAGTGTTGTTGATGTACCACGAGCGTGTCTAGTGAGTAAGTGTTGTTGATGTACCATGAGCGTGTCTAGTGAGTAAGTGTTGTTGATGTACCACGAGCGTGTCTTGTGAGTAAGTGTTGTTGATGTACCACGAACGTGTCTAGTGAGTAAGTGTTGTTGATGTATCACGAGCATGTCTAGTGAGTAAGTGTTGTTGATGCATCTGACCTACAGTAACAAGAATCTTACAGACAATGCCAACCAGGACATGGTTCTGTTGATTACCTGGATAAATTTCTCTAGATTTTTGCACATCGAGATGCTTATAATAGTAAAATTAAAGAACCTAGTATAATCAATATGTCTTGTTTCTTAGAACTGCTGTAGATGACTAAATTATAATTGTGTGTAAAGGTTACATACAGTGGAAGATACATGCCTTAATTAGATTATGAATCAGAGTTTAAAATTTCATGTAAGTTCTTAACACAGTTTGCTTATTTATATTTGGCTTAGACATGTACACATTCTAGAAGGAACATCAATATCTTTATTTAAATAGTTTTGATGTTCTGATGCAGCGACTAACAGTATAGTGGGTAAAAAGGAGAAACTAACTGAGTTGAATGGTCTTATTTTACGTCATGTCAGCATTCATGAGCTTGTATATAGACCATTGTGTATATATATACTAGATCTCAGATATATGAACCGTTGTGTATATATACTAGTTCTCAGATATATGGACAATTGTGTATATATAGTAGTTCTCAGATATATGGACCATTCTATATATACTAGTTCTCAGATATATGGACTATTGTGTATAAATACTAGTTCTCAGATATATGGACCATTGTGTGTGTATATATACTTGTTCTCAGATATATGGACTATTCTATATAAACTAGTTCTCAGATATATGGACCAATGTGTATATATACAAGTTCTCAGATATATGAACCGTTGTGTATATATACTAGTTCACAGATATATGGACCATTGTGTATATATACTAGTTCTCAGATATATGGACCATTGTTGACATGTACTAGTTCTCAGATATATGGACCATTGGGTATATATATACTAGTTCTCAGATATATTGACCATTGTGTATATACACGCAAGTTCTCAGATATATGGACCATTATGTATGTATACTAGTTCTCAGATATAAGGATCATTGTGTATATATACTAGTTCTTAAATATATGGACCATTGTGTATGTATACTAGTTCTCAGATATATGGACCATTGTGTATGTATACTAGTTCTCAGATATATGGACCGTTGTGTGTATATATACTAGTTCTCAGATATATGGACCATTGTGTATATACACACAAGTTCTCAGATATATGGACCATTATGTATGTATACTAGTTCTCAGATATAAGGATCATTGTGTATATATACTAGTTCTTAGATATATGGACCATGGTGTATGTATACTAGTTCACAGATATATGGACCATTGTGTATGTATACTAGTTCTCAGATATATGGACCGTTGTGTATGTATACTAGTTCTCAGATATATGGACCATTGTGTATGTATACTAGTTCTCAGATATATTAACCATTGTGTATGTATACTAGTTCTCAGATATATGGACCATTGTGTATATATACAAGTTCTCAGATATATGGACTGTTGTGTATATATATATATACTAGTTCTCAGATATATGGACCATTGTGTATATATACTAGTTCTCAGATATATGGACCATTGTATATATCCTTGTTCTCAGATATATGGACCTTTCTATATACACACTAGTTCTCAGATATATGGACCATTGTATATTTACTAGTTCTCAGATATATGGACCTTTCTATATACACACTAGTTCTCAGATAAATGGACTATTATGTATATATATATATATATATATATATATATATATATATATATACTAGTTCTCAGATATGGACCATTGTATGTTTACTAGTTCTTAGATAAATTGACCATTGTTTATATATACTAGTTCTCTGATATATGGACCATTGTATATTTGCTAGTTCTCAGATAAATGGTATACATTAGTTCTTACATATTTGTACCTATTGAATCTATACTACACTGACCCAAAATGAAAACTTTACATCAACTTCACAAGTACATGAACATGTATATAATTATTCTGTTAATAAATTTATATTTGGCGTTTTTTTGGGGTTTTTTCGTCAATGCCACATCAATGTGTTTGTGTAATTTACTGGAAAAAATCAGACAATGCATATTTTTTTATAAACAATCAAGTGGAGAGAAGTCAAAATGAAAATTCCAGAAAAATGAAAATGATCACAAAACATTTGGAAAAGACTTAAAGTACTATCAGAGCGCACTAAATGATTTTTACCAATGTGACCTTCATTTTTACCAGTACATTGGAGAATACGTCGCCTCATTGAATTTACGTAACATCGGGGCATTTGGAATATGTTGCTATTCTGACAGAAGTGCTTTTCGGAGGTCATTTATGGTATCAATTTGATGATTGAACCTAGCCCTCAGACCCAATTCATCCAGTATATGTCCTCTAGGGTTCAAGTCCGGGAAAAAAGATGGTCAAGATGACACATTAACATTGTTTTGATGGAGCAGCCAAAACGATGTGCAATGATATTTACCATTGACCCCACCCGATCTCTGATTTTCATGTTTAGTCAGACCGCGGCGTGGTCTAGTGGTAGAGCGTCCGCCTTACATGCGGAAGGTCGTGGGTTCAATCTCAGGCTGAGTCATACCAAAGACTTTAAAAATGGTACTAGAAGCTTCCTCGCTTGACGCTCAGCATTTAGAGGAGAGTTATAGGTCTGGTCGGCCCGGTGTCCGTATAATGTGACTGGGTGGGGTATCATACCATATGTCTGCGGCATGATACTCCAGTGTGACAGCGCTTAGAATACTGTCTCAAGTAGACACCGTCGCGATATGACGGAAAAATTGTTGAAAGCGACGCTAAACACCATACAACAATCATGTTTAGTCTAAATAATTTTGATATAGTTCTTGCAGAGAGAATAAAGCTAAGATATTTTTTCCTTTCTGTCGTCCTGTAGGACCAAACTCGGAACAGTTGAAATGGGAAGAGGAACATGTGAATAAGGCTCTCATGTCATTTGGTGCACGCGACTCTAAACAGAAGGCACGCGAGAAGAACAAAGTGAAGGAATATGAAGTTCTGATGGACGAGGAAATAGAGTTCGTGCAGGCCTTACAGATGCCCGGAACCATCACCGAGAAGGTAAGACAGAGTTTGTTCTCTCATTACAGATATTGAATTCAAAATAGTTATATTTTAAAGATTTTGTTAAAGGTACAAATTAAAGTTTTTCAGCTGTATCAGCATTTCCTTGTTGTAAGTTTACTACATTTTGTAAGAGCATTTCAGCCATCACTGCTGTCTACAAATCTGGACCAATGATGGGTTCTTGCAATCAAATGAACTCTTATGATGTATTAACCTGCTAGGGAAATAGTCGATATGAGACCATTTTTTGCATAGCGGATAAGGCTATCTGCATTTTAACCGCGTTTAGATATTTCTATTACCCTAGGACTGTGATAAATTTCCGCACTGTGGCGTTGGAACCAACTAGAAGATGTAATGATTAAAATATATTATGTAAATCTTTTAATTAAACACCTTAAAAGTGATTATTGTAAAATATATAATGATAAATTAAGTTAAAATAATGATCTATGCAAGAAAAAGAATAAATCACGGCTTTTTTGGTTCAAATTGAAAATTCTGTCACTTTGGATAACTGTTTTTATGGCAACTCGGCAGAGCCAAAACAGTTATCTGTCCCTCATAACGGAATTTTCTTTTTGAACCAAAAACCGATGTAAGATTCTTATAATTTCGAATTAGATGTTATAAATTACAGGTTTAGTTTCACCAGTTATCACTTTCATTTACCTTTAATTTTCATGCAATCTTGAAAATTGATATAACAAGCGGGAGATCGATGGAAGTTGTATGTTAGAGGCTGAAGAAATGGTTCATTATAGTGAATAATTCCAAATGATGGAATTTGATATATCAGGAATTAATTTATATAGAAATAGAAGGGGGAAAACAGACCCAAATTTTGGCTTCAAGATAACAGTAATAACATTGACATGCTGTTGAAATAGTAAATGCGAGACTAGTTTACATTTATATGCTATTGAAATAGTAACTGTGGGACCAGTTTATATTGACATACTATGGATATTATGCCATGTACTTGTGGAATCCAGTTGTCCAGCAGTAGAGCATTAAACCCAGGATCAGGGGTCTGTCATAGGTGTGATCCTCTGCCAAGGCTATGTGTGGTGTCCTTTAGCAAGATCCTTTAACAGCATATGTTTAGTACTGGTTCTAACCAGGAAGACATCGAGCAAGATATGTCTCTAAGTGGTAATACCGTGTTTCAAAATCATCGTAAAATAAACAAAGTTCAAAACAAATTTACTTGTGTATTAACCAGGGTAAGAAAGAGCAGGAGTTGTCAGAATCCCAGAAGAAGAAACTGTCCATCAAGGAGACACAGCGCAGTCTGCCGATCTACCCATTCAAGGGGAACCTACTGGAGGCTGTAGAACAGTTCCAGGTGCTCATCATAGAAGGAGAGACCGGGTCAGGGAAGACAACTCAGATACCTCAGTATTTGTATGAAGCTGTAAGTAGCTACTTCCTGAGTTACCTGTAGATGTTCGGTATTAAAGACGATGAAACAATATTTGACAGTGAGTTTGGTTTAAACATATTTTATTTCCAGTTGTTTTTTTTTCAGATAAACATGTACAATATATACAAAACGGAAAAAAAGTATGAGAACGGAAGAATACAATTCTTAGAGTGAAGAGTACATGTACATGCTATATTGAGAACTGAAAGTAAAAACACAAGTTGACTATATATGATTAACATCAGAGTTATGATCCTTGATTTATTAAAATTGCAGGAGTACTTGAACCTGCTATATTTAATCAGAATGGACAGAGTTATGGCCCTTGACTGATTTAATTTGGCGATATTTGCCTTGTAAATATTGTGGCAACTTTAACTTTTAATGGATTGAGATCAGACTCTGTCAGAATACCCAAGCTTAGACGAGTCCTTAAACTGGCCACATCTGACCAGAATGGTCAGAATTTTGCCCTTAATTGATTGATAAATTTTTATTTTTGCCTTGTACACACAAAATTATCCAGGACTGTACAAATCGCATAGCCAGACGTCCTGGACAAGTGGGAAATCACACCAAACAAGTGACCATTTACAAAACTTTCATCCTGGCCAAGTGCCATTTTTATAAATCGAAATACCTGCAACTGATGTGTGCATGCATGGCAATTAATAGTCATGACCTGTAAATCACTAGCCCAGATTATCTGCTGGGGTATTTATTTGGGATGCATATTTACAGCATACAGTGCTGTTGACATGACCTTTTAAAACATTGTGTAAGCTATTGAGACCTACCATAATAATAATTTGTATAAACCAGCGCAGCCATTGAAATTCGTCATACGAAATTCAATTGCTGTATGTCGACATGTGACCAAAATACTGTTTGTTGGTAAAGTAAATATAAACCAAATTGGAATAGTCAGAATGATTGGCGGTAAATAGATCTATTAAAGTTGCTTATTTGAAGCAGTTTTAATAAAAGTAAAAAAAACAACATTGTTTGAGTGGGGGTCCTCCGTGGCTGAGTTGTCTAAGGCTTCATCTCAAGATCATTTACCTCTTACTGCTAAGGTCATAGGTCGAGTCCTGCTCGCTCCAAAAACTTGATGTGGGAAAGTTTGACATTACTTGCAGAGTGACAGTGGTTCTACTCAGATTCAATCTGAGGCCTTTCTCCACCAGTAAAGGCCCGATTAGCTCAGTCGGTTACGCGTCTGACTATCAATCCAGGGGTCGTGAGTTCGAATCCCCCGCCGGCAACAGTCTCCGTGATGATTGATATACGACATTGTGTCTCATTATCATTCGTCTCTCACCACTGATTCAAGTGGGAAAGTTATCAGTTACTTGCGGAGACGGGGTGTGCTCGAGTACTGGTTAATCCCAGGAAACAGTGGTTAGGTTAACTGATCGTCTGTTAGCCCTCGATGGCATAAGAATGACGCTAAATATTCAATCAATCAAACACCAGTAAAACTGGATATGCCATTTATAACCTGAAATGTGTTGGGAAAAAAAATCAGAGTGATTGATTATTTTTATATACTCCGGATGTATCTGCTGTAAAAGTGACACAATTTTGATGTCTGATCAACATACACAGAAGTGTGCAATGAACATTTACACTAACTTTTTATTTTAAATATGACTTTGTCAGTGTGAATGTTTTTTCATACTCTTTGAATTATTAGCATATAATGATGCTATGCTTGCAGTCAGTATATCTGATACCAAATTTGACAATGTTTCTATTATAGGATTAAAATCATTTTCTCTGTTTATTATGCATGTGTAAAGAATGTCGAATCATGCACAAATCAAATAAAGTCCGAAGCACTTTATGTAGGTTTTATCGAAAAATAAAAGTCTTTAGAAAATTGACGTTGTCCAATGAAAATGATTTAAATACATATATGATAATGAGATTGGAATTACATTGAAATAAATTACAGTAGAACTTCGATGGCTTGAACCTGATGGGACATGATGGAATAGTTCGTGTTAAGTACTGTTCCATATCATACCGTACATATACTTGTATCTGCCGGGACCACATACGTGGTTCGAGTTATATCTGGTGTTCCAGCCATCCGTTTTAGAGCCAATAAAGTTCTACTGTATTCTCAAATGATTTTTTGAGCTGGTCAAATTGGACCAGAATGAATCAGAATGAATTATTTTATGAAATAAGATGGGAAAACCAATTATAATCTACATTTTTTGCAAATGGATGTATGAACATGGTACAAACAGCCATCTTGGAATAGTTTAGCTATTTCTACAATTCTCTTTATTGATTCCCATGCTGTTATTGATGTGTCATGTTTTCTGTACATACAGGGGTACTGTAATGACAACATGAAGGTGGGATGTACCCAGCCGAGACGAGTTGCAGCCATGTCTGTGGCAGCCAGAGTTGCAGAGGAGATGTCTTTCAAACTGGGTAATGAGGTAAGTACATGTTCCATGCTTGTAATAGTCTGGGTCCTCCGTGGCCGAGTAGTTCTAGTCAGTCTGATTCAAACTGAGAGACGGAGGTATTCCTCCACCAGTAAAACTGGAGATGCCATATATACATGTATAACCTAAAATGTGTTGAAAATGGTGTTTAGCCCCATTTGAAAAAACAAACAAAAAATGGTAACAGTCTAGATGTTTTACAACTTATGGTCAAGTGGTCAAATGTACTAACTAGGATCAGCTGGTTTTGGGTTCAATTCTCTTCTTAGACCAGGTGTTGTGTGTCCTTGCGTATACAGGACACATTTGCGGTTACCTAATTATGGAAGGAGACATCCTGCGAGATTTTTGAAAGAATTTTGTTACAATCAAATTGAATGTAAAACAAATAAATTTAAATAAGTAATATGGATGATAAACAGCAACTCATTAATATTTCAAAAGAAAGTAAGAATAGATTAATTAAAAAAAGAAATAAAATCCGCAAAATTTGGAAAAATATTAAATTCTTTGTGTTTCTTTGTTTGAATATTTAGCATCATTTTTATGCCATCAGTTGACCTAACCACCCTTTACTAGATCTGGTACTTGAGCACACCCAATCTGGAAAGTAGCTGATAACTTTCTCACATGAATCAGCAGTGAGAGATGAATGAGACAAGTGTCATATAACAGTCGTCACGGAGACTGTTGTAGGGCAGGGATTTGAACTAACAATCCCTGGATTGATAGCCAGATGTGTTGCAGACCGAGTCAGCTGGGCCATAAAAAGAGGACAATTTCTTTGATATATATACAAAGTTATGGAACTCGTACAGAAATTATAAAAAATTGACCCATTTGGCTTCTTGAACATTTTTCCATATACATGTATTTTACAAAACATTTTTACCTTTACGAGTGTGACTTTTGTGGTGAATGATACCAATTTCCGATTAACTGTGTTTTGTTCTCCAGGTTGGGTACAGCATCAGGTTCGAGGACTGTACCTCAGAGAGGACCATGATCAAGTACATGACAGATGGAATGTTACTGCGCGAGTTCCTCAGTGAGCCAGATCTCAAAAGTTACAAGTATGTTGTACACTTACATGTGTTTGGTGTTACAACCAGACATATACTTAAATACTTAAAAACTTGAATCTAAGAAAAGCAGTCAGGTGATCATGATCTTAGACTGGTTCCAGTAAGACTGCATATTGTTTCATTGATATTGATTATAAAATACATATTAAATATTAAAGTAAAATGTTGATGAATTCGGAGTCAGATCTTATTTTTTATTCAGTTGTGAAATCTATATATATACGTAGCATAATTTGAAGTATCTGATATACCCAGGGTCATGTTTAAGTTGTTTTAGGTTTACATGGAATGGTAGAATATTTAGCGTCATTTTTTTGTCATCAAGGGGTAACAGAAGAGAGTTTACATGGAAAAGTTAACATGGAAAGCAAAGAAATGGTGGTGTTGTTTTTTGTTAGATGATATTTAAAATGTTTTGTGAACTAGTGTGAATGGTATTTGTAAATTTTTGTGAACTAATGCGGATGGTAATTGTGAAGTACTGTAATTATACCCACAGATTCAAAGTATATGGGGACTATATAGGAATCCAGCTTGTCAGTCGGTCCTTCCGTCTGTCTGTCCGTCTGTGGACAATTTTTTGTGATCGCTATTTCTTAGCAACCATTGGCCAGAATTCAATGAAACTTCACATGGGTGACTTGTACCCAGCCTAGTTGTGCATATTATCAGCATGTTGCATTAAAATATTTTTTCAATGAGTTATGGTGAGAAGATGATTGGAATTTTCCAGCCCTGTATATTTGCATGTTGTTCCCTTAATATTCCCATTTCCAACTTCATGTATGCAATATTTGCAGCGTGTTGATCATTGATGAGGCCCACGAGCGAACACTCCACACAGATGTGTTGTTTGGGCTGGTGAAGGATATAGCCAGATTCAGGCCAGACCTTAAACTTCTGATATCAAGCGCCACATTGGATGCTGAAAAATTCTCACAGGTAGGAAATAAAAATGTCCACAGGGAGACATGCAAGCTTTTACATTTTACCCAAATTTAAATAATACTGCTCTGAGAAATATTTTTCATTATGTTATACTGGTAAAGTGACAACAGGGCAAAATTAATATTGTAATATGTCCAAAGTCACATACACATGTACATGTAAGGTATATTAATTGTAACCTTGTTTTAGTATGGTTGGTGTTTAGTGCACACACACAAATAGTTTCTGTTTCTGGCATCTGGTACATGTAGTCCTGTACTGTTGTATACCTGGCAACTGGTATATGAGTTGCTTTTCTGTTGCCTGGTTCCATTTTATGTGGCAACTGGTACATTATTTTGTTACTTTTCTGTTGCCTGGCAACTGGTACATCATTCTTTTCTGTTGCCTGGTAACTAGTACATGTGTTGCTGCTCTGTTGCCTGGTTCCTGTTTATCTTGCAACTGGTACGTGTGTTTCTTTTCTGTTGCCTGGCAACTGACACATGGGTTGCTCTTCTGTTACCAAATGTTAAAAGGCTTGTACTGGTTTACACATAGCGAATCCAAGGATTGATGCTTAGGTGCACTGACCGCTGTTAATACTGGAATACTATTGAATAAACCTAAACAAGCAATTAATAATGGTGATCAATAACTAAAAACAAGAGATAGTTTATACCCTAGTACAAGTAGTTGACTGTTTTATCTGTGTACTTGCAGTTCTTTGACGATGCCCCCGTGTTCCGGATACCTGGGAGAAGATTTCCTGTGGATATCTATTACACAAAGGTGAGCATATTGAAGCAGAACTAATAGAAAATCTCTCAGAACCTCTCATTAGTTTGAATTTTTCAGTGTGCTATCGAATAAAAGTGCTCTATTATTTTAGTACACTAATTTAAAGGTAAAATAAAGTGCATAAAGTATATCAGGATTTCTTAGAATAGGTAAAAAATAAAATTGTTTTCCAATATACCAAACCTTTATATTCTGATTGGTCATTTATTGCCATGTGGATATCTATTTAAACAGGCCAAAATAATATATTGAAAATGGAATTGCTAACTTGGCCTACGCTTTGGGTTCGATTAAAATAGAATTCACTCGTAGAATTGCAGTGTATGATTTTACTTATGAAATCACGATTAATTTTGATTGTGATTTGATCTGTTGTATTAGTTTTAATTATATTTTTGTGTTTAGCTTATCTTTTGCTCAGGAAGCTCAGTTGGTAGCATGTCTGACTATCAATCCAGGAGTCATGAGTTTGAATTCCAGCCCAGCCGCAGTCTCTATGATGATCAATATACAATGTTGCATCTCACTGTCATGCATTTCTCACCACTGATTGAATTAGGAAAGTTTCATTTACTTGCAGAGATGGGTGTACTTGAGTACTGGTTTACTTTCCAGGATTCTAGGAAAGGGTTGGTAGGTAAACTGATTGTCTGTTAGCCCTCGATGGGCTAAATGTTCCTACAAACAAATTTCCTAGCTAGAATCGATTCTTCACTGGTATTGTTACTATAACTGACAGCTGTGCTACATGTATATGCAGTAGAACCTTGATGACTCGAACCTGAAGGAACTGGACATATAAGTTTGAGTTAAGGGTTGTTCGAGCCAAGTATTATTCAACATCATACCATACGTGTACATGTATATATATTGAAATAGGAATTTGGCCGTGACCAGATTAGTGGTTCTAGCTACATGTGGTATTCCAGCCATCCATGTTCGTGTCAACAAAGTTCTACTGTATTTACTATATACTACTGTGATTGTATATTAAATGTAACATTCCATGTGCAGGCTCCAGAGGCTGACTATATAGATGCAGCTGTGGTGTCAGTTCTACAGATACATTGTACACAGCCTACTGGAGATATCCTCGTCTTTCTTACTGGTCAAGAAGAAATAGAAACAGCAGCCGAGATGCTAACTGTAAGTGTTACATGTCTGGTGAGGAGTTTGATGGAAAAAATAGATGTTATTTGGTATGTTATGTTCTTACTTGTCCTGCAGTAACAGTTGGTCTCAGCTGACATATGTCATCTACCATTTATTTATTATAAAACTGGATATATGTCTGTCAAAACCAGTGCCCCGATACTGATCTGAAACCAATTTTTTTTTATCAAAAACTATAACGTTGAAAAGGGACCATAACTCCTAAAAATTAAGAAAACATATTGAACTTGACTGGTATTTTTAGCTCTACTGGCCAAAGGCCAGAGGTGCTTATGCGATGGCGCATTGTCTGTCGTCCGTCGTCTGCCGTCTGTCGTCTGTTAGCAGCACTTTCTCTGAAACCACTAGGCCAATTAAACTGAAACTTAACATGCATGTTTCTGTTGCATAGGAGACTATACAGAAGATTTTTTTTTTCGATCTGAAATTCAAGATAGCCGCCGTTACTAAAAATAGTCCAAAACTTAAAAAATCTTCTTCTTATGACAGCCCTACAGATTTTCAAAATGTTTATGTAGTAATGATGACCAACTATAGTATTGTTAGATTTGTTCAAATGGTGTCCCTAGGGTTCAATATGACCCCGCCCCGAGGGTTCAATTAGGGGACACATGTCATTGTAATATTTTATTTTTTTTTAAAATGGAAATGATTTTGCCTATATCTTCACAGAAGCATTGTTTGAAGGAGGTTCAGATTTGTAAAAATGACTGGGTTCCACTGTCTTAAGGGGTCAGGAGGGGCCCCAAAAGGGTAAAAATTGGGAATTACTAAAATTGTTTTCTTAAGAACCGATATGTCACATTTGTTCATATTTGGCATAAATTATCCCTATGTGCAGGGGCTTGATTGCAGATAAGAATTAAGGGGCTAAAGTTTATAGGGGCCCTGTAAGGGGACTTAGAATTTTACATAGGGATACTATGGGAAAACAAAAAATTCTCTTTTTCTTTCATCTATTCTGAAACCACTAGGCCAATTAAAATGAAACTTCACATGCATGTTTCTGTTGCATAGGAGACTATACAGAAGATTTTTTTTTTCGATCTGAAATTCAAGATGGCCGCAGTTACTAAAACTGGTTCAAAACTTAAAAAATCATCTTCTCATGAACGGCCCAACAGATTTTCAAAATGTTTATGTAGTAATGATGACCAACTATAGTTTTGTTAGATTTGTTCAAATGGTGTCCCTAGGGTTCAATATGACCCCGCCCCGAGGGTTCAATTATGGAACACATGTCTTTATAATATTATTTTTTTTTTTTTTTTTTTAAATGGAAATGATTTTGTCTATATCTTCACAGAAGCATTGTTAGGTGAAGGAGGTTCAGATTTTGTAAAAATAAATGGATTCCACTGTCTGAAGGGGTCAGGAGAGGGCCCAAAAGGGTAAAAATTGGGAATTATTAAAATCGTTTTCTTAAGAACCGGTACGTCACATTTGTTCATATTTGGCATAAATTATCCCTATGTGTAGGGGTTCGATTGCAGATAAGAATTAAGGGGCTAAAATGTATAGGGGCCCTGTAAGGGGACTTAGAATTTAACATAGGGATACTATAGGAAAACAGAAAATTCTCTTTTTCTTTCATCTATTCTGAAACCACTAGGCTAATTAAAATGAATCTTCACATGCATGTTTCTGTTGCATAGGAGACTATACAGAAGATTTTTTTTTTTCGATCTGAAATTCAAGATGGCCACCGTTACTAAAAATAGTCCAAAACTTAAAAAATCTTCTTCTCATGAAAGGCCCAGCAGATTTTCAAAATGTTTATGTAGTAATGATGACCAACTATAGTTTTGTTAGATTTGTTCAAATGGTGTCCCTAGGGTTAAATATGACCCGCCCCGAGGGTTCAATTAGGGGACACATGTCATTATAATATTTATTTATTTTCTTTTTTTAAAATGGAAATGATTTGGCCTATATCTTAACAGAAGCATTGTTAGGTGAAGGAGGTTCAGATTTTGTAAAAATGAATGGGTTCCACTGTCTTAAGGGGTCAGGAGGGCCCCCAAAAGGATACAAATTGGGATTTACTAAAATCGTTTTCTTAAGAACCGGCATGTCAGATTTGCACATATTTGGCATAAATTATCCCTATGTGTAGGGGTTTGATTGCAGATAAGAATTAAGGGGCTAAAATTTATAGAAGCCCTGTAAGGGGACTTAGAATTTTACATAGGGATACTGTGGGAAAACAGAAAATTCTCTTTTTCTTTCATCTCTTCTGAAACCACTAGGCCGATTAAACTGAAACTTCACATGCATGTTTCTGTTACATAGGAGACTATACAGAAGAGGGTTAAAAATGACCCCGCCCTGATATTTCTATTGCATAGGAGAATTTCAAAAAGTGCTATGGCCACTATGAGTCAGTAGAGCATCCTCAGGCCCTCTTGGGCCTCTTGTATAGTTATACAGGTACACACTAAATATTATCAGGAGTCTGGTGGAGCGGGAACAGTAGCACCACCTTGCGGTGAGCAGGGGAAGATAACCAACTATTATCTGCCATTAAATACATAGACATCTTCAGAAGGTATTTATCTAATCCAAAAACAATTTTTTGATGGATGCACTGAAGGACAATCAGATAAACAAACAGAAAGGGTCACTTACAGCCCCTTCACCATTCTTTGAATGGTTGGGGACATAAAAACATGAATTACTTCACTTCTGTCTTAGATGACTGACTATAGACACTCTTGAAAACCATTCCTTTATTTCTTTCTTTTTATTCAGAGACAGGCCAGGCTAGCTTAGTCAGTAGCTTGTCCGACTATCAATCCGGGAGTCTGAATCCCAACCTGGCCACAGCCTCTGATGATTGATAAACAAAATTGTATCTCATTGTCATTCATCTCCCACCACAAAAGTTATCAGTTACTTGCAGAGATGAGTGTGCTTGAGTACTGGTGAAGCTTATAGGATCCCAGGAAAGAGTGGTTTGGTTAACTGATTGTCTGTTAACCCTCAATGGCTTAAAAATGATGCTAATTATTCAAACAAATCTTTTTATCAAACATATTTGCTGGAGTATACATATACATATATGAAATCTAGCAATGTTTCTCACCTGCATGTATGATAATAATCTCTGTTTATCATTTACCAGGAAAGGACTAGAAAACTTGGCTCTAAGATTAAAGAATTGATAATAGCCCCTATCTATGCTAATCTGCCGTCCGACCTCCAATCCAAGATATTTGACCCCACTCCTCCAGGTGCGCGAAAAGTTGTGCTGGCTACAAACATCGCAGAAACCTCACTCACCATTGATGGTATAAAATACGTACTGGATCCTGGGTTCTGTAAACAGAACAGTTACAATGCCAGAACTGGGATGGAATCTCTTGTTGTGACACCTATATCAAAGGTATTGTACATGAATTATTTGGCTACCTCCTGTCTATCTTTGTTTTTCTCACAATACAGTATTTTCTCTAAAAAATGGCTGAACAGAACAATGATTTTTGTATTAACAGATTATCACCAGGTATAACGATTTTTAAATGCACTCTGTAAATATATTTTAAAGGTCTGAAATGTACATCACTAGTCCTAGTTATAGGTTACCTAATCATAATATTTGTTGTAAAAAGGTTGATTTCAAAACCAGTAAAAATCATGTGTAACAACAAAGACTTATATAGAAAGATAAGAAATGTTTCCACACTAAATCATAAATGTTGATTAAATAGCATGCGAAGAAGTGGTTAGGTTAACCGTTAAATGATCACCTGTTAGCCGTCGATGACATAAAAATGACGTTAAATATTGAAACAAATTGTTTTGTTTTTTTTCTTTTCTTTTTGTTAACTATTTCACCATATTTGTCATAATGGCAGAAGCTGCAAATATCCATTACGTTGGCAATGGGGGGTTAGTGTCCTGTTGCCACATTACTTGTATACACATATTACGATTCATTTTGACTTTTATCTGTGAACAGGCATCAGCCAATCAGAGAGCAGGACGTGCTGGTCGCGTATCTGCTGGCAAGTGTTTCCGTCTGTACACAGCCTGGGCATATAAAAATGAGCTCGAGGACAATACTATACCTGAAATTCAGCGGACAAACCTGGGAAATGTTGTGTTACTGTTAAAAAGTTTAGGTATCAATGATTTGATTCGCTTTGATTTTATGGATCCACCCCCACACGAGACATTAGTGCTTGCCTTAGAACAGTTGTATGCCCTGGGGGCACTGAACCACAAAGGGGAGTTAACCAAGCTTGGACGAAGAATGGCAGAGTTTCCTGTAGACCCTATGTTGTCCAAGATGATAATAGCATCAGAAAAGTAAGTACATGGCATTTTATCCGTCTGCTGTAATTTATGCATTTACAGTACTGTTAATTTTATACACTGTTTAAGACATACAGTCAAACCTTTCTTTAGCAGCCAGTCAAGGGAAGGAGCAAAAGTGTTTTATTAAGACAGGTTTTGCTTAATGCAGGTTAATTTGCTCTAAAAGCATAGAGATTGGAAATAGCGAATGTGGCTGTTTAAGACAAGTGGCTGCTTAATAGAGGTGACCGCTTACACAGGTTGGACTGTATTGTGTTTTCAGGAGAAGCATCTGCTCAATATTTAAGACTGAAATAGTTTCCTTTGAGATATTTCTATAACGATTATGTGGATAGGTTTCTTGTATATAAAGGAAGGTGGCCATTGCTATATATAGTAGTAAATCAAGCCATGGTCAAGATCACTGGCACAGGTTTTTAACATTAAAGATATTTTGTGAAGATAAAATTGATATATTACAGGAGTGTTTGGAGCATAGTGACTGCTTGTATATTTACATATTATACAATGTAAGTTATTGTAGCAGCATTTTGCACAATCTTTGAGCTGTATTGTGCATATATTGAAAGGAACTTATCGTTTTAAACTAATAATGCAATTGAAAATACTTGTAGCCCTCAACTTAATTTATTAACACAGAACAGTTTTGTTAATCTGCTGTATGTAAAATGCTTGAGAATTCATGTTGAAAATTGTTTTATTCTTCAAAAATATACTTAACAGAACTATATCAGATCTTCCAGGAAATTTACTATTTCTTCAGATCTTTCTGGAGGTTTGCTGTTTCTTCATTTTGCTTCTTCAGATCTTCCTGGAGATTTGCTATTTCTTCATTATGCTTGTTCAGATCTTAGTTTAAACAATATTTTATTCACATAAGTACATATATTTAGCATACATTTAACAATAAAGTCATACGTTTAACGAATTATGTGGAAAGGATACAGAAAAAAGCTTTAGAAGCTTGTGTAAATCTGCTTCCATAACAGTTATTTTACATTTCTTATAAACTTTATCATATTGTTCCGAAATAATTTCAATTTGGCCAAATGTGCAAAAATTGATTAAAGAAATAATGGTTTATTCAGAATATTTCAAAAACTAATAAAGAGAGTATTGGTTGAAGAGAAGGAAAGAAAGAAAGAGACTCCACTGATTTTATTTTCTTTATCGGTTCATTCCGATACAGGGGATAGGTATTTTCCAAGTTTATGTTTATCAATCCAATCCATTCATTAGCCATTGTTTCTTACTATCCAAGATCAAATAGAGGCTTGTTGTTATAATTAAGTAGGTAAAAAACATAACAAGTCATTATCTATTTAACTGTGTGCGATATTCAAAACGTTTGGTCTTTATAATATAATTTTGAACTGTCATGAAAATCGAGTTGTTGTCAGTTAATGTAAGATTTTCATTACCATACAGAAGATCGTTCAAGGAAGGATCATGTGGATAAGCTAATTTTATTTCAGTCATCATTCTTTGTCTATATTGGTGAAAAAGTCTGCACCTGAATAAATAATGATATGTGTCCTCAATTTCACCACAAAGACAATTTGGACTTGCAACTATGTTTTTATTGAATAAATGTTGATTCAAGTTACTGCAATTTGTACGAAGTCGTGTATGATATATTTGGGCAGTTCGGTTTCCTGTATAATAATGATTTGGAACCTTTTGTTTATTAGCATTGATATTTGATTTGAATATATTAAGGGAAGGCGACTCTCTTATGAGGTGAGGAAGAGAATTCCATTCACGCACAGAAGACGGTAAGAATGAGTTAAAATATAATTGAGTATTACATGAAAACGTCCTAAGGTCTTGTGCATTTCGAATGTTATAGCCAACAAGATTCCCAACATTTTCAGGTAAGAGTGAACATAGGTACGAAGGAGATAGTCCATTATGCATTTTGTAATAAAGTATAAGTTTGTGTTTTTGTCTTCTTGTTTTTAAGGATTCCCAACAGGTCTCTTTGTACAGAGCTGATATAGAAACAAGTTTTGTTGCTCCCGTTACTATTCTTGCTGCTTCCAACTGAATCTTTTCTATTTCATTAACTTCATACAAAGTGCAATTATCCCAGACAATGTTAGCATATTCTAGAATTGGACGTATAAAAGTAGTATATATAATCTCAAGTGATTTTCTATCTAATTGAAATTTTAAAAGTCGCATAATGTTTATTCTTTTCCATGCCTTTTCTTTTATGTATTGAATGTGTTCATGCCATGATCCATTATTTGAAAAAGTAAGGCCCAGATGTTTATGAGTAATAACTTCTTGTATAACAGTTTGATTCATAGAAATATTTGGATGTATCGGTTTGTTGATTTTACGGGTAATAACCATCGATTCTGTTTTATTTGGATTAAAATTAACAAGCCATCTATCAGCCCAGTTGTGAATTTTTCTGAGATCAGAATTTAACATAGAAGCGGCAAGATCTGGTGTTTCTACTATAATAAAAAGACTAGTATCATCAGCAAATAATTTTATGGATGAGCTTATATTTTCTACAATATCATTTATATAGACAAGGAACAACAGAGGCCCTAGGATAGATCCCTGGGGTACCCCGGCTTTCAAACTAGACATATCGGATGTACAGCCGGATACGACAACACATTGATTACGATTTTCTAGGTAATTAGTTAACCATGATAGGAGAGTTCCTGTTATTCCAACAGCATTTAGTTTAATAAGGAGTCCCTTGTGCCAAACCCTGTCAAAAGCTTTAGATATATCACAAAAGACTGTACGTAGTTCAGATCTTCAGGGAGATTTACTATTTCTTCATTTTGCTTCTTCAGATCTTCCTGGAGATTTACTATTTCTTCATTTTGCTTCTTCAGATCTTCCTGGAGATTTACTATTTCTTCATTTTGCTTCTTCAGATCTTCCTGGAGATTTACTTTTTCTTCAATTTGCTTCTTCAGATCTTCCTGGATATTTACTATTTCTTCATTTTGCTTATTCAGATATTTCAGGAGATTTACTATTTCTTCATTTTGCTTCTTAAGATTTTCCTGGAAATTTACTATTTCTTCATTTTTGCTTCTTCAGATCTTCTTTGAGATTAACTATTTCTTCATTTCCTTCTTCAGATTTTTCTGGAGATTTAATATTTCTTCATTTTGCTTCTTCACATCTTTCTGGAGATTTACTATTTCTTCATTTTGCTTTAGATCTTTCTGGAGATTTACTATTTCTTCATTTTGTTTCTTCAGATTTTCCTGGAGATTTACTATTTCTTCATTTTGCTTCTTCAGATCTTTCTGGAGATTAACTAATTCCTCATTTTCCTTCTTTAGATCTTTCATGAGATTAACATCTTCTTCATTTTGCTTCTTCAGAAGTAACTGGAGATTTACTTTTCTTCGATTTCATTCTTTAGATCTTTCTGAAGATAACTATTTCACCGTTTGGCTTAGAACTTCAGACCTTCCTGGAGATTTACTATTTCTTCATTTTGCTTCTTCAGATCTTCCAGGAGATTTACTATTTCTTCATTTTCCTTCTTAAGCTCATCCTGGAGATTTACTATTTCTTCATTTTGATTCTTTAGATCTTTCTGGAGATTAACTATTTCATCGTTTTGCTTCTTCAGATACAAGTGTGCCAAGGAGATTCTCACCATCACAGCCATGTTATCTGTCAACAATTCCATCTTCTATCGTCCTAAAGACAAGGTGGTGCACGCCGACACTGCCAGGCAGAATTTCTTCTTACCTGGGGGAGACCACATCACTCTGATGAATGTTTACAGTCAATGGGAGGAGACGGGGTATTCCACACAGTGGTGTTATGAAAACTTTATCCAACATAGGTCAATGAAGCGAGCTCGAGATGTCAGGGATCAGCTGGAGGGCTTGTTGGAGAGGGTGGAAATTGAAATTGCTTCAAACCCCCTAGACTCTGTTAATATCAGAAAGGTAGTAATGTTACCCACATGCTATAAAATCATTAATTATATAGGTAAAATATGTTAAAATTTAAGTGTGTAAAGATATCTAATAACAATTTTAACATTTTTTTAATTTAGTTTAATGCCATTATCAACACATTTCAGATTATATATGGCATATCCAGTTTTTATTGGTTGAGGATGATCTCAGAATGAATCTGAGTAGAACCACCATCCTTTCGCAAGTAACTGGGAAATTTTCTCACAGAATTTTTGGAGAGAACAGGACTGACCTATGACCTTAGGGGGGAGAGGTAAGTGATATTGGAGCAGCGCCTAAAAACCACTCGGCCATGGAGGATCTTTATAACAATATATTAATCTTATTAACCTCTAAATTGTGCAAAATCTACAAAAGCACATTCTTTTATGACGCGTATACACACAGTATTAAACGTCTCACACCACTATTACATTTCCCATAGGGCTCCATTGTGCAGTCTGTGTCTGGGCTCAAATTCTTTACTAGTTCAAGGTCTGCAATTATAACTGGAAAAAAGCATACCTTGACCAGTTTTTTTGTTTTTTTAAAGCAATGTTTTTGTGAAATCTATCAAATTCCAGAAAAATAATATGTCAACAATTAGCACATGGTGCAAATTCTAAAATGACACAGAATTGCCAAAAAATCTGGTAGCAGCATAAAATTTTCAGTGGTTATTTCTAAAATACTGAACATTTAACACATGGTAGGAAAAATAAATCACTGCAACACAAATTTATCTGTAGGTCCGAAGTACTCATGGGAGAAAATAGTGGTGTGAGTCCTGAAAATATTTATCTTAAAACTCAGTTTTGCATGTAAAAATGTAAGTTATTTATATTTCTAACAGCTCCTACCAGTATATCAAAGATTTATAGGTCAAAGATTTACAAGTGACAACTTTAAATATCATCTAAGCATTATCCCAAGGTGTTTCCATTTCTGGAACATTCCGTATAAGGGTTTTAAACCAAATACATTCTTTTTCAGGCAATTACAGCCGGATTCTTTTACCACACAGCCAAACTGGACAAGGGAGGTAACTATCGCACAGTGAAACACAACCAGACTGTGATGGTCCATCCCAACAGCAGCCTGTTTGAGGACAGACCCAAGTGGCTGATCTACCATGAGCTGGTGTTTACAACCAAAGAGTTCATGAGACAGGTAAGACAGTCAGAAGCCCTTGTGTAGATTGTGTAGGGGGCTTAGTCTGCCATGTCAGTATTCAGTAGTATGAAATTATAGTTTATAAGCAAATGCAGCATATTAAAATTTATTGAATATCTTGCAATATCAGTTGACGGACGTGTCATCATTACCTGGATACATATTGGATTAATCTTATTCTTAGTAAGCCTGTTTTAGTAAGAATGCATGATTCTCACAACAGTTTTAGTAAGCCTGTGTAATTCTCACAACAGTGTTGGTAAGCTTGTGGGAGTCTCACAACAGTTTTAGTAAGCCTGTGGGAGTCTCACAACAGTTTTAGTAAGCCTGTGTGAGTCTCACAACAGTGTTAGTAAGCCTAGGTGATTCTCACAATGGTGTTAGTAAGCCTGTGGGAGTCTCACAACAGTTTTAGTAAGCATGTGTAATTCTCACAACAGTGTTAGTAGGCCTGTGTGAGTCTCGCAACAATTTCAGTAAGCCTGTGTAGTTCTCACAAGTGTTAGTAAGCCATGTGATTCTCACAACAGTGTTAGTAAGCCTGTGTGCTTCTCACAACAGTTTAAGTAAGCCTGTGTAGTTCTCACAAGTGTTAGTAAGCCTGTGTGCTTCTCACGACAGTTTAAGTAAGCCTGTGTAGTTCTCACAAGTGTTAGTAAGCCATGTGATTCTCACAACAGTGTTAGTAAGCCTGTGTAGTTCTCACAAGTGTTAGTAAGCCATGTGCTTCTCACAACAGTTTAAGTAAGCCTGTGTAGTTCTCACAAGTGTTAGTAAGCCTGTGTAATTCTCACAACAGTGTTAGTAAGCCTGTGTGCTTCTCACAACAGTTTAAGTAAGCCTGTGTGCTTCTCACAACAGTTTAAGTAAGCCTGTGTGCTTCTCACAACAGTTTAAGTAAGCCTGTGTGATTCTCACAAGACTGTGGTCAGCACCTTTAAACAGCAAACACATTTGCTGCCTGTTTCCATAAAATTAGTGTGTACCAAGTGCTAATTTGTGGTTGAGCCAGTGCCCAGGAAAATATGTTAGCTAATATTAGTAAATCGAGGGCTCAGCGCAACACTATTGTAACTCCGTTTTTTCCAAAAATCGTTTTTTTGCATAAATTACTGTAGTTTTACAATGTGCATCTTGTGTTAAAATTTGGTCCTGATATTTTAAATAACTTTGAAGATATTCACTTTTGGTGAAAATATTGTATCTCAAATACACTAATTCTTTAGCGCAAAACTATTGTAACTTGAGTTACAATAGTTTTGCACCAAATAATATCTTGGAGACCTTTATTTATATTGGTGCAAAACTATTGTAACTTGAATTTAAATTTTATTAAACCCAGTTATCTTGTATAACCACACTTTTATTTAGTCCAAGAATATTGCAAAACATTAGTTTCAAATGATAGTTCAGAAAAATGTAGCAAGATTTTGAAGAAATACAGGTATAGAGACTTTTTTTTTTTTTTTTTTTTTTTTTACTCATCTTTGAAAACATTTTAATTTGATAATAAAGTAATTTAGTCAGATGAGTATGTTAAATGTTTTATTGATTTGGACATTAGTGACAATGAAATCGATGATTAATAATTAATTGTGCTATAAAAGAGCCATAAAAATCTGATTATTAAAATTTGCAGTAAATTGTTTGGTTTGCATTTTTTTTATAATAAAAAGGCCGTCCAATCGAACAATATTACTCAACATACTTTTAATGTATACCAATTATAACTTTACTTAACCAATATATCCCTTTTGAAAACTTCCAAAATGAGATATTATTCTAATTACCTGGTACACTCAGTATTATTCTTTTTAATATATCAGTACTAGAAGTCAACACTGTATCTAATTATTTTAAAATGGCTGTTAAAGAACCAAAACAATATATTTTAGATATCAATAAACCTTGGTTTCTCAGAATTAATTTGATGTGTGTAGAGGGTACAGCTGGTACTGTGGTTGGTATTGTGGGTGTAGAAGGTACAGCTGGTAGTATAGGGGGTATAATGGTTGTAGAGGGTATATCTGGTACTATAGTTGGTAGTGTGGTTGAATAAGGTATATCTGGTAGTGTAGTGAGTATGGTGGATGTACATCTGGTACTATAGTTGGTTGTGTGGGTGTAGAGGTACATCTGGTAATATAATTGGTTTTGTTGGTGAAGAGGGTACCTCTTGTAGTGTAGTGGGTATGGTGGATGTACATCTGGTACTATAGTTGGTTGTGTGGGTGTAGAGGGTACATCTGGTAGTGTAGAGGGTATGTAGGATGTAGAAGGTACATCTGGTACAATAGTTGGTTGTGTGGGTGTAAATGGTACATCTGGTACTGTAGTTGGTATTGTGGATGTAGAGGATACAGCTGGAAGTGTAGTGGGTATGGTGTGTGTAGAGGGTACATCTGGTACTATAGTTGGTAGTGTGGGTGTAGAGGGTACATCATGTAGTGTAGTGGGTATGGTAGATGTACATCTGGTACTATAGTTGGTTGTGTTGGTGTGGAGGGTACATCTGGTAGTGTAGAGAGTATGGTGGATGTAGAAGATACATCTGGTACTATAGTTGGTTGTGTGGGTGTAGAGGGTACATCTGGTACTGTAGTTGGTACTGTGGATGTAGATGATACAGCTGGTAGTGTAGTGGGTATAGTGGGTGTAGACATTACAGCTGGTAGTGTAGTCGATATATAGGGTGTAGAGGGTACAGCTGGTAATGTAGTTGATATTGTTGGTGTAGAGGGTACAGTTGGTAGCATTGTTTGTGTTGTGAGTGTAGAAGGTACAGTTGGTAGTGCAGTTGGTATGGTGGGTGTAGCGGGTATGGCTCTTAGCATAGATGATATAGTGGGTGTGGATGGTACAACTGGAAGCATAGTTGGTATAGTGGGTGTTGAGGGTACAACTTGAAGCATAGTTGCTATGGTGGGTGTTGAGGGTACAGCTGGTAGTGAAGTTAGTATGGTAGGTGTTGAGGGTACAGCTGGTAGTGTAGTTGGTATGGTGGGTGTAGAGGGTATGGCTTGTAGCATAAATGATATAGTGGGTGTGGATGGTACAACTGGAAGCATAGTTGGTATGGTGGGTGTTGAGGGTACAACTTGAAGCATGGTTGGTATGGTGGGTGTTGAAGGTACAGCTGGTAGTGTAGTTATTATGGTGGATGTTGAGGGTACAGCTAGTAGTGTAGTTGGTATGGTGGGTGAAGAGAGTACAGCTGGTAGTGTAGATGGTATCGTAGTCATAGACAGTACAGCTGGTAGTATAGTTGATATGGTGGGTGTAGACGATAGGGAACAGCTGGTAGTGTAGTTGGTAATGTGAGTATAAAGGGAACAGCTGGTATGGTAGATGGTAATGTGAGTATGGAGGGTATAGTTGGTAGTGTAGTTGGTAATGTGAGTATAAAGGGTACAGCTGGTAGTGTAGATGGTAATGTGAGTATGGAGGGTATAGTTGGTAGTGTAGTTGGTAATGTGAGTATAAAGGGAACAGCTGGTAGTGTAGTTGATATTGTGAGTATGGAGGGTATAGTTGGTAGTGTAGTTGGTAATATGAGTATAAAGGGTACAGCTGGTAGTGTAGTTGGTAATGTTAGTATGAAGGGTACAGCTGGTAGTGTACTTGGTATTGTGAGTATGGAGGGTATAGCTGGTAGTGTAGTTGGTATTCTTGGTGTGGAGGGTACAGCTGGTTGTGTAGTTGGTAATGCGAATATAAAGTGTACAGCTGGTAGTGTAGTTGGTATGGTGGGTATTGATATTAAAGCTAGTAGTTTAGTTGGTATGTAGGCTGTATAGGGTACAGCTGGTAGTATAGTTGGTATTATAGGTGTAAAGGGAACAATGGGTGATTAAGATGGTTGATATGGTATAGTGGATGTAGTTAGTACAGCGAGTAGTTATATGGATATAGAGTGGACATTGAGTAGTGGTGTTGCAGTTGGTATAATGAATGTAATGGTTGCAATGGGTAGTGATGTTGATATTTAGGGGGTTGTGAGTAGTGAAATAAGTAAAGAATTATAGAGGATGTAGAACGAACAGTGAAGAGTTGAGATGGTATGGTGGATGTAGTGTCCATGAAACAGACGGTAGCGATGTTGGTATGGTGCAGTGGGTAAAGTGGGTAGTGATGTTGATATAATGTGGATTGTGAGTAATGAAGTTGGTATGTGGATGTTTAGGGCACAGTGGGTAGTGATGTTGGTATTGTTGATGTAAAAGGTACAGTATGTAGTTGAGTCTGAATGGCGGGTGTAGAGGGTACAGTAAGTAATGAGGTTCTGGTTGGTATTATAGATAATGGTTGGTAGAGAGAATACATTACCTATATACTGAAGTAATGTAGAGGGAACATTGGAGTTCATAAAGTGAATGTAGATGTACAGTGGATAATGGTACTGGATTGGTGGGTGTAATGGTTCAGTGGTTAATTAGGTCAGTATGATGGATGTAGTGGATGCAATGGGAAGTGGGGTTGGTATGGTGGATGTTGAAGGTACAGTGGATAGTTGAGTTGGTATGGCGATGGAGTGGATACATGTAATGAATATAAATGATCAGTGTCTTATTGATTTGGTTTGGACGATGTTGAGGATGTAGTTGAAAATGGTGCTAGTATACTAGATGTAGAATGTAAAGTTGATGATGTTTGCATGGTGGTTGTATAGGGTACAGTGGGTATAATGATGTTAGTTTGTGGGTGTAAAGGGTACAGTACCATGGTGGTGGAGTTGGTACATGTATGAAGACTAAAAGGTGTTATTAATTTGGTATGATGGATTTTGAAGGTGCAGTTGGAATTAGAGTCAGTATGACAAATGTAGATGGTACAGTTGTTAGTGATGTTGGTATAGTCGGCCAATGGGGCACAGTACCCACTTACTGCTTGTTTAAATTTAAACGATAACTTTTTCCAAATTTTTAACTGAATAAAACACAGGTTTATTTTTTGTCTATTTGTCTGTCTATAAATGAGGTTTTAACCAAAACAATCATGTAGTATGCAATTTGATCTCAACTGCCTATTGCACCCTAGGTAAAAATTCACCAATATTTTTTATAAGACTGAAAACAACAGTTTTATTATCTTGTTTGATAATTACTGGTTATTAATATCAAAATGTCGCATCCTTAAACATGACAGTTAGTTACTATTATTTATTTACACAATTTAAATACTAATTTGGAAATATAATTTTATATATTTTCTTATATTAACATAATTTAATACTTTCATAACTGAAATATTATGCTTTATAATGTTAATGACATAGGTTAATTGTTTGTTGACATGAGAACTATCAAAATTATTGTATTTATAGGCTAAAACATAAATAATACAACTTTATATACTTTTGTATATGTTTTTCTTTATTTCCAATACTTCTTATATGTTTGTGTTAAACTTTGATAGAATTAAAATTGATTTTGGATTAATAACAACATAATTTTAAACAGTTTTATATTGAGTTACAATATTTTTAAACTTAGAAATTAATTATTTATCTCGTAAAACTTGGTGCAAAACTATTGTAACTTGAGTTACAATAGTTTTGCACCAAATATAAATTCAGTTTTATTGAATTTTCAACGCAACACTATTGTAACTCAAACTTTTACAAATAAATCAAGTAATACTAAAGCTTTAATTGATAACACTTGTTAATAATGTAAGTAATGCAGTTTTCATTTGAATTTTGAAAACTATTTGCAAAAATATCTAAAGACGAATATAAAAAACAGTTTTTTCCTTCTCCTGAACAATTTGCAAAAACCTAGTTACAATAGTTTTGCGCCAAGCCCTCGAAATGTTTAACTAAACTGAGCATAGCCCAGGTCTGACAAAACAGCCAACAGAAAGAGTAGGCAACGAAATGAAAACTAAACGTGCTTGATCATCATCTTGTAAAAAGCAACAATTCAGAGCTGTTATACACTGTTTAGGTGATTTCCAGTGTTTACCAGAAAAGATATAAGCAGTTTTTATACACAGCTCAGTATTTTTTTAAAATTAATTTTTATTAAGTACATTATAATTATTTGCATGCAATAAACTATGTAGTTGTATTTAATATTGTAATTAAACAGTCAGTTAAAGTTCTCTCTCAACTTTTATCTTGTGGCCTGATGTATATGTTTGTTTTTAATCATCTTAACTTTATATATATATATATATATATATATTTTTTTTGAATGGGGTTTAACGCCATTTTCAACACATTTCAGATTATATATGGCTTATCCAATTTTAATGTTGGAGGAATATCTCAGACTGAGTCGGATTGAGTAGAACCATCGTCCTTCCGCAAGTAACTGGCAAACTTTCTCAAATAAAGTTTTTGGAGCAAGCGGGACTCAAACCTATAACCTTAGCAGCAGAGTTAAGTGATCTTGAGACAGCACCTTAGACCACTCGGCCACTGAGTAAACTATTTAATAAATCTGTGTAACATATATGTATGTCAGCTGTCATCTGACTTAACTCTATTATCTATACATGTAGGTGATAGAGATAGACAACAGCTGGCTACTAGAAGTGGCGCCACATTACTACAAATCCAAGGAGCTGGAAGATGGGTCAAGCAGAAAGATGCCTAAGAACACAGGCAAGGCACGAGATGAAGTCACAAGAACTTACTGAAAAATGTTAAAAACCTGAAATAACAGAAATATAGGTCACATAGCAAATGAAATGTTAATATGAGACTTACAGGAATTGTATATTTTCCTACAATCATGGAGGTTACAGGCCAGACAGGACAGGACGATATTCAGCCTGCAGGTATGGGACGATGTACATAGCATGCCATTATTCACAATAATGAGGAATGTTTTAACTACAAGAGCCCTGAAGGTGAAAGGCTGGACTTGAAAAATCAAATCATTCTTACTTTGTGCCCATCATCCTTATTACCGAACACAATGACTGTATCACAAGATTACATACAGTAATATGTTTGTTGTATTGTCTCATCAATATATTCGAGTCTGTAACATTAGACATCACATTACAAATGATAAACAAGAAAATATGTCCCTAAAGATGTTTTAACCTTTACTTCATATGGACACCTTTGAACACCTCTAATATAGAAGGCTTTTGAAAACAGTGTAGAACCAGTTTGGATTGCTCGTAACGAGCAATCAGAACAGGTTCTGCACTGTTTTCTGCTCTATCAGGATAAATAGGTAAAATGAATCTATTCATGGAAATTGACTATGTGTTGCTTTTGAATTCTGAAGAGTCCGGAGTATATTGCTCATAATAGAGTCATGCATCAGTTTACACAATGTGAGACAATCGTGCAGGAGATACATTCCAGTACATTGGTGATGCTTCACACTCATAGTTTCATCTTCAGGGCCTCCGCTGGGATTCGCCAATGTCGCCAAATGCGAAGGAAATTTTTAATTTGCGAAAGATTTTACTCTTTTGCGAAAGTGGTTGCGACAAGGAAATCAACGGCCGATTCTCGTATTCAAATTTTCTAAAAAAAACTAACTGTAGAAATTATCGTGGCTAATCCATTTAACTGTCCCCTCATCCCAATAAACAACCATGACAATTAACAGATAAATCAGCACCCAGTTGTGATATCTCCCTCAGGCCATTGCACTGTCACACATCATAAATTTCAACAGATGTGTAAGATTACCCTAAGCTAAAAATAGCATATGCTAAAAATAGTCACGTGGTTGCGTAGTGACAACCGACATATTCGTATTTTTAATTATATATATTTACATTTTTAAATTATATAGAAATTTAATATGTCTTAACATATGCTAAACAGGTTTAGAAAAATTGTTTATGCCAATACACTGTCAACTATACTTTCTTGGGGCACCCCAATTTTTTGTCAACAAATAGTTAGTTTCAAAATGGCGGCTTCTGGGATAAAAACAATAAATGACTAGATTTTGTCTGTAAAATAATTTTGTTTATAATGTCAGCGATGACTGTTGGTTGTTTGATATCAATACCAAGGTTTTACAATAAGTAGATCTGTTTGATCTGTATGCTCTGTTGTTATAATGCTATTATTGACCATATTTATAGCGAGTCTGTAGTGACAAAGTGGGTGGGGTAATAAAGTTATTTAGAAAATGTTGTGGAATGTTTTAACCAACGGAAATTTCAGTCAATACGCTAGGTGGATATCCATAATTTATGTTTTAATAATTCTATAATAAATTGATGTATATAAATTTAAAATAATAATAAAATACACTGTATGGGGTTTTGTGAAAATAGCATGCTATAGAAAAAATAAAAGCAAAACAAAATAAGGCTCAAACAGCTGTTATTTATGTGCACAAACGCACAAACATTGACAAAATCAAACAAGTACAGAAACATGACTGGGACCGTTTTGGTTTTTGACTGCACTCCATTTAAACTAATGCATCATTTGCAATATAAATCAACAACTTACTACCAATCATTGTTTCCCCTAATTATCGACTTCAGACAATAATAACTCACAAGATAATAATAATTTTTAATAGTACTGCAATATACATTTAAAATTATATTCATAAAAAACGTGTTTAATTCAAATGCTAAAACAAGTAGAAGAAAACATGCAGTAAGTTACTGTAACTTATGAGTGGTTTGATAACGATTTAAAGAATGTTGGCCGAGGTACGCAGTTTAGTTGGCTACAAAAATGGCTCTTAATTTGGCTCAATTTTTTTTAATTTGGCTCCAACTTTTCAAATATGGCGAAAGTAGTGGCGAAAAGAAAAAAATAGCCAGAGGAGGCCCTGATCTTGATGCCTAGAATATCTCCTATAGAACATCTCTAATGGAATTATATCAAGTTTTCTGTTTGTGTTGAATAACAGATGAAATGTTCCAAGATATTACTAAAAGTAATGGACCAAGTAGAAATTGATGTTATGCTCGTCTGGTACTCACACTTTGTAAGCCAGTCTTCTGTTTCACTAACATGTTTAAGTATATACTTAAATCTATGAGATAAGCAGTTAGATGATCATGATTTTATACTGGTTCCAGAAAAATGCATGTTTTTTTTCATATATTTTTCATTCATTTTAGTCTTGATTAAACCCATTGGATCAAAATACTAAAATAAGAGTGTAACTAATTCAATGTTATTTTTATACTGATTACAAATAAATAAATAATCAGTCAAAATTAAGTTTTAAATTGTTGGTGAAACATAAGCCAAGACTCCTACACAATGTTAAAAAGCATACATTAATTTTGTATTTTCAAGTATGTAATTGCCAAGAAAATTAATATTTTCTTGAAAACAGATAGATCTTTTCTTGGACAGAAGCTGGACACAGGTGTGAATTACAAATTAGGCAAATTAACAACTGAAATAAACATTACATTTATTTCCGTTTAAATTGTTTTGTTCACTGTTTTTGATGTATTAAATTACAAATGTAATTAAGAAACGATTGTAAATTGATGTACAGATAACAGAAAAATAAATTATTTTTATACAACACAAATTGCTGGTGATCATTACTTTATACCATATACTATTGCTGTCAGACAGGTATCAAAACAATGTTTGCTCCAAACCTCCCCCCCACCAATTGCTGTCAGACAAGTATCAAAACAATGTTTGTTTGCACCTCCCCCCCTCCCACCAATTCTAGTTTTCAAAATTGGCTAGGTAGATATATAACAGCCCGGGATGAAATAAAAAAAATATTTCAGTTCAATTCAATATTTAATTCAGCATTAAACATTTTGTACAACATTTCCAAACATTCATATTGAGAACATGAAACTGATACACAACATTTTACTTTTTAACCAAGAAGCCAATTTTTTGGGGTGAAAGAAATATATACATGTATAACAGTAATATAACATCTGTTGTTGAAACAGAAAAGAAAGGCTCCCTGTTGTCTTATTATATTTACATTGTATTAATTAACGGTTAACCATTCCATTTCTTAGTTTAGAGCCGGGCACTATTAGCTCAGTCTGTAATGCGTCTGACTATCATTCCAGGAGTCGTATGTTCGAATCGCTGCCCGGCAACAGTCTCCATGATGATTGATATACGACATTGTGTCTCATTATCATTCGTCTCTCACCGCTGATTCAAGTGGGAAAGTTATCAGTTACTTGTGGAGACAGGGTGTATTTGAGTACTGGTTAACCTTCCAAGATCCCAGAAAACTGGTTAAGTTAAATGACACTAAATATTTAATCTAAGTTTAGATGCTTCTAAGTATTTTAAAAAAATGATTAGACATGGTGCAGGGCCAAAGTTCACCCCAAGGTCATGAATTTTGTGAAGCTTTGGAGGTCATTTAAAGTAATTGTTGGTTGATGGAAGGATGACAGACAGAAAAACTTGAACCTTTGGCTCAGGTGAGCTGAAACACAATTAATGTGTTACTGATCACTACAGACAGTTTGAAAAAAACAAAACATGTTCTCTTTCATGAATTAATTGAAACATTTTATTTTATTTCATTTGAATATTAACTTCATCTCAAACTCAATTTCCTTTAAATATAAACTTTTTTTAGGATTAAAAGCACAATTTTGAGTTAACATCCGAGTGTAGTTTAATGTTCATGAAGCCTCTAGGGCTTCTTGGTAACCGTCTAATGTTTATCATCATGAAAGTTGTGCTTTTAATACATATATTTATATTTTCTTACATTATTAAATAAAACAATTATGAAGTTATTTTTCCAATTTTTTATATTAAACCACAAAGTGAATTCCATCAATGGAACAGTGACGTTATCGACACACTGAATAAGTACACGCCTTACGGCAACTTGGGCAAAAGTCCCACAAAACTAGTAACAATGTGATCTTGCACCAGCAAAACAAGATTTTGCTCCAATGAGCAGGTACAAATGTTTTTCATTGAGAAATGAAATGCAGTTGATCTACATTGTTTTTAACTGATTGCAGGAAAAATCTAAATATTTAAATATCAACTTTTTCAACTTTATTTAAAGAATTACCAGTACGATTATTTCAAGGTAACGGTATAAATTTGAAGACACTGCACTATTTTGTCCTGCAGCAGCGTGAAACATCATCACTCTGAATAGGTTATCACTCTGAACAGGTTATTATCACTCCTGAATAGGTTATTATCACTCCTGCATTATGTTCCTGCTTTTTTGTTTGAATCGTCTTTGTCAAAAATTTAAGGGCTGTGTATATATTCTATGTTGCTGATCTCGTCAGCCCCCATGTAAAGTTGATATAAACACAATCCTGTCCTTTGGCTGCAGTGTATATTCTAATTCTCCCTGAAATAATCACAAACCTGGTATTAGTTATACAGAAATGTCACCTCCACACGATGCTATCATTGTACAGTTCAATAGTCATAACTTCTACACTGTGTATCTGCCCCGCTCCCACTCCCCCAATGTTAAGGTTGGAAGGGCCAGAATTTACTCTCTCTTCAGCCCCCCCCCCTCCCCCCCCACTCCAACTGAAACGCTCTAACAACCATGACATAGCATAATAATTGACTAAGCAAGGTTCATAACCCAATCATTTATCCAATTTGGCCAGTTGAAGAAAGTGTCCAATATACATGTATTATGGTTATATAATTATTGTGTAAGTTTGGTGAGGATCAAATTGAACATATTGGTGCTAGAGCACACAAGGTAAAATAGTGCAATTTTTGAAAATTCAAGGGTCATAACTCTGACATTGATTATCAGATTTGACCAGTTAATGAACTTGTCCGAGAATTATGGTTATAAGTTTGATGCGTATCAAATTAAAAATGCACATGAGGTTGATTAGTTATGTTTCACGGGCCATTACTATGGCAATAATTATATGATTTGGCTAGTTCAAGAACTTGTTGGAGATATTGTGGTTATATAACTGCCAGGTAAGTTTGGTGAAGATCCATTGAAAAATATGGGTGCTAGCATGCAGAATGTGATACCGGTACTCATTAGTAATTAAGAAGTTTTAAATGGAGTAGAAATGACATGAAAGAACGATAATATGCACAACTGGACTTCATATTGATATTCCTTAACAAGTTTGGCCAAGATCAGTCAACACATTTGTGAGGAATAGACCTAAAAAGAATGTGATGTACTGATCCAGAGTCGAGAGTTCGAATCTCCTACCCTAATAAATGGCAGTGGTGTCACCCGTCAGGAGAGAAACGTATGTAAGCAGTCTGGCTAGCTCAGTAGGTAGCAATGTAAGGGAAAGGTCCCAGGTTCAAATACCAGACTGGCTGCATATTTTCTCACATCTTGTAAAATTGGCGTCCAATGAGGGGTGACATATTTATTGTTAAAAAAACAATCTCTATGGAAATTCAAAGACAAATTCCAAATCTGTCATAGTTTGCATGTAACCAGTTAGGAGAAAATGTATGTATGTAACCAATCCAGCTAGTCAGTTGGTAGAGAGTGGATAATCTCAGGTTCGAGTCCCAGACTGGGACTGGCTTCATATTTTTCTAGTTCTTTGACAGAGGCATCAAAACCTGATTTATTCAAAATGAGTCATGGTCCAAATTACAAGATAATAAGACAGTGTGGACCCACTCACCTACCATATTATTTCTAAGGAAAATTGGTATTATCTTGTCCAACTTACATGCTTGATTGAAAGACAATAAAGACATGCAGAGCAACATAAGAGATTCCAACTTACCATGAGTTCCCAATCTGCATCATTTATAAGAACTAGAATACCTGGGCGCCTGAAAGAGATCAACATTTCATCATATTAATATAAATTGCTTGAGTTGTCACAGATGTGCAAAAAGAGTAAAAACTAGAAATGTGTCACGTACATGTATGCCCTCGCAATTGATTGTAAACCAAACTTGACATGCGTTGACAAATATCAAACTTGATATACAATGTGTATGTAATTTAAAACTACAGACCTATTCGCAAGAAATATTAATTAAATGCATAGACCTCTTCAGAAGTTATTGATTGAAAACCAAATTATACAAAACTGAGAGACATGGATACATGTAACACATAATGCCCCTCACATTGCAGCAAATGGTGGGGACATAAAAACCAACAAAAGCCATTTTGTTTCTTCACTGTTCTGAACAATAATTGATTATTTTTCCGATACTGCATAATAATATGCATTTACACAAATGTAAAGCAACAGGTAATTGGGTACTATCCCATGATTTTGGATTCATTTGGGTATCCATCAAATGACATTTAAATGACTGGAAACATATTTTAGTTAATAGCTAGATCATCATCCCCGTCCTTCCCCTAACCATCCAGACCTTTTTTTTTTTCATAAAGAAATAAATATATAAATTAAATCTCACCTCACCCCATTCCCCTTTAAGAAAATTTTGGATGATAATCTAGCAATAATTTATTTATTATTTAATTTTATTTTCACCAATTATTCTTGTTTTATAAATATGGTTGTCCTTGCACTCAGTCTCCCTACAGTGTACTTCTGTTCTTTTTTTGTTTATGTTTGAACTGACAATAATTTGGATTCAATTCCAAGCAAACTGTAAAATATGTAAAATACTCCTTTGTGGTAAATTGCCAGACTTGGTTCACCTCCATTACATGCAGTACATGTATTTGTAAGACCATTATTAATTAATTGCTAGATTCTCATCCAAATTTTTATTTAAAAGGGGGAGGAGGATTTTCCTTGTCTTTTTTATAAATGAAATTAAGAAGGATCGTGGTGGCATGAAAATTGTTTTTAAAGTTCTTCTGATTACAAAATTTGTATACTGCAGGTAAAATAATAACAAATTATGAGAAATTTTACTTCAAACCTCAATATAATTATTTCAAGATCATTTTGCATGAATGGAACATTTTAAAGCATCTAAAATTACATACAAATTACATTTTACATACAAGCAATCAGTTGCTTGTGAATTATGAATGATTAAATTGTCAAATAATCAATCTTTCGTGTAATGTTATATCAACATTTATTCAGGAGATGCAAGTTTCCTATCTATATGACGGCCATTTGTTTGCCAATGTAATATTACACTGCATTGATCATGATCCAGATTGGACTGACAAGCAATGCAAAGATCGTGAAACTTATTGGATTAGACAATTCAATACCCTTTATCCATTAGGTATAAACAAAAGTGATGGTTCTGCATAATTTGATGTTTGAATATACTGTATTTTACATACATACGTTCCAATAAAACTGTACTTCATTTCTCTTATTGATGTATATGGCGCAATCTTTTTAACAAAACAAGTTGTATTTTTGATGTTTAAAATAAATGTTGCCGTTTAAATACTTACAATGTCATGGTACACGACGTTGTGAGATGTCACGTCAGAGTGACGATTTCTTTAATAACAACTTTGCGTTTCACATTTTACGCAGCAGTTTGAATTTTACTGGCGTATTTCACTTAAAACACAGTATTTTTCATATAAATTTCACAACTTGCTCTATATTTTGTTAAGTATAAGCGTGCCTAAAGGTGCACATCATAATTTATGAACGTTTCCACAATTCTATCAATTTTTTATTGTAATTTTTCCATACTTCCATGTTTTTATCATTGTAATCGTTTGTCATTTTAAACATCATCATTGATCTTTTCATTTTCATCCCCTGAAAAAGGAATATAAATTATATTCTGAAAGCGCTCGTGTTTTTTCATAATTTTAAAGAATTCAGTATTGTTTGGGTGTATTAATTAATTTATTAATTTATTATCTCTCCCATATATGTATATTGATGCTGTTCACTATTTCACTGTACAAATGAATTTTACTTACACTGTATCACCCTGTAAGAACAATTCTGGACGCTCTCTCAACATGTTTTCTTTCATCCATGGTAACAGCTCCTTAATGGTCCCTGAAAAGTTAATATCAATCATGGACTCATTTCTAATAACATAAACAAATGTCATGTTTTATCATGTTGTGATTATTATTTCAGACATCCATGGCAAGTGTGATTATATTCTTATTGTTTCTATGTGCAAAAGAGCTGAAATACTTTAGAGGCAAAGTGTTGGACCTACGAGACATAAGTGTCTTTTGTGGCCCATTCGGCAGATATATGTTTATTCATATTTTCCCCAAGGAACTCATTTGCATATAAAAACTTAAACCAGCATAACAAAACACCCCATATTTATCCTTCTGTTAAAAGGGAAATTAGGAAAAAAATAACAATGTGAAATCAACCAATTGTTTAAAATCCTAAAAAAACATTTTCTAAACTTACAGGGTGTCGGTTTGTCTGGCAGACTGACTTCATGCTTCTTTATTTTATCAAACAGCAACTCAGCACCACCACTGTAATATATATATGATAAATATGTTTATTTTAAACTGTAGACTAAAAGAAAGTAATCTATCACGATTTTTCAAAATTTTAAAATTGGCCAAAAACATATTATCCCAATAAAATTATATCCTATGATACTCACTGATCCCGTATTTCCAAAAGGATATAAAAATTACCAAAATCGTATTTAAAAGGGATAATCTGACTAGGCCTATGTATCCCAGTTAGAA